>CM062289.1:141322892-141778575 GCA_031216915.1 Pictodentalium vernedei | reverse complement strand
CAAACATATTTATGGCTAGTGACCTTAACCTTGGTGCTATGACCTTGTTTTAAGGTCATGAAACACCCATGAGACATAAGCAATGGATGTGTAAACTATGTGTAAACTATGAACAGGATCTGTCCATTGACCAATTTTTTATGGAGAGAACTAACTTAGAATGGAGAAACAAACAAATGAACAGTAAGTGACTTTTACCTTGGAATTGTGACCTTGGGTCAAAGTCATGACACACCCTTGAGTCAAACAATCACTGTGTAAAGTTTGAATAAGATCGGTACATTGAATATTCTTTCATAGACTGGAAAACTTAGAATAAAGAAAACAAACAAATAATGAGTCTGTGACCTTCACCTTTCAGTTGTGACCTTAGATCAAGGTCATGACACACCCTTGAGTCATTAACAAGCATTGTGTGAAGTCTGAACAAGATTGGTCCATTGAATAATTATTTATGGACCAGATAAAAGAAGAGAGGATGAATGGACGGATGGAAAAACAATTGATTAGATGGGCAGAAAGATGGATGCCTAGACAGACAAAGCAGCGACTCTATGCTCCACTGAGAAAAAATTACAGGGAACATACAAAATACATGCTACAAAATACAATTACCTCTCAGTGTATAGGCATTCATGAATAATGGTGTACATTGACTTTTCTTGAATTTCTTTGCTGGAGGTGGTGCACTGACATCAGTGCCATCCAGTTTTTGTACAAACAAATCGTCTGGCTTTTTGAAAATATAAATGATAGAAAACACTGTAGAAAACATGATGAAAACAATGCATGCTCCTTACCCTGTAAAACTTGAATCTTTTATTTTACCTTAAAAATAGCTTAGATGTCTTACCCTTTTAGAAAGAGTTCAGTGAGTTTTTACCAAAGGGTAGTCATCTAGTCTGGAAATAAGAAATCGGGGGGGGGGGGGGGGGGGGGGGGGAGGGGGGGAATTTGCTGATGCTATCCAGGCCTTTATATTCCCCAAAATTCGCAGTGATAAATGCTGTGCCCAAATTACGACAAATGTGCCCAAATTAGAAGTTGGTGTTTAATAATTAGACATGTATTTCTCACAACTGAGGTATTAACTATGGAAAAAAATCACATTAATCGTAAAATGTTGCTCATGGTGATAAATTCAAAACATTTCAACCAAACTCGGACATACCGACATGTTTTTATTTCTGTACTACACGAAATTAAACCCAACAAAAATAAAATTAACAGATATAATTACACAAAATACCATTGGTTCTAACACTGCATGTAAACTGGCAAATATAATACTTGCCAGTTTACATGCAATGTTAGAACCAATGGTATTTGAAGTAAATGAATATTACCATCTCATAGGCAGATCATCAAAATGCATTCTGTGATGCTAAATGATGTCAAACTCTTGAGCATTACCAAATGCAAAATTATGCTGCTGGAAGCCAGGATTTTGCATTTTTCAGATTCAATTTTGAAAATTTTCTTGCAGTGGGCTGATCGTTGTCCGTAACTGTTCGCTGTGCCTAAATTAGACCAATATAAAGGCCTGATGCTATCCCATGCAGTGGGCCAATTTATCCTTTGGGTACGTCTTTCTGTTCAAGCTTCAGACCTGGATTCAGATTGAGGCTCACAGTGGGGAAATTTAGTGATGCAACCCTGATCACCAAATTCACCCTCTGGGTACCTCATTCTGCAGATGGTAGTTTTGCTTATTTCCAAGCTTGGTTGTCATCTTTCACCTTACATGCATAGAAAAAGCAAAGTTGTGCATTGATTCAGTTTGGAGATTTTATGATTTATTTTAAATACACTGAGTATGTGCTCCTGGGGCTTCCTTCCTGAAAAAATTGTGATGGACACTGAAAATTTAGTTTACTAAGGCCCCACAAAGTAGATCTTCTGTTTCTCAGGCCATTTTTTGTAAAATTACATGCGGGCAGGTGGGTGGGTGGGCATTTTTTTATTTTATTTTTTAAATTCTGTTATTATTTCTTTGCCATCAAAAGTTCATGTTCTTGGTTTGTTTTATGTTTTAGGCCTCATAATCTACAGAATAGCATGGGTGGTGGTGTATTTCGTCCCTTGGTGCAAAGCCTTGTTGCATTAAGGGACAAATTTATAAATTTTATTAACTTAGGTAAAATATCAGACATAAACCATTTCATTTTCATTTTTTAAAGTTTGCATTGGTCATAAAAAGAGAACATGCGGCAGCCAAAAGGACCATGCGGGACGGCCTAGAAACAGATTTTTAACTTTATTAGGCCTAACACATGATTATTGAAATACACACCCCTTAACTCAAAATTAACCAATTTCCAAATTAAATGTATATAAATATTACAAAGTTTAACCCTCTATACCATAATTATTGTGCGTCTTCAACGTTATCAGATTGAATATAGGCAATGATAGCGTGTTGAAAAAACAATACATATAATCCAGCCTACAGCATGTAAAAATGAATCTGATTGGTTGTTATGCATTAGAGAACATTCCCATTGATGACACAGGTATTTGTGTGAGCCAATGGAATGCTACTCTGAGGCAATGAGATGCTTCAACACAAAACAGTGTTACACAAGAAAATAAACAGACTGCCAAAAGTGATATTTTTTGTTAAAAAATCTAAGCTTTATTCTCTTAGTTCAAGTTTACTTGTGGTATAAATATAGAATATACCCATAGCAGCTTGGTGTACCAAATGTTCACCATGAGTGGTGAAGTGGCGTTAACTGTGAGTGTTTGGCACGTGGTTAACACCACTCCATCACAAGTGGTGAACATTTGGTACACCAAGCTACTCTGGTTATATTTTATTTATACCATGATCGTCAGATTAATAAGAGTTTAAATGTTAAATAAATCAATATTCACATGCGCGAATCTGTTTTTGTTTACATGAGCACCGGGGGCAGTACTTCCACCGGCAATTTTATCGCCGAAACAAAATAGAAAACGAAACCGCGAATTACGGGGCCTTTTTCATTTTAATAACAAAATAACATACTATTTCCGAGTTATGGATGCTTTATTAACATGGAACAATGGGTGTTTGTTAATTTTTGGTACCTTATGAGGTAAACTTATTTAAAACGTAATAAATAATTGTGGGTTTCATTTCATTCTTCTACGAGGCGACACTTGATAATTGATAAATTTAGACAAGTTTGCATTCAAGGCGAGGTCACCAAAGGTCAACTTGGATGTAGTTCCACTGCAGGTGTAAATTTTTACTATTGAAATCCAATTGCTGGTATGTTCACCACGGTTAGTTACATGTAAAGCTAAAATTTATGTCTATCATAGGCTTTTTTATATATAAGGAAGTTATTAATTGGGAATGGAATATGTTTTCATTTTTGGAATTCACTGAAAAAAAAAACAACTGAGCTGAACTGAGGGCGATGAAGCTGAGTCTGAATAGTACATAGTACTGGCTGGTTTTGGCCATTATGTTAACCCTTTACCCAACGCAGACGATATAAAAATTTATTATTTTAAATATCATTTTTCAAAAAATTTCAACAAAACCATATCATGTGACCCCTCGTTGGAAGAAGCTCGTCGAGCTCGTTCCAACGAGGGGTCACATGATATGGTTTTGTTGAAATTTTTTGAAAAATAATATTTTTTCAACTGCAGAATTTGCATATTACGCGGGCGGATGCGGTCGATTCGTTGGGTAAAGGGTTAAATAAAGAGCTGATATAGATGAGATTTACACTAAGGCTGTGCAGTGTGCAGGTTTTGTTACTCGGTTAAAAATTATGAAAATGGTTTATAACCAGAAAGTATGACTAACCTTGTGCATTGCACAGGGTTAGTCACACTTTCTGGTTATAAAAACTTAGTATCGTATTTACTCTATGTATTGGGACACTCTATGATTTGGGACACACATTTTTTCCAGAAAAGCATATTTTTTTTATGCTCTAAAGTTTGGGACATTCAGGAGATTTGTTTCCAGTTGACCCATCGATAGTAGCAGACGACACTCATAAAAAAAATTCTTGAGTAACTAAAAATTTTCATTTTTTGCTTCCAAAACATAGCTTATGATCCCTCATTGGAACGAGCGCAATGCGCTCGTTCTAATGAGGGATCATAAGCTATGTTTTGGAAGCAAAAATGAAAATATAAAAAAAATTGGACTGCGATTTTTGTATATAGTGATGGAAAAATGAATCACACACAACTTTATTCAGCATCAAATCAAGACCAGGCTGTGTTCTTTTCCCATTTTCTAAGAATTGGGACACCTGTGAAAATAATTATTTTTAGCTGTCCCAATACATAAAGTAAATACGGTAACTGCCATATCACACACTGCATGAAAATATACACTGACTTAAGCTGTAAAAATGCACAGGGTTAGTTGGTGAAATGTTGTTACAAAGGGCACAGGATTCAAGGAACTATTTGGAAATACTTATACTGGATTGTGAAAATTCTTTTAAAATGAATTCCAAAAATGAAAACATATTCTATTTTCAATTAATAGCTTGTTTATAGTAGAATAGGTAATTATGGTATAAATATATAACACAACTCGGGAAGAGTATGAGGTATATGAATCAGCACTTGTAAAACATCTGAAAAACTCCAACCCTGGTCATTGATTCCTGTCCACTGTTCTCCACCCTTGTCGTGTTCAAGCCCGAAAACAAGCAGACTGTCATCTGCAACATGAGGACCCCAGAGGGGGAATTTGGTGATGCTACCTTACACAGCAGGGTAGTATCACTAAATTTACCCTCTGTGAACCTCATTCCGAAGTAAGGTCTCAAGCCTAAACAGCAAGAGGTACCCAGAGGATAAATTGGCAGACTGTATGGGATAGCAGCAGCAAATTCACCTTCTGGAGACCTCATTTTGCAAATGACAGATTGCATATTTTCAGGCTTGGTTGTGTTCTGTCTTATTACCTAATGTAACAGCCATAACAAACCAGAAAATCACAAAAATCCCTATTCTACATTTTTTAGCATCTACATTTGCTTCCAAAATATAGCTTATAACCCTGTCATTGGAATGAGCTCTCCACGTTTGTTGCCTAATGCAGACCTGTCTTTTTGAAAAAGTTAGGCAAGCCATTAGTAGCTCTCCTTAAATTTTTCACAGGCGGGCAGTGCTCTCCTCGCTCAAAAACTACTCATTAATTTAACAGATAGTATTCAAAAGTAAACTTAGTGTCTCATTATGTCAGCTTATGAACTAATATACGCCATTTTTTGTGAATCCAGGTAGGTAATACAGGTAAAGTATGTATGGTGTTTGATAAAATCGAGAACTAAATCGCAACTGCGCTCCAATAAACACAACTGCAAACGGTTTTAAAAGTGAAAGTGCCACATGGTTTCTGACTGAAATAAAACAAATACTGAATTACCAAAATGACCATATAATTCACTTAAATACAATATCTATGCATCTGCTGGCCACTGTCAATAATTTCTATGCTTACGTTTGAATGGGATTAAAAAACAAAACTGTTGTACACTATACTTGCACCAATAACATTATCAAGACAGTAAGCCAACATTTGGGGCTTTCAGTATCAATATATCAAACTCAACACGATATTCTTTAAATTTCATGTCCTGTCATTAGTGTCAACACCAACACTGAAGCAAAGTAAAATTTTCATCAGTTTATCAAATGCGGTTTCCTTTGCTGAACTAGAACTTGCCCTTCATTTATACTGTCCGATATATTTATTTCTACATGTAATTTTGAAAGCATAAACTCCAAAACTAGTTTCAAATTCACAGTTGAAATCGGATGGAAATTTAGGGTTACAATGATCTAGATGAAAGACTTTTACTCAATAAAAGTTTTAGGGTCGGCATAATTTATTAGGGTTGGTCGGGTTACCCTAAACACAGTTTTTTTTTTGTTTTTTGCGTAATATTTTACAACATTACAGGCATAGATATGTTTTAATTATTTATTCAACTGATACAATCAACAGAAGATGCCTTCTTAGTTGTTAGTAGATGTTGCAATATAGGAACGATCAGATAGGTATATATGGATGGTTTCTACATGCGCATGGGCAACCAAGGTTTTTTACTTCAAACAAAAGGCCCCAAAGGGCCTTAATCACTCACCGGCCAAAGGGGTTCAAAGAAGTATTTGGGGTCACATTCAATTAGACATGGTTCATCAACACTACAAAGGAATGAAGTTATGAGAGGCAAATTTTATGGAAAAACACTAAGGAATGAATTTGAACAAACCTGAACCTAACATGCCCCCCTACCACCCCCACCCTACCCCTGCCCATAGAGCCTAAATATTAAGCCAAGGACTCAAATTGAACAAACTTGAATCTGATCCCCCTTGAGATGTCATATACCAAATAGGAAAGAATTCTGACTGGTGGATAGGAAGAAGGTTTTTAAAGAAAACATTGCACTAAGTTAAACTTTGGGCTCAAATAGGGAGCCAAAATATTAACCCAAGGTCCCGATTTGAACAAACTTGAATCTGACCCACCTAGAATTGTTGTATACCAAATATGAAAGGATTCTGATTGGTGAAGAAGAAGATTTTAAAAGAAATTCCCTCATATTGCACTTAGTTAAAATTTAAGCTTCCATAGGTAGCCCAAATTATCAACCCAGGGACCAGATTTGAACAAACTTGAGTCTTACCCTCCAAGAGATGTTGTATGCCAAATATGAAAGGATTTTGACTGGTGGATCTGAAGAAGATTTTTAAAGAAATTTCCTTATATTGTACTAAGTTAAAATTTTGGCTCCCATAGGGAGCCCAAATACCAACCCAGGGACTAGGATTGAACAAACTCGAATCTAACTCTCCTAGAGATGTTTTATACCAAATATGAAAGCATTCTGACTACAGGGTCTAAAGAAGATTTTTAAAAAACAAGTCGGAAGAGGCCCCAAAATTTTCAGGCTATGAAAAAAAAATGTCCATCTCCAAATTGAACAAAATGCATAAAAATCCCCCAAAAATGTCCTAATTTTGGTCCAAAATTTCCAAGTCTGAACCGGACCCGAAATTTTCAAGCTAAAATTTAATTTTTTTCCATCTCCAAATTGAACAAAACGCATAAAAAACCACAAAAAAATTCCAAATTTTAGTTCAAAATGGACTGGACCCAAAACTTTCAGGCTAAAAATTTGGGAGGTTTTTCATCTCAAAATTGAACAAAATGCATACAAAAATCAACAAACAAAAAAAGTCCAAACCAGACTAAAAATTTACAACCCAGGGACCCGATCTGAACAAACTTGAATCTGACCCCTCCTAGAGATAATGTATACTAAATATTAAAGGATTCTGACTGGTGGATCTGAAGAAGTAGATTTTTAAAGAAATTTTCTCATATTGCACTAAGTTAAAATTCGGGCTCCCATAGGGAACTCAAATATCAATCGAGAAACTCGATTTGAACAAACTTGAATCAGATACAGGGAGCCCAAACCCAGGGACTGGATTTGAACAAACTTGAATCTGACTCCCTACAGATGTTGTATACAAACATTAAAGGATTCTGACTGGTGGATCTGAAGAAGAAGATTTTTAAAGAAATTTCCTCAAATTGCACCAAGTGAAACTGGGCTCCAACAGAGAGCCCAAATCTTAACCCAGAGACTCGATTTGAACAAACTTGAATCTGAGATGTTGTATAACAAATATGAAAAGATTCTGACAGGTGGGTCAGAAGAAGATTTTTTATAATTTTTGAAAAAATTTATGGGTGCTATCAGAGGTATGCCCCTTCTGGTGCCCCCTGTGGGCGAGGCAAGTTTATTTGTATAAACTTCAATTGACATATGATAAGGAACATGCACACCAAATTTGGTTCAATTTGGTCTAGTAGTTTGTGAGGAGAAGTCGATAATGTAAATTTCACGACGGACGACAACGGACGGCAAGTGATAAGTTAAGCTACCTTCGGTGAGCTAAAAACCGAAATCGCAACCACAATGTAAATCCCACAACCTCCTAGCACTATTTGAAGTGCTGTTGTTAGCAACAATGGTCGCTTATTTATGCGATCGATCAAACGTGCACCTGGATGAAAAATCAGGAGGGCGATAGTGCACGGGGGGTGATCACATGCCTCAGAATGACAGGCCTGCCTTGTAGGGTCATAAGCTAAGTTTTGGAGGCAAAAAATGATTTTTTGTTAGTTAATCAAGAGCATTTTTTGCAAGTGTTGTCTGCTTGTTCGTGTCAGGTAAGGAGTTAAAGAAAATCAGCTGCAATAAACAAAATGATGGCATGGTACCTGTATCCTTTCTTTCTGTACACCAGAAGGAGCTATGTAAATATCATCCCTGAAAAATACAGATAAAAACACTTCTGTTAGGTTGACAACAAGAGATCAAGATCACTCAATAAATTTATTTATTTATTTATTTATTTATTTATTTATTTATTTATTTATTGGTGTTTAAGGTCACATATTTTTGCACAATGGCTAATCATGATCACAACATAAGTATCAACTCAAGACCAGGGGGTAAACGTTAATAAGCCATGATGCCCATTTTAGAGAGGGTTTGCACCTCCCAAGCATTGGTGACTGGGTCCTATTTTACCAGTAAAACAGAGCCTGTTTACCGCAGTGAACAGGCACTGCTTCATTTCCCGGGGTTCCCGTGGGGAACTCAATAAATTTGCTGTTTAGTTACAAAAGTAATCATAATGTACATGTATTCTGGTGGACAGATAAAAGTCTATCAATACACTGACGTGCTTGAATCACAAAAACGTTTTCACAATTCGATACATATCGTTGTGCACTTTGTATCACGGTAAGATGAATATAAATAATATAAGTCGACACAATTTCTTTGATTCAGAAGTCTGGTACTGTGAAAGTTGCTATTTGAATACAAACTCTCACAGTGAAAAATATGTGATTACAAGGATTATTCAATTTACCAAAATTTGTTAAATTTCCTCTGATTTGCTAAATATTTAATTTGATTAATCCTTTGTATCTTGTTTGACAGAGCTCACAGAGATCTGTCAAACAAGATATAAGGGATTAAGTGGTTAGAAAATATTTTCTGAGGGAGAAAAGCACTGAAAAATGGGCAATAGAATCAAGTAGTAAAATGATTATCACTGGTTATTACACTGAGAAGTTAGATAGTGTTTAAAGTGTCCATTAAAAACTTTGTATTGAATGGAAGGTACTCAAAATGAATATATACAAACCAAAGTGGGGTGGCTCAGTGGTAGACTGCTGGACTTCTACGCTAGAGGTCCCGAGTTCGATCCCCATCCGGGACGACCTGCATTGTGTCCTTGGGCAAGGCACTTTACCCAGATTGCTTACATGGGGGCACGATGACGCCTTGTACTAAGGCGTACTGCACGCCGATGGTGCACATGTCTTCAACCACTGTAACCCTGCTTGAGCAGAGCTTGAACAGAGTTAGAATGTTGAGGCGCTGACAATTGCTTGTTGATGCTCTGTGGTTCTTTCCGGGTACTCCAGCTTCCTCCACCCGAAAAACTGTCACTCACGGTCATGATTCGCCATTGCGCATAAGTATGTGACCTTAAACACCAATAAATAATAAATAACAAACCAAAGTATTTGATGGTTGTAACTGCATGCAATGAGAGATAAAGTGGCTCACGAAATGTGACGTATTGTGGAGGCTATATTGTGATACATATTGTATCATGTGGGAAGCATATCGTTGCAGCCCTAACATTGCCACTTGTATCATTTTGATCTGCTCAGATTATGACCAACACTAAAACAGTTTGGAAAGAATACAAGAATAAATGTTGAACCTTATTGACACATCATTATCTAATTACAAAACTAGAATTCACGGCCCATACACATGGATGTGACCCGAGTGTATACCCCTCTGATTATTCCAACTACCCCTCCCTTTGAGTGCGAATTCTCCAATTGCTATCTGTGCATTTCCAACTGTTGAAGAAATCAGAATGTACCCTCTCTCCTTGTGTTTTGAAATATTTGACCATTGGGCTCTGGAGTTGGAAATCATATCTTGAGTGCAACAAGGTGCCATCTTCAATGCTTTAGAATTGCACATGGCACCTTGTTGCACTCAGGGGATGAAATAATGACTCCAGTTGAAAATCGCATGAAATGTGGTTCACAAATAACTTTACTGCACCTGAACATAAGATACATGTAACTCTCTGAAATTCTTTGGCAATGACAATATGAAAATGTCAATGACATTGCAGCTCAACTTGACCAAGAAGGAATAGCAAGTTCCAGTAATGCCAAGTCATTCACTCAATTTTCTACAGAAAAGACATCACACCAAAGCTACTTATGATATCAGAAAAAGATCGGGTGAGGGATGCAGCCTGTAGAGTGTGCTAATAGAATTGTTGATAATTTATATGCCAAATCCAATATAGCCATGTTTTTTAACGAAATTCATTAAAATTTGATAGCTCCAATCTAGACATCACACCTAATCTTCAGATATAAATAAAATTAAAATTTGAAAAAGATCGGGTGAGAGATGCAGGCTGAAGAGTGTGCTAATGGAATTGTTGACAATTTATATGCCAAATCCAAGATGGCCACTGGCAGCCATGTTTTTCAATGAAATTCGGAAAAATTTGACAGTTCCCACATAGACATTACCTGAAAGCTACACATGAAATTTGAAACAAATCAGATGAGAGATGTGGCCTGTAAAGTGTCTTAAAGGAATTGTGGATGGACAGAAGGATATATATACAGATGTATGTACAGATGTACATGTACGACTGATCATAACCCATCCCAATAGCTCATGCTTGACGTTGTCAAGATGAGCTAAAAATGAATATTTATAGTTATTCAAAAGAACAATTTACATGTGCCATCTGCTACTCATCTGAAGTATAAACACAGCAAAATGTAAGAACTAAGGCTGCCTAACCCATATTTCATGCTGATTCCACCTCCAGTTCCAGTGGCCCATCCTAGGTTGTACATCAATCTACACAGGTCAGGTATCAAATTTCTTGGGTGTTCCTGTAACATTAAAATACAAACACTGTATCTTCTAAATAGTTTTATGTGCCACTTCACACAGAAGCTAAATGATTGAATTATGCACCAAACTAATCTGACTCGACCAGTCAAATTTTATACATTGATGTTAACAAAAATTATAGTTTCTGTGTTCTGAAAAAGGCAAAAAGAAAAATGGTAATGGTTTCATTCTAACATACAATGTTTGTGGTACTATCTACTTCGTGCAATGGCTTATTAAGTTTAAAGTAAATTTAAGAATTGTTAATAATTTGAATGAAAAAGCAAGGTAAATTCAATCAACTTTGATGATGTGTCTGGCTGTCAATCAAGCATTCACATGCTGCTGATAGTTCAGTCCACTGGCACAATTGTAAACAAAACAAACCCATGTGTTTGCGACAGAAAGTGTTGTTTTTTCTCCATTTTAAGTGACAAGGTCGATTGTTTATTAAGAGCATGGTGTAAATAAAACAAATAGGTACAAGGGCTGGTAATCATATTTAAACCACTCGTAGAATAAGGGTTTTAAGCACACGGCAAGCCAAGTGGTTAAAATCCTTATCCTACTCGGGGTTTAAATCTGATTACTGGCTCTAGTACCTATTTATTCTTTTTGGAAATAAATATAAGAGGGAAAAATTCTTTGACATGACATTAACTGGTAGTGTTCAATTATTTTTCAAAGGTGATTTGAAACTTGAGTAAAGAATACCACACTCCCAGCAAATGGAGCACAATTTTAGCAAGATTTTGTTCATAAACAATAGGTTGTTACAGTTTATTGGAGAGTGCCTTTACGCCTGTGAAAGTGGCTTTCCGAGAAGGATGGAAGGTTGTCGGTGGTTCCAAGAGGAAACATGGGGGTAGAACCTTTGATGTGAATGAGGTAGGTGATGAGGTGGGGGCTGCTATAAAAGTACGTAGGACAGATGAGGGGGGCCCAGGCCGGAGCAATGCTGTAAAGCGTTTGGCGTGGACTACAAAAAGTGGTAGGAAAGGGGGGCCAGAGAAGCAGGTAGATAGGGGTGTAAAGTCCAAAGGCAGTGGGGAGTGCAGCACCAGAAACAGATTTGATGTGCTCGATTCGGAAGAGACAGAGGAGGAGATGGAGGTAGTTGCAACAGATAGTAGCTTGGGGTCTAGGCCAGGAAAAAGGAGG
Organism: Pictodentalium vernedei; assembly: GCA_031216915.1. Classification (NCBI taxonomy): domain Eukaryota; kingdom Metazoa; phylum Mollusca; class Scaphopoda; order Dentaliida; family Dentaliidae; genus Pictodentalium; species Pictodentalium vernedei. The sequence continues at coordinate 141,766,405 of CM062289.1, read as the reverse complement.
AGGGATCCGGGGGAAGACCAGGAGAGTAGTCCAGGTAGCTCAGGGCCTGGAAAGAGACGGAGGGACAAGGATAGGAGTAATCCTAGGTCAAAGATACCGATACCGATATGTTATTTCCAAGTGGGGCTGTTGGAGAGGAAGAGGACGCTGTAAACAATAGGAGACTAGAGGAGATAAATAGGGCGAGGTCCAAAAGTAAGTTGGTGGTTGTGGGAAGTAGCATAGTTCGGGGGATCGACAAGGTTGTCTGTGGTCCGGACAGTAAAAATAGAACAGTTCTGTGCTTTCCGGGGGCTAAAGTGGAGGACCTGAGGGATAGAGTGGACGGTATTGTAGCTGGGTCGGGGCCTGATCCGGTAGTGGTATTACATGTGGGGTCCAATAACATCAGGGAGAGGAAATCAGTTCGTTTGGTGGACACATACAAGGACCTAATTAGTAAGCTACTTAGCAGAAATGCTCGGATCATCGTTTCAGGGGTGCTCCCCGTTATGGGTGGTGGAAATGAGAGGAACTCGCGGATTATGGCACTAAACGAGGAGCTGGAAGAGCACTGCAAAGACTTGGGAGTACATTTCATTGACCACTGGGATTCATTCTGGGGACAAGGAGAGTTGTATGGGCGAGACGGATTGCATTTAAGTAGGATGGGTACAGACCTGTTGGGCCAAAAAATCTTACAGGTGGCTGGGCCTTTTTTGGAGAAAAGGGGGGTAGGGGACCACAGCCGGTAACCCAGAGTGGCACAAATGCTGGGAACATAGGAAGAACAACAAACATGCACAATACAGGGACATACCAGGGTTATAATAATGTGCCAGTGATGACAAAAAAACAAAGATTCATTAAGTTTGGGTACTGCAACATCCAGGGTCTGCACAAGAAAGTAAGCGAAATATCAACAATGATGGACGAAGGAGACTTCGATATAATGGGTCTAAGTGAGACGTGGATACGACGGGATCAGCGGGTTGATCAGATGAAGGGTTGCGTGTGGATAGGAGCTGGGCGAACTGAGGGTCAGAAACGGGGTGGGGGTGTTGGCATCTACGCTAAAGAGGAATTACAGCCCTCATTGATTACAGATCTCACAGAAGCAAGGACTCAGATTCCAGTATCCAACGAAATAGTCTGGGCAAAAATCAAGTTAGGAAGCAGGAGTGTTGCCGTTGGTGTTGTATACTTAGCAGTGGAGGGAAGTAAGCCCGAGTGGAATGATTCAATATATACAACTCTTAGATCGAATATCACAGAGCTTGGGAGCAGAGGGTTCAGTATTGTCCTAATGGGGGACTTCAATGGGCACATCGGGGATAAGGAGGAGGGCATACAGGGAGGTGATAGGAAAATTAACACGAATGGGAGGAAGATGTTGGACCTATCAAAAGAGCTTGGTTTAAAGATCCTGAACAGGGATGCGAAATGTAAGGGTAAATGGACCTGGGAGAGGAACGATAAGAAAACAATAATTGATTATATACTCACTGACATTAGCGTATGGAGGGAGGTTATAGATGTAGAAATAGATGACGAGGGAAAAAATGACTTGGGTAGTGATCACAACCTGATAACAGTTAAGATTATGGGCAAAAAGACGAATAGAGACAGAAATACCTTCAAGGAAGTTTGGGGACTAAAACAAGGAGCCGACTGGAAGCAGTTTCGGGAAAAACTAAAACCAAATCTTGAATGTATACCTAGGGATGCAAATGTCCAGAGTATTTCAGATGGCATAGTAAATAGCCTAACAGAGGCAGGGAAGGAGTGTATAGGAAGGGTGAGGGTCCCAACGAGAGAGCTTGGATACAGGGTTAACGAGGGACTGAAAAAGGCTATAAAAGAAAGGAAGGTAAAATGCGCTGCTTACAGAAGAAGTAGGAAGCTTAAAGGGGTGGATAACAATGACACGAGACTAATGAAAGGAGAATATGAACTGGCACGGAAAAAGATGAACGAGATAAAGAATAATAATAGGAAGGAGCGCAATTGCAGTCTTGCCAGAACAATAAAGAAAACGGGGGGTTCGAGCTCAAACGTATTTTGGAACTGAGTAAAGAAACGGGGGAAAAGTAGTGTGCAGAGTATCAAAGTGGATGGGGAAAGTACAGAAGATAAAGGCCGTATCGCTTCAGAGTTAGTCAAGCACTGGGAAAAGATAAACGATAGGCGATGGGGCAGTGGGTCCCCACCAAAAAGAAATACACTGGTGGAGGAGAACCTATCCAATCGTGTATGTAGCGAAATAACGGCAGAAGAAGTGCGGAACGTGGTCTCGAAATTAAAAAATGGTAAAGCGTGAGGGACTGATGAAATTCCGAACGAATTCCTCAAAAATGGAGGGGAGGCACTTATTGAAGTCCTGACAAACCTTTTCAACCTGGCTCTGCGAAAGCAAGAGGTCCCCAGAGAGTGGAGGGAAAGTAAGGTGTCGTTCATACACAAAAAGGGGGATAAGGAAGTTCTAGATAACTATAGGGGGATATCAGTTAGTAGTAACATCGGAAAAGTATTCTGTAAGGTCATATACGGTAGACTAGAGGAAGTTATTGAAGAGAAAGGTTTTTTAGGAGAAATTCAAAATGGTTTCAGGAAAGGACGAAGAGTCACTAATCACCTATTTACACTCACCCAACTGATAGAATCAACAAAGGCTGAAAAGAAAAAGATGTTTCTGGCATTTCTAGATGTGAAAAAAGCGTACGACCGAGTGTGGAGGGAAGGTATGTGGCGAAAGCTCGAGGGCATCGGACTGGGGGGTGACTTTGTGGGAATCATGAAAGCACTGTATACAGATGTGCAAAGCCAACTCAGTCTAGGGAGTATCACTACAAAACGAGTCCCTATGGATATAGGCCTCAAGCAGGGGTGTATCTTTTCACCGATTTTGTTTGCATTGTATGTTAAAGATTTAGGGGACGAACTAATTCAGAGTGCGGAGGGGGTAAATGTTGGAGACATAAAGATACCAGGCTTATTCTTTGCGGACGACATGGTGTTAATGTCTAGAACTGAACAGGGGCTAGAGAAACTGCTGGAAATTGTTGGCAGATATGGGAACACTTGGCGGCTCGAACTAAATGAAAATAAAAGCAAGGTAATACCCGTTGGACGCAAGGTAGATATGACGAAGAGATGGAGAGTGGGGGAGTTCTCAATCCCCGAAGGGGAAAGCAAACAAATCACTGTAGGAGAAACGGGAGAGTATGAGTATCTAGGGGTAAGCATAAATATAACGGGAAGAGGGGTGTACAGAAATTACTCAGCCAAACTGATTCTGAAGGGGAAAAGAATTCTGAACCAACTAAAACTTTTAGGGAAAAATAGTTTCAACAAGGTCTTTGTGGGGAAAACACTGTGGGAGAGGGTGGGTTTACCAAGTATAACGTATGGCACGGACGTGATTCCATTAAACCAAACCGTTATTAAGAAGTTGGAAAATACTCAAAATGATGCCGGCAGATGGATAACAGGGTCGAGTAATGCTGCAGCTTTGGAAGCAGTAAGGGGGGAGCTTGGGTGGATGAAAATCAAGGACAGGGTAGATTTGGGAAAACTGTGTTACTTTAACTACTTGAGAAACCTGCCTGACAACCGGTGGTGCAAATTGATGCTCGATACCATTTGGAATTCTAATATAGAAACGGGGTGGTCAAAACATGTGAGGGAACTAATGGACAATTACTCTATAGAGGTCACAAACATAGAAGTAGGAATGAAAGAAGGCAAAAGGTTTGTCAAAGAGAGAGTCATGGAAGATTGCAATCGAAACTGGCGAGCAGGGGTTAGCGTGAAAAGATCACTGCAGGGGTTACAATATAAAGAAAAGCCAGCTTTTGAGAAGTACCTAGATGGCACCTTTGGAGGGTCACTGCTGTTCAAACTGAGATCAAGATCACTGGAGCTCCGGGGAAAAATTGGGAGAGATGGGGAAAAGGGATGCCAAATGTGCCACTCTGGAGTAGTGGAGACCCTGGAACATTTTCTCTTGGAATGCCCACAGTATATACCTCATAGAATAAAATTTACTGGAAGAATAATGCAGAAGTGGGGTGAAGAAACAAAGGATAGATGGCTGAAGGGGGACACGAGGGAGAGGGTAGGAATGCTTATTGAAGAAATTGAAAAAGAGGAAGTGAGGGACACTATTAAGCAGTTTATATCTGAATGCTGGGAGGAGAGGAGGGGAAGAGGGGGTGGGGTGCAGGGGGAATGATGGCCTTCTCTTATGAGGACCGCGACAAATCAGCGGCTGGCCAAAGAGTTATTATTATTATTGGCAACAAAATTGTAACAAAACAATTTTGCATATACATTTTTGTGTTTCTGCTGCTGAACAAACTAGAGGTGTGACAGTCCCAGATGGGCCTGTCCATACCCCCAGGATGCCATGATTATAATATGATGAAAAGGAGCATAACTCAGAAGAAAAAAGTCTGATCATTTTGTTCAGATACATGTAGCCTGGAGTAATGCTAAACTGAAAATTAACAAGCCATGGCCTTTGGTAAAAGATTAACATCTCAGAAAAATAAAAGAATTTTGATAATAGACTTCCCATGCCCTGAAATGTATTAATACAGTACAATCCTGTTAATCGAATATCCATTTTGCCAGTGAAAATTATTCAATTAACAGGAGTATACAATTAACAGGGATTTGGTCAGTTTCCTGTGTTCTGGAAGTAAACTGAGCATTTATTCTATTACATCTTGTTTGACAGAGCTCATAGAGCTCTGTCAAACAAGATATAATAGAATAAATGCCTGTATTGGATGCAGTGAGGCCGAAAAGGTTGATAAATAAGGGGAATTTGGTGCGTGTCACAGTAATTTTTTCGATATATTACAAAAATTTATATACAATTAACAGGAGTTTACTCTACAACCCATATGCAATTAACAGATCAAATTTGTACTGAAGGTATGGTAAATGGTTTTGTGTTTGAAAATTATATTCAATTAACAGGGATATACAATTAAGAGATATCCAATTAAGTGGGCTCCACTGTAACTGTATTATATTGATGAAAAATTATGATTTTAATATATTATACATCTTGTTGCATGCACATAGATCAGTGCTCTTTCAAACAGGATATAATGAATTGAAAGTTCAAATCTCAAGATAAATTTGCTTTACTAACATGAGAAACACAGGATTTATTTATTTATTTACTGGGGTTTAATGACACTTTTGACAGCCAGGGTCATCTCAGGTCAGACAGTTTTATGGGTAGAGGAAGCCAGAGTACCCGGAGAGAACACAGAGTAACGGCGAACAACTGTCAGTCTCCCCAATGTACTAACTCCACACAAGCAGGGTTAGCATTGGTTGAAGATAAGTGCTCCATTGGCATGTGGTACGTCTTAGTACACAGTGCTACTGTGCCCCCAGGTGAGCAATCGGGATTAAGTGCCTTGCCCAAGGACACAATGCAGTTACTACTGATGGGGATTGAACTGTGAATCTTTTGGTTTGAAGACCAATTTCGTAACCACTGAACCACCGTGCTCTGAGAAACACAGGATATTTCCCTTGAAACTGGGACATCTTCCAGCCCCCCCCCCCCCCACCTGACATCTGCCCCCCCCCTGCACCCCACCCCCCCCCCCCCCCCCCCCACCCCCAAACAAACAAAATTGACACAACAAGATATCTGCTCCTCATAGATTTTGTTGTAAGGTAGGACATCTATCCTCCCATAGGTAGTGTAGGCTAGGACATCTGCCCTCCCATGGTTTGTGTTGGGTAGGACATCTGCCCTCCCACAGATTGTGTGGGGTGGGAAGTCTACCCCTTGCTAATATTTATACTGAGGACATCGACATCTTGGCTCATATGTTTTCTTAAATTAAACAGCATAGGGGGCAGGGGTCCTACGTACAGAAATGAAAGTGAAGGGGGGGGGGGGGGATTCCCCAATGTTAATTGTAATGGGAGGGCAGATGTCCGAGGGAGAAGGTGTCCATATCCCATTTCTCTCAGTTTCTTGGAACATGGAAATATCATATCTGACAATATCATATTCATGTATTTTCACTTTGCTAGTCGACACAAGTAAGATATTTTCACACCTCTGAGATAGTCTGTATTAGTATCAATTTCAGGTACAGGTATTCACAGTCACTGGTCCTCCATTTGTGAGCAATGTTATCGCAAAGATCTGTCTTAGGGGCTACAATTTGAAATTCAACATTGCAAAATGGGTGGTGATACCCAAGTAAATGACCAATTCAATCTTGCTCTGTCAGTAAAGAATGAATTGGTTAAATGTTTTCATTCAACAATATATCGTTCATTGGGTGCAACAAGGGGCTCTCTGTAACATGGTAGCATTGCATCTGGTGCCTTGTTGCATCCAGGAGATGATTAATTCATTGTATAAATTAATGGATATAATTAATTAGTATTTCATGTATGTAAGTGCAGAAAATGAATGTAAATGAAAGTGTCAATGACACAGTATCTTAACTTGACTGTGTATAGTATTTGATGAAAAGGATAATGTTCAATGTTTATGAAGAGATTATGAAATAAGAAAAGAATTGTGATAATTAAGAATATGTGAATTGCTATGTTTTCAATATGAATAATTTGAGGTGTAGACTGTACTAAAGAATGGCCCCACAGTTAATGTATGTCAACCAAAGTTACCAAGTTACAGTAAAATCATTCCAAAACGAGTCATCCTACCAAGTTACAATAAAATCCCTTCATAAATATAACTTGTAGAATTTGCTAAAGGAATCGAGGACACATGATGTTTCAGCAGTCACGGTTGACCGAGCATGACCAAAATATGAGACTCTCATCTAGATATCATACCAAGTTATCCTACTAAGTTACAATGAAATCCATTCATAAAACAACTTGTAGACAGTGCTAAAAGGAATGTAGGTCACGTCACCAGGCGGCGGAAACGGTTGACCAATCGTGACCAAAATAGGACAGTCTCATCTAGACATCATACCGAGTTATCCTTCCAAGTTACAATGGAATTGCATCACAAATATGAACTGTAGACTGTGCTAAACAAATGTAGGTCACCTGCCTGTGCGGTCATCACGGTTTACCGATTACGGTCAAAATAGGACGTTCTCATCTACACATTATACTGAGTCATCCTACATATTTGCAATGAAATCCCTTCACAAATACAACCTGTAGCCTGTACTAAAGGAATCTAGGTAACGTGCCCCTGTGGCCATCACGGTTGACTGAATCCAACCAAAATAGGACGTTCTCATCTAGACATTATACAGAGTCATCCTACGATGTTACAATAAAATCCATTCATAAATATGACATGTAGCCTGTGCTAAAGGTTTTCGTGTTTCGGGTCTGTGCAGCCATCACAGTTGACCGACCACGACAAAAAGTGGACATTTTCATCTAAACCTTACATGGAGTCATCCTACCATGTTACAATAAAATCCCTTCATAAATACGACCTGTAGAGACTGTGCTAAAGGTTTTTTGGGCATGCGTCCCTGTCACAGTTGACCAATCACCACCAAAAGGGGACATTCTCATCTAGACATTATAAAGAGTCAATCGACCAAGTTACAATGAAATACCTTCATAAATACGACGTGTAGACTGTGCCAAAGGTTTTGGGGTTTCAGGCTCATGTAGCCATCACAGTTGGCCGATCGTGACCAAAAGGGGACGTTCTCATCTAGACATGACCTCGAACCTGCAAATGAAATTTTGTGATAATCGGACAAGAAATACTGGGTGTAGCCACAGGTACTCGACACAAGCTGGGAAATCGAAAGAAAAATGATATTTGATACCATTTTTGAATCTATGCTGACGTGCCCCTGTAATGGTATATAAATATTAACAAGGTAAACTATTTATTTATTTATTGATGTTTAAGGTCACATATTTATGCACAATGGCTAATCATGACCGTGACAGTTTTACGGGTGGAGGAAGCCGGAGTACCCGGAGAGAACCACCGAGCAACGACGAGCAGCTGCCAGCTCCCCAACATCGTAACTCCGCACTGCAGCACAGGCAGGGTTAGATTGGTTGAAGACATGCGTACCATCGACGTGCAGTACGCCTTAGTACACGGCGTCATCGTGCCCCCACACGGGCAATGGAGATGAAGTGTCTTGCCCAAGGACACAACACGGTTGCCGCAGGTGGGATTCGAACCGAGGACCTCTCGGCTTGCAGCCTGCACCTCTACCAACTGAGCCACCGTGCTCCCAACAAGGTAAACAACTTGCTTTTCGAAAACGATAGCACTCATCTTCGTTTTTCCCCCCTCAAATTTGATTCACACAACGTATCCAACAATACCCAGTATCAATGGAAAGGGGAATGAATAAGCTTTACAGTGGTGTATTATATGACCGTTGGGTGTTCTTGGGTTGTTCATGATAACTGGGAGAAGTCGCAGAAAAGACCGAAAAACATTTAGTCGGACAAGAAAGTACACAGTGAAATGAGGTTTACGAGCGACAATTATCCGATTTATTATAAATAATTCGAGGTCCCATTGTATATGGAGGGCAGATTCAAATATTAACCGTATAACTTTATCAATTACTAATCTCGGATCCACATTTATTAATTTCTGGAGTTCACATTTAACGTTTATACACTTTTTAGCTGTAACTTTGACATCTTTTCCCCAAGCTGACCTGAGTGGACGGCGTCCTTAGATATGCGACTTGTGCAAAAGCTTTCCCCATTCTCCCATTGGCTTATTTTCATCGATGATTTTCTCGGCATAAATAGTAGCCAATGGGATGTCATTGTGCTTCTATGGATGCCTGTAGCTTTTTTGATTCCAAGGGAACGTTAAAAAAAATATATAAATGGCAAATGTGAACTCCAGGGGCACGTCAGCATAGATTCAAAAATGGTATCAAATATCATTTTTCTTTCGATTTCCCAGCTTGTGCCAAGTACCTGTGGGTGTAGCCAATGCTGAAGCAAATGTGAACAGACTCCAGCAAACATGATGGCAATAGCCTATCTTGACTTTGTCAAGTTAAGCTAAAATTAATATTGCCATAAACACACTTATTAATATCTAAAATGTACATAATGTACATGTAATGAATTTAATTTAACTCTAAATTATCACTGACATGAATAATCAATACATCCTAACCCAACCAAGAAATACAGAAAAGACTGTACTTCAAATCTCTGTTGATCAAGTTATTAACACCTTTTTATGAACACGATACCTGCTGACAAAGTGAGAACACCCTGATAAATTTCACTGAAAGCAAATTGCTCACTGATTCAATGAATGGATATGGACAGATGGATGAGTAATTAAACTTTTTTAAATTTTGTAACTTTTTAACTTACTAGTTCCATCTTCCAAAAATCAAAACCAAATATTAAAGGTCTCCCCCCATTTTCAGTCAATATTTTATGGCCCTAAAAAGATGCACAGCAAACACATTTAAATATTATGCAAACAATTTTTAAAGCATTATGAATGTTTTTCCAATTCAAACTGTGTACATCACAAGACCTCAAATGGCTCAATGAAGGAATGTCATTAAATAAGAGGTCCCAAGGGGCCTTAATTGCTCACCTGACAAAGTGGTTCAAAGTATTTTGGGACACATTCAGTTAGTCATGGTTCATAAACACTACAAAGGAATGAAGTCATGAAATTATTCATTACTCTAATGTCCATGTCAGATGATTATTATCATAGGTCTTCCTAACTGCTTCCAATTCTATCAGCTGTAGACAAGGAAAGCAAAACTTCCAAGGGTCGTTATGCCACTGCACCCACCCCTCCACCTCCCAATAGAGAGCCAAAATATTAACTAAGGAACTTGACTTGAACTTGAACAAACTTTTAATCTGCCCCCCACCCCCACACCCAGAGATGTTGAATACCAAATATGAAAGGATTCTGACTGATGAATATGAAGAAGATTTTTAAGGAAATTCCCTCATATTGCACCAAGTTAAAATATTAACCCAGAGACTTGATTTGAACAGACTTGAATCTGACCCCTCTTAGAGATGTTATATAACAAATATCAGAAGATTTTAATTGATGGTTCTAGAAAAGATTTTTTTAATTTTGGAAAACAATTTATGGGTGCCATCAGAGTGATGCCCCTTGTGGTGCCCCCTGTAGGCATGGCAACTTTATTTGAACAAACTTGAATTGACATATCATAAGGAATGTGCATGTTAAATTTGATTCAATTCAGTCTTGTTGTTTATGAGAAGTTGATAATGTAAACTTTGCGCCAGATGGTCGACTGATGGGCGACGGCTGGACAACGGACAAAAGGCAATCACTTAAGCTCCCCCTGTTTTCAGTCAGGTGAGCTAAAACGCTACAGTACTCTTGCATGCACATCTCAGACCATGCATTAAACAAAAATAAACAATAATAAATTTTGGTAAACAAAAATATGTCAATATAAGGGTTGCTTGAAAAATTACAAGGTACAATGCCACTGGTATTCCCTCCCTGCTGAGAACTGGTTTACTAAAAAGGGGATAAAGTTGGGGTTTTGGCTTTTATCTGTAGTTCTATGCTAAAGTTACCATCCAGAAATCATAAAAATTGAAATTTTCTAAGTCGAAAAAAGCCCACAACTCTACAAAAATGGGCCCAATAAATAAATATCTTTCCTGGGTGAGATTTTAAAATACTATCAGTTTTATCAGGGCTTATATTTCAACGAGAATCTGAGAATTGAGTCACATAAAAATTTGTGAAACAAAACCAACGAGAATCCACACAGATGCTCACAGCACCTCTGCTAGGATTAGTGTGAAAAGAGTCAATTTAACCCTTTACCTAACATAGTGGGATCAAATTAACCAATAAAAGTTAACGTGACCTGAAATATTCTGACTCTTTTCAATACAATTGTACAAATATGGCGTACAAATCCTTACAAATATGGATGTAATTGGAACCGGCTCAATGAGCCTGTTCCAAGGACATCCATATTTGTAAGATTTTATTGGCAAATATTATTTATTTTTTAAAAATATTATCAAATTCACTTCATACTTAACAAGAAGGACTCCAACGCCCTATAGCTCACCAAAATTCCTCTTCGATAGTAACTTTGGCAAACACAAGAACTGTATCAAACAGGCTCATAACATGCGACAAAGCTTACCTAAACACAACCTCTTAAAAGTAAAACACAGAAACTGACATAAACACTAAGTTAAACATGAAATTCTGAGCTAAACAGGAAACTAAACGCAACTAAAAATGACAAGAAAAATGTTTAAAATGCAATGTATGAGGGGGTTAATCATGGAACAATGATACTGAGGAACACGTATGATGAATATAAGTGCCATGGGAAGAGAAGGAGCACAGCAGCTGACCTAAACACTAAGTTAAACATGAAATTCTGAGCTAAACAGAAAACTAAACGCAACTAAAAATGTCAAGAAAAATGTTTAAAATGCTGGGTATGAGGGGTTAAATCATGGTAGAATGATAATAATCATTATATAGCAGCAATATAAAGGCCATGATATGGAAATAGGGCGAATAAGTGACCTAAACAGAAGCTTTAACATTATTGGACATGTACGCTGACGCCGACCAATCAAGCCATGCCATAAGCTCACACAACTAAAGTTGGTGAGCTAAAAATTAAAAAGCTGGGTTGAGAAAAGGGTTAACATGTATTATCAGTATACAACAGGGGTTCAGCCATGGTGGTCTCATGGGATCCTGGGACACTCATAGTCAGTGTGGATTCTTGCAACCATTTTCACGAGAATCCAATTGGATTCTCTCAAATTTGGATGAAATATAAGCCCTGTTTATCTTCAATGAGTTCTGTCAAAGAACATATATTTTGTTTAATAAGAATGAATTTCACCATAGGAAACCTTTCCTGCTCAAAACTTTGATACTTTGATATTAAAATGCTGAGTGTTAAGATTCCATATATTCCATAATGCAAAAAAGGAAAACACTTGGACAGTTCACCGAAATTTGGGAGATCTCACCATAAATAGCTGGACATTTTGCAAGAATTTTGGATGCTTCAACAAAACTGTGGACACTTCACTGAAAAAAAGACTACCGGGTAATCACAGGAATATATCAGATAGTTTGTTGAAAGTCAATTTTTGGGCAAAATGCCTTTCTTATCTTCAAGGCAAAGTATTTTTATATAGTGCTTTTTAAGAAATTCTTATATTTACGCTGAAGCGTTTTTATAAAGGCTGTTTTTAGGAAGTAATAAACAACAACAATATATTACTTTTATATCAAATTTTTCAAACAACATCTTTACAAACAGTAAAAACAACTTTAATTACCTTTCAAGCACATCTTTTCAAACAGTATAAAACAGTACAAAACACATTAATCATCTGTTAACCCTTTACCCAACGAATCGCCCGCATCCCCTCGCGTAATATGTAAATTCAGCAGTTGAAAAAATATTATTTTTCAAAAAATTTCAACAAAACCATATCATGTGACCCCCTCATTGGAATGAGATCGTTACTTATGACCCAATAAGCCCTCGTATCAAGTCTGGTTCAAATCAGCCTCTCGGTTTAGAAAATAGAAATTTTGGGCAGAGCGAAAATTCTTGCCCGTCCCTAACGACGGCAAATATGGCCCCACGGAGTTCTCTTGAACAAATCTGAGTCAACACCTCAAAAGGAATATGCACACCAAATATCAAGTCTCTGCTACTGCTGGTTCATGAGAAGATACAGTATGTGGGGAGTGTATTATCACTAAATCACCTGCAGAGTGGAGATTCCACCCAAGCAATAATTGCAAATTTGTTGCAAAGCATAACCAGCCAATGGACCTCCGGGTTAAACCCGGAGGTCCACTGGCTTAAACATTGCCTGTGTTTTTTGTCGATATGTACAAAATTTGAAAGTTATAGCTTGGGTGATAACTCCACTCTGTGGGTGATTGAGTTACAATCCACTCTCCACGTACTGTAGTTTAAGATTTAGGCACATTTTTGGGGTGTGGCCCTCCAGAGGGGCAGGGCAACTTGATATGAACAAAATCAAAATGCGATGTCATAACAAACAATCATTTCAAATTTCACTTAAATTGGTTCAACGGTTTTGGAGAAGATGCAAACACCATCTGTCACGGACGATGGATGCCGGACGACAGACGGTGAGTTATCACTACAGCTCACCCTGACTTTCACTCAGGTGAGCTAAAAATTAGGAGTACACATTCACCCTAAGATCACATCAAATTCAAGCCACGCGAGGGAAGAGGCTCTTTGCTAATACAGTTAACAATGCCTAACTACAATTTACAAACTGGTTGGAAAATTCTTAACCAGAATCAATGATAATCATCAGATTCATCCCGCACTTCAAATGCACATACATGGGAACAAACAGCGCACACAAACCTTTTTTCAGGTGCGTGGTATGCAGCGTGCCTGTGATTTTCAAACAGCAAGGCCTTGTTTTGTCACCGGGCAATGCAGGGTGACCACAGTTACGATGTATCATCAGTATTATGTGGGACCATTGCAGTCACAGAAATTGTTAACCCTTTACCCAACAAATCGGCCGTGTCCGCCTGCGTAATATGCAAATTCAGCAGTTGAAAAAATATTATTTTTTCAACAAATTTCAACAAAACCATATCATGTGACCCTCGTTGGAACGAGCTCGTTCCAACGAGGGGTCACATGATATGGTTTTGTTGAAATTTTTTGAAAAAATTATATTTAAAATAATAAATTTTGATATCGTCTGCATTGGGTAAAGGGTTAACAATTCTTTGCACATCAGCGATATCCGTTGGCACTCAGTGTTCATTTGTTTACTTTTTCCGGTAGACAGGAGGAAGGTTTTGAACTGTTTTCTCACCATTCCTTACTGATTGTCCCGAAAAAAAATTTCGGGGGACTATTGAAATCAGCGGTGTCCGGCCATCCGTGTGTGCATCCATCCATCCATCCGTCTGTCTGTGCATCCGTGGTTTGGGCTGAGATGGTCACATACCAAAATTGGTTCCAATCAAATGATCCAAACTGGAGTTATGGGGACACCAAGTGGGCCGGATGCACAGGCGGACAGACTCATGCACGGACGGACACCGCTAATTTTCGGGCACAACCACAGGTCAAGTTCGAATATGGGTTCGGCCAGATTATTTTTATTAGAGTTATACCCCTTTTTCGACTTAGAAATTTCAAGATTTGGATAACTCTGGATAACTCCAGATAACTCCAGTTAGGATTATTTGATCGGAAAGAATTTTGGTATGTGACTTTCTGGGGTAATAATACAGGTCAAGTTCAAATATGGGTTCGGACCGATCATTTTTACTAGAGTTATGCCCCTTTTTCAACTTGTTTTTTCGGGGGACATGTGGCCGAGCAGCCTTTTATTCTGTGTTGTAGACAATGCAATAATACCAGCAGTTGAAATTAATGCATATCCGGTTGAAATCCGGTTATGCCCAATGGTTAGCCAGTTACAAAAATGGGCCAACCATATCAGCACTAGCACCCATAACACCACTTTTATCATTAGACAATCAATTTCAAGAGAAGGGCTACTAGGGGTTTTAATTTGAAACGTTCAAAGTGTGTTCGTATGTTCAGGTAGGGCCTCTAGATGTGCATAAAGGTTTCAGATTTTTTATTCAGCCCCCATGTGGCACAAAGCACCACTTTTGTCATTAAGAGAATCAGTTTCTGGCAAAAGGCTCCTAGAGATTTTAGTTCGAAACAATGAAAGCATGTTCATGCGTTCAGGTTTGGTCTCCAGGTGTGAATAAAGGTTTAGAATTTTTTATTTGGCCCCCATGTGGCACCTGTAGCATCACTTTTGTCATTGGAGAATCGGTTTCCAGTGAAAGGCTCCTTGGGTTTTTAATCTGAAATGTTGAAAGTGTGTTCATATGTTCAGGTAGGGTCTCTAAATGTGCATAAAGGTTTGGGATTTTTGATTCGGCCTCAACTGGCTCCCGTGTTGCATTAGAGAATTGGTTTCCAGCAAAAGGCTCCTAGGGGGTTTGATTCGAAACATTGAAAGGTTTGGGATTTTTTATTCGGTCCCCATGTGGTGCCATTTCTGTTGTTAGGGAATCGGTCTCTGGCAAATGGCTCCTAGGGTTTTTAATTCTAAACGTTGAAAGTGTGTTCATACATGTATGTTCAGGCAGGGTATCCAGAAGTGCCTAAAGGTTTCAGATGTTTGATCCGGACCCCATGTGTCTCCTGTGGTGCCACTTTTGTCATTTGGCAACTGGTTTCCGGTGAAAGGCTCCTAGGGTTTTTAATTCGAAATGTTGAAAGTGTGTTCATATGTTCAGGTTGGTTCTCCAGATGTGCAGAAACATTTCAGATTTTTCATCCGGTTTCATGTGGCTCCCATGTGCAACTTTTGTCGTTAGACAATCGGTTTTTGACAAAACGCTCCTATGGGTTTTAATTCGAAATGTTGAAAGTGTGATCATATGTTCAGTATGGTCTCTAGATGTGCATAAAGGTTTCAGAATTTTTATCCTGCCCAACGTGGCTCCAGTTGTGCCAATTTTGTTGTTAGAGAATCGGTTTCCAGCAAAAGGCTCCTAGGGGTTTTAATTCGAAATGTTGAAAATGTATTTAAATGTTCAGTATGAATATTGAATATTTAATATCAGACATTAAAAAAAAACTCAATATACTGTTTCCTTTCATCTAATTTAAAGTATATTTTTGCATTGGTGTAAGTAATAAAAACAACAGGCCCCACAGGGCCTGAAGCACTCACCTTAAACAGAACTCGATATAAACAGAGTCCAAGAATGAGTCTACATTAAGTAATCCATCTCTATAGGATACACTGTCAATCCTTGAGCCCCTCAGGAGTGATAAAAATAGTCCGAGCATCATGCCTTTTCTTCAGTTGATCATAATGTAAAATGTGGATCTCCCCTATGAAGCCCCTTGATACAACCTATGTAGATTAAGCTTAGTTACATGCCTCTAAAGGGTACTGAATACAAAATTTCAAATTCTTCATCTACATGGTCAATTCCAGCTCCCGGAGCAAACCCAAATATTAACTCAGGCACTCGATTTGAACAAAGTTGAATCTGACCTCTCTAGAGATGTTGTATACCAAATATGAAGGCATTCTGACTGGTGGATCTGAAGAAGAAAATTTTTAAAGAAATTTCCTCATATTGCACTAAGTTAAAATTTGGGCTCAAATTGAGCCGAAATATATACCCAGGGACCTGATTTGAACAAACTTGAATGAGATGTTGTATACCAAACATGAAAGCATTGTGACCGGTTGGATCTGAAGAAAAAGATTTTTAAAAGTTATCCCTCACTGAATGAACTTAAAATTTGGGCTTCCATAGGAAGCCCAAATATTAACCTAGGGACTTGGTTTGAACAATCTTGAATCTGACCCTCATAACAATAATGTATACTGAACATTACAAAATTCTGACTGGTGGTTCTGAAGAAGATTTTTAAAGAATATTCCCCATATTGCCCTAAGTTAAAATTTGGGCTGCATAGCAAGCCCAAATATATACATAGGGACCTGATTTGAACAAACTTGAATCCGACCTCCATGGAGATGTTGTATACCAAATATGAAAGCATTCTGACTCATGGATCTGAAGAAGATTTTTTCAAATTATCCCCCATATTGCACAAAGTTAAAATTTGGGCTTTCATAGGAAGCCTAAATATTAACCTAGGGACTTGGTTTGAACAATCTTGAATCTGACCCTCATAACAATGATGTATACCAAACATTAAAAAATTCTGACTGGTGGTTCTGAAGAAGAAGATTTTTAAAGAATTATCCCCATACTACTCTAAGTTAAAAATTAGGGCTCCTGTTTTGAGCCCAAATATGAACCAATGGGCTTCATTTTAACAAACTTGTATCTGCCCCCCTATGGATGCTGTATACCAAATATCAAAAGATTATGACCATTGGTTCTGGAGAAAAGATTTTTTTAAGTTTTGCAAATATGATGACTCAGCATTTTGTCAATGTTCTCTACAGAACACCCTAATATAACCGATGGCAATTTTTTTACCATAAAATTCTACTTGTTCTAAGGATGCTTCATACCAAATGACAGTTCTCTGGGAAATATGGGCGTTTGAAAATATTTCTATTTTTAGCTCCTGGGGTTCCCATGGGCATGCAGGAAAATTTTATTTTTGCAAGAGTTAAGTACTTATGACCCAATAATACCACATACCAAATTTGGTTCAAATTGGGCCATCGGTTCAGAAAATAGAAATTTTGGGTGGGGCCAAAAATCTTACCCCTCCATTAGATAGCCAAATATTGCTTCACAAACTTCGTTTGAACAAACTTCATTCTACTCCTAAAAAGTAAGCACCCCAACAAATATCAAGTCCTTGTACCCATTGGTTCATGAGAAGAAGATTTTAAAAATATTTCGAAGCATTTTCCTTCACCCCCTCCCTATGGGGCTGGGCACGTTGAGTTGAACAAAAATGCAATGTCCCTTCGGGACCATCACTAACACAAACTTTCAATTGAATTGTCCCAGAGGTTCTGGAGGGGAAGACCAAAACATGGTGTTGATGGCCGACGGACAACGGACAGATGATGGATGACGGAGAGTGATTAGATTAGCTCAGCTTGACATTGTGTCATTGTCAAGGTGAGCTAAAAATTACATTAATACTTACAAATCATAAAGTGTGCATAAAGGTGTTGGAATTTTGTTTCCAGCCCTGCATGTATAACACCAATTACACCACTTCTGTTAAATTGTTACAGAATCAGTTTCTGGCAAAGGCCTCAAGGGTCAGAGGGCATATTATTTGAAATGATTCAAGTGTTTTCATATGTTATGATAGGGTTCATACATTTGCATGAAGGATTCCTAATTCTATAAAGCCCTATATTGCCTGAGTGATAACGTGAGTTTGGTGGGCGTTACGTTTTATTAACGGCCCAAGAGGAATGAATAACAGCCAGAGGGTTTACATGTATAACCGGCCCAAGCTGAAGTCGAGGGTTGTTAATAAGCCAGAGGGCTGTTATTCAGTCCGCAAGGACTGTTAATAAACCGAGACATCCAACAAAATCATGTTATTACTATTATTACCATGACCGGAAGCGGGTGGCGGACTGTTAATTTTGTTTTCATTAACGCCTGCCACTCGCTTCCGGTTACATGACGTTGTGAATTACTGTTTTACTGCCCTGCTAAACTCCATTAATATACTAGAGAATGCCCGCTAAAGTGATACCGGAAATAATATAACAATAACATGAGTTTGGAGGGTGTTACAGTATTAATGACCCCAGAGAAATGAATAACAGCTCGAGGGCTTATTACTGGCCCGAGACGAAGTCAAGGCTGTTAATAAGCCCGAGGGCTGTAATTCTGTCCTTGAGTGCTGTTAATAATAATAATAATAATAACTCTTTGGCCAGCCGCTGATTTGTCGCGGTCCTCATAAGAGAAGGCCATCATTCCCCCTGCACCCCACCCCCTCTTCCCCTCCTCTCCTCCCAGCATTCAGATATAAACTGCTTAATAGTGTCCCTCACTTCCTCTTTTTCAATTTCTTCAATAAGCATTCCTACCCTCTCCCTCGTGTCCCCCTTCAGCCATCTATCCTTTGTTTCTTCACCCCACTTCTGCATTATACTTCCAGTAAATTTTATTCTATGAGGTATATACTGTGGGCATTCCAAGAGAAAATGTTAATAAACTGGGACTCCTGAGAAAATCATGTTATTACTATTATTGTCATGACCTAAATTTGGCAGCAGGCCATTAATGGGTTTCTTTTTATTAATGGCCTGTTTGCTGCTTCCAGTTGCAAGACACCATGAATTATTAAGTTTTACCGCCCCGCTAATAGTGGCTCTGGCACTAAAATCTGTTAATATTCTAGAGAATGCCTTCTAAAGTGGTAATAATAAACCTTCAGTCCAAACATGGCCTGAAAGTCCGCAATATAATTTTTTGGTTTGGTACGTCCTTTCAAAGGACGTACCAAACCCAAAAATTGTATTACAGACTTTCAGGTCATGTTTAGACTAATAAACCATAACACCCTCCAAACTCATGTTATTGTAAAATTAACACTATCTTTTATATTTTCTTGTATCTGCATTGTTTTCTTAGCTTGCCTGTATGGGCCTGTTTTAGAAGTTAACACTCACAATAAACATCATCGAGTCGGTTCTAAGGATAAACTTTAGTTTAAAAATAAAACCATACCAGAATTGTCTCAATAAAAGTTAAAACCATACAAATATGGATACCAGTTGAACCGGCTCATGGATGTGAAACTTGAGGGGTTAAAATGTAAATATCGGTGCCAAGCTTCGGATATATATTGGATATGTCCCATGTTTAAACCAGATAGCGTTCATTTGGGGTCTCTGGACCCAATACTTTGCCTTTGGTCTCTTGCGGTCTCGTTTTCAACCCGAAGTCTCATTTTAGTACGACCGGCATCCACAAACTGGACATGCTTTCAATCGATCTCCAACAAAAATGTGAATTCTTCTTAATCTACAAAGTTATTTGATTCATTTACCTTTTCGTATTTTTCATCCATATTTACAGTGCAAATGAATCTCTAAACTATTTTTCGAATTTCGTTGCTTCATTCGAGTTCACGAAACACTCGCAGATGCTGGGTTTCCCCTGTCCTGAAAATTCTTGAACACCAGTTTTACGTCATCATTAATTTGCCACGGAAATGAAATTCTTTGGCAAAGGCCGTTTCTGTAAATTTATGTTTTATCACAATCTATCAATGCATATTTGAAAGAAAGACAGTTTGAAAACTCAAAATATTTTAAGAATAACCGATGTCAGATTGTACTAGGCCACCAAAGGCAAAACCAAACAATAGTAACAACACTGACCGAATATAAACGACAATGTGTGAGTGACCTATCTCTTGATCGAACAACCCAGAAAAACCTGTCCAAAGTTCGGCCTACGATTGGTGCGCCACAAATGAATTCAGAGCAGATTGATAATAACAATAATTTGTTTCGCCGCTGATTTGTTGCGGTTCTCGTGTGAGAATGCCTTGATTTGCCCTGTTCTCCCAAAGAATTACACCTGTCTGAACCGTACGTCATCTGCAATTTGACCCAAACCGGCCGCTACATTTTGACCCAAACAGGCCGCTATTTAATGGACCCAAACCGCCCTCTACAAAATTATTAATTCCCATCCTTTTTAAATATTTTAAACTGAATTTTTATTATTTTGAGTAAATAATAAGTTAATTTCAAAAGTTTAGAAGTTTTTCAAAATCATTTTCCGTCTTTGTTTTCGATAATTACTTATCACTTAGTCTAGTTGTTTGCCTTGCTATTGCTGTGTACTTGATTGTATTGTCCTAGTAGTTAATGGGTAACCATTATTTGAGTACATTTAATTGATTCTGATTAATTGTGAAATGTTTGTTTCGTTATCTCTGTGTACTTGTTTGTATTATCCTAGTAGGCCAAGTTATATTTTGAGTAAACATTATCATAACTGACCTGGCAACAGTTCATGAATATCATTTTGTTATCGGTACCAAATGTTCAACATCTGGTAGTAAAATAACATTTATAAACATTGCTCCGACAAGTATTCAAAATTAGACATTAATTATTCATATCTTACCTATATTTAGCGTCGCGACAATTCATATATCATTTTGTTACCATGTCAAAGTCCATTTGCCTCACACCGTTTGATCTGATTAAGTATGCATGTTTTAATTAGATAATTAGCCTAAGGCGATTCACAGTGGGATACTTCTCTGGCACATTACAGTTCGGAATCAAATGTCTCTATGCTATCGTCAGTTAATTAATCTCGCAATGACTAGCTCTTGTAGATTGATTCCAATCATCACGGCTATCAAGTATATTATTTCTCGGGATAGTTTGATAGCATTGGCGCGCGGTGATTTTATCTTCAGAAATGTCGCTGGCCATGTTTTGGCATCTTGAAATATTGTTATGTGACCATCCCAAGACCAGATATTTATAAAAGTGTGGAAAACCAGCTAGTTCTGAGAGACTTGGGTTTCGGCCGAATAGAAGACACCATAATAGGGCCTCGTGCGAGTGGAATTGCAGGGCAACCCACGAATTAAGCTCCGTTGTACGCCGCTATTATCAGATTAGGTAGACGTGTGTGGGCTACAGGCCCACATTGATATAATAGATTACGAACCCAAGTAAAGGCTTAGTTTAGATGTGAGCGAGGATAGAATCAGACCTGACCTCAAAGTCTAGGTTATTGAAAAAATGTGATTAGTACTCAACAAGAGAAGTCGAGATTTGTTTCCCAGAGCTGTTTATGAGTATTTAATTATTAGTTTCATTTAGTTTAAACAGTATTTATTTCCGTAGTATCTAGGTACAAAAGACAATAAAATACAAACTTGTATAGCTTACTTAACAATAGACACAGGAGGAAATGGATTCAGCAACAAGTTTCAAGCTTATGCGGGGCTGTTTCCATGATAACAATTCATTAAGTTTACATTTAGGCAGCTTTGGCGTTTAGACACAAGGGACCCAAGGCAGACGTAGAACAAAACAAGTACATACACGCGCCCTCACATACACACGCAATTCACGTATGCATGCAAACAACCTGCGCCAGCACATGAGTCCCTATTTTATAACTGAACAGTATTAAGTATGATACTATGGATGAAAACACTATTTGAATGGTGGGAGAAACATGGGGGTATGAATAGGTGGACTGTATTGTTGGTAGTGACAGTAAACCTAATAAGGACACCTACATGCGAATCAGTGAAATGTGCAGAAATGGGCAGGCCAGCCAGGGATGGCCAGTTGGCTTTCATATTCCATGATAAATAAAGATGTCTGGACTGGAGAAAGTTCTGGGGCATCATGGAGCTCACATAACTTCGCTAACTCCTTGGTGGGGGAAGGGAGGAATGGCGGTTGACATTTTTAGAAAACTGGTCGTGTTTATATTGCGACTTAATGGAGTGCCCTGTACAGGATGAATTACATCTGAATTTGGAAACACTGACAAATTCAGTGTTTCAACTAACCCCAAAATAATGTCATATATAGCACAGGAAGCAGCAGTGATCGTACACGGGATAATTACTGCCCCCGAGCCACATAGGACATGTTTATATAATGTATACGTTTGCACGGTTCCCATTAACCATTATCAGACTTAAACCTTTTTGTCAATAGGATAAAACTATGGACCGATTCAAAGATTCTTTTGTTAACTGTTGGGGGAAAAAATTCACTTCCATATAAGAGGGTGTCAACATTAATTTCGATACTTAGAGAGCCGATGGTTGCGCCTCGTACATTGCTGTGATGCGGACAAAACAATAAAAAGTGTTCGGTTGTTTCACGTACGCCACATCTGCAAAGGTATGTCTCGGATAGGTGATTTGTATACAAATGGTCATTCAAATTGCTACATCCTAGACGAAGTCTGCAGTGTAAGATCTGGGCTAAGCGTGATTTGTGGCAAGCGTAAAAGGTTGGTATAATACGTTTGTCCTTGTTGAGGAATGATTTAAAATTTGTAGGATTTGGGTTGTTTCTGACTTCGCTTGGGGTCTCGTTCCAAAGGCTAGTTGTTGCGGGGAGGAAAGAGGTTTGGTGGCTGTGAGTGCGGCATCTAACATTGTTCAGGTTTGAGCTATTTCGAAGGTTGTAGTTTTGGGTTTCACCGACAGTTGGGGGGACCATCAGTGATATGTAGTGAGGTGTTAGTCTGTGGTACATTTTAAAGTATTGCATCAGTTTGTGTTTTTTTCTTCTCAACTCCAAAGTTTCCCAGCCAGTTTCAATATACAAGGACTGTTTACTCGCACTTTTGGTACCTCCAGTCACAATTCGCGCCGCCTCGATTTGGATTTTTTCAAGCCCGCTTGCTTCTTCAGCAGAACAGTTGTCCCAGACCACATCCGCATATTCTAATGTTGGTCGGACAAAAGAGAAATATATTTTTTCTAAGACTCTCCTGTCGAGTCTGAACTTTAAATTCCTAATCAGACCTAATCGTTTCCATCCTTGGGTAGTTATTTCATTTATATGAGATGCCCAACTACCACGTTCGTTAATAGTCAGGCCCAGATGTTTATGTCTATCGACATTGTTTATATTTTGAGAGAACATGGTCAGAGGAGGGTGGGTTTGCTGTAAAACCTTACGCGATATCACCATTGATTCAGTTTTGTTGGGGTTAAAATTGACAAGCCATTGACGAGACCAGTCTTCAATTACTCTGATATCCCTGTTGATAATTTCAGCTGCCAAACAGGGGTCTTCAACAATGAGATACAGGGTTGTATCATCGGCAAAAAGTCTTATGTTACTATAAATATCATCAACTACGTCATTGATGTAGATTAAAAATAGAAGGGGGCCCAAAATAGAGCCTTGAGGAACGCCGGCAGTGACGTCTTTCCAAGATGACGCAGCTGAATTTAAACACACCCGCTGCTGTCTGTTTTCCAAGTAGCATTTGAACCAATCTAGTAGAGGACCAGTAATAGTAATACCTATGCGTTCAAGTTTAAACAAAAGACCTTTGTGCCAGACTTTGTCAAATGCTTTGCTGACATCACAGAAGACTACGCGGATTTCTTTACCTTCGTCAAGAGCGGAACTAAATGCGTGATAAATTTCGGTTAACTGAAGGACGGTTGAGTCAGAAGGGAGAAATCCTGATTGGAGAGGAGTTAATAGGGAGTTACTTTGTAAAAATGAAATAATCCTTTTGAAAATACACCGTTCAAATACTTTGCTTAAGCAACTGAGCAGGGTTATTGGACGATAATTAGTTACTAACTGAGGATTCCCGGCCTTGTAGACTGGTGCAACATTACCTCTCTTCCACTCACTGGGAAAAAACGACTGATTGAGCATCATATTGAAGGTAATTGTTAAAGGAGGTGCTAAACTAGTAGAGCACATCTTTAATACTCTTGGGCTAATATTATCTGGACCACATGCTTTCGAAATGTTAAGAGAGTCAAGTGCTACTTTCACCTCATCAGAGGTAAGGGTGATCTGACTTATTGTTGGCCGGTCAGGTCTCAACAAAGCTGTGGGAACAGGGTGATCTTTATCGTCAACTGTTGAAATATTGCAAAAATAATCGTTTAGAATATCTGCTTTTTCTTTATCGGGTGAAATTACTTGATCATTTACAATGAAGTCGGGAATGGACGACCGATTTTTAAAAAGGATAAGATTCAATGTTTTCCACCACTCAGATGGACTCGTTGAGGGACAGTTTAAAACATGGTCAATTTTGTTGTTATAGTGTTGTTTCGATTTCCTTATTTCGTTAATAACTTCATTTCGTTTTTTCCTATATTTTTCCCATGATTGTGGAGAACTTTTTATTTTAGCTTTGCGGTGGAGACGTTTTCTTTGGCGGATTAGACGCCTGAGGTTATTATGGAACCATTTTGGTTCTAGGGGTCTTTCAGTAATCAGTTTGTTGGGTATAAATTTTGAGGCTTTACTTAATATTATGCTAGAGAGTTCCTGTGCAACGGACGTAATGCAGAGGCCCGCGAGCAGATCTTGCCAAATTATATTGTCGTAGTCTCTGTTCAGTTCAGAGAAGTTAGCTTTGTCGTAATACCAGACTCGGCGCTTATGTGATTTTGTATGTTTCTTTCTGAAGTCTATGGTGGCAATAACAGGGCAGTGGTACCTGACAAAATTTCCAAGGAAGGGGTCACCTACAACAGTGGATAAAATTCGAAGGTCACTGTTTACGAGGAACAGATCTATGAGTGATGACGAGTTCTCGGTATAATAGGTTGGCTCAACGATCAGCTGTTTCAAATTGAACTGAGCAGTAAGTCGGTGCATCGGGCCAGACGGGCCGTTCTCCTGGTTGTCGTTAAAGTCTCCAGTTAAAAGAAGGTTATTAATTCCTGTGTCGAGTGCTCTATCTATGGATGTTTCAATCAAGTCCCATAAGTCTGTGCTAGAATTAGGCGGTCGATACAGGACACCAATGAGAATCGATCCATTGGTAGTATATATTTGGGCCCACAAACACTCAAGATACGGAATGTCCAAGTCTGGGCGGGGCTTAAATGGGACACCGTTCTTAATGTACATTATCACTCCATTATTAGTTTCATTTCAGGAAAGTGTCATTTTATTTTTAGTTTGTATGTGTGTTAGGGGAGGACTTTAGGGTGAAATAAGGAAGTTTAGGTAATAGGTTTTCCAGAGTTTGAATTTGTTTACGTTAGTTGCCTTTTTTCGCATGTTTTGCCGATTTCGGTCATTAGGCCCCACATATATTAT
Source organism: Pictodentalium vernedei (assembly GCA_031216915.1). Taxonomy (NCBI): domain Eukaryota; kingdom Metazoa; phylum Mollusca; class Scaphopoda; order Dentaliida; family Dentaliidae; genus Pictodentalium; species Pictodentalium vernedei. The sequence goes on along the minus strand of CM062289.1, from coordinate 141,741,106 downwards.
ATTAGTAAACATGAATGGCAAGTGCTCGACGGGTGTCCAGACGGAGGTAAGTATGGTTATTAAGGGGGGTTAAGGGGGAGGCGAGGGGTGCGGGTGCAGGTGGGGGAGATTGAGGATACACAGGAGTGCAGGCAGTGTGGTATGAGGTATGGTGGTGGTCGGCCAATGGATAGTAGTGAGGTGTGTGCCAACTACAGATATATTTTACAGTTGTTAGAGAAGTGTTTTGGATTCGAGCGGGAAATTGCGGAGCTGAAGGGGAGGTTGGGGAGGGCTGGTGTATCTGGAGTCACACCAATGAAGGTTACCTATGATGGGGTGGTGGAAGGAGGATGGAAGGTCGTTGTGGACTCAAGGAGGAAACAGGGAGACAGGAAACGTGGGGAAAGAATGTTTGATGTGGGGGTGTAACCGAGGAGGGAGGATCTAGTTGGAAAATTCGGACGGTGGCGTTAGGACAGGGCTGCGTAAGAGTGCCAAGGTTGCTAGACGGTGTTTAGAGAACAGGTTCAGTGGTTTAGATTCCAATACCCCTGGGGATGAGAGTGTGGGGGGGCATTGAGGGTGGAGAGGTGGAGAGGTGGTTGCTGATGTTGATAGGGCAGATGGGGTAAGGAGGGCGGTGAAGAGAAAGAGGGGGCCAGAGGCATGCAAAACGAGGCGAGTTGCAGATGACAGGAACTGGGAGAAGAAGAAAATTAGTTGTAGCGGGAAGTAGCATTATACGTGGGATTGACATTGTGGTTTGTGGTCCTGATAGTTCTATTCGAACAGTCTTGTGCTTTCCGGGGGCGAAGGTGAACGATCTGGGCGACCGGGTAGATGGTATTGTGGCAGGGTCAGGATCGGAACCGGTAGTGGTGGGACCAACAATATCAGGGAGAGAAGGTCAGTAAGTTTGGTGGAGTCGTACAGAGGTTTAGTCAGCAAACTGCTAAGTAGAAATGCAAACGTAGTTTTATTCGTGGTCCTTCCTGTCCTTGGAGGTGGGGACGAACGGAACTCAAGGCTTTTGGCGCTGAATGAGGAGTTGGATGACTACTATGTTGACCTGAAAATACCCTTTATCGACCATTGGGACACATTTTGGGGCAACGCGAGCATGTACGGGCGTGACGGACTGCATCTTAGCAGGATGGGGAAACGGGTATTGGGAGATACAATTCTAGGTAGCGGAACCGTTTTTGGAGAGGAGCGGGGTGGGGAGGGGGGGCAGAGGCAAGTATAACGTGAAAGGGCACAGGTGGGGGTGAACAAGAGCGAGGGGGACAGAATTTACAAACTGGTTGGAAAATTCTTAACCAGAATCAATGATAATCATCAGATTCATCTCGCACTTCAAATGCACATACATGGGAACAAACAGCGCACACAAACCTTTTTTCAGGTGCGTGGTATGCAGCGTGCCTGTGATTTTCAAACAGCAAGGCCTTGTTTTGTCACCGGGCAATGCAGGGTGACCACAGTTACGATGTATCATCACTATTATGAGGGACCATTGCAGTCACAGAAATTGTTAACCCTTTACCCAACAAATCGGCCGTGTCCGCCCGCGTAATATGCAAATTCAGCAGTTGAAAAAATATTATTTTTTCAACAAATTTCAACAAAACCATATCATGTGACCCTCGTTGGAACGAGCTCGTTCCAACGAGGGGTCACATGATATGGTTTTGTTGAAATTTTTTGAAAAAATTATATTTAAAATAATAAATTTTGATATCGTCTGCGTTGGGTAAAGGGTTAACAATTGTTTGCACATCAGCGATATCCGTTGGCACTCAGTGTTCATTTGTTTACTTTTCCCGGTAGACAGGAGGAAGGTTTTGAACTGTTTTCTCACCATTCCTTACTGATTGTCCCGAAAAAAAAATTCGGGGGACTATAGAAATCAGCGGTGTCCGGCCATCCGTGTGTGCATCCATCCATCCATCTGCCTGTCTGTGCATCCGTGGTTTGGGCTGAGATGGTCACATACCAAAATTGGTTCCAATCAAATGATCCAAACTGGAGTTATGGGGACACCAAGTGGGCCGGATGCACAGGCGGACAGACTCATGCACGGACGGACACCGCTAATTTCTATAGTCCCCCGAAAAATTTTTCGGGCACAACCACAGGTCAAATTCGAATATGGGTTCGGCCAGATTATTTTTATTAGAGTTATACCCCTTTTTCGACTTAGAAATTTCACGATTTGGATAACTCTGGATAACTCCAGATAACTCCAGTTAGGATTATTTGATCGGAAAGAATTTTGGTATGTGACTTTCTGGGGTAATAATACAGGTCAAGTTCAAATATGGGTTCGGACCGATCATTTTTACTAGAGTTATGCCCCTTTTTCAACTTGTTTTTTCGGGGGACATGTGGCCGAGCAGCCTTTTATTCTGTGTTGTAGACAATGCAATAATACCAGCAGTTGAAATTAATGCATATCCGGTTGAAATCCGGTTATGCCCAATGGTTAGCCAGTTACAAAAATGGGCCAACCATATCAGCACTAGCACCCATAACACCACTTTTATCATTAGACAATCAATTTCAAGAGAAGGGCTACTAGGGGTTTTAATTTGAAACGTTCAGAGTGTGTTCGTATGTTCAGGTAGGGCCTCTAGATGTGCATAAAGGTTTCAGATTTTTTATTCAGCCCCCATGTGGCACAAAGCACCACTTTTGTCATTAAGAGAATCAGTTTCTGGCAAAAGGCTCCTAGAGATTTTAGTTCGAAACAATGAAAGCATGTTCATGCGTTCAGGTTTGGTCTCCAGGTGTGAATAAAGGTTTAGAATTTTTTATTTGGCCCCCATGTGGCACCTGTAGCATCACTTTTGTCATTGGAGAATCGGTTTCCAGTGAAAGGCTCCTTGGGTTTTTAATCTGAAATGTTGAAAGTGTGTTCATATGTTCAGGTAGGGTCTCTAAATGTGCATAAAGGTTTGGGATTTTTGATTCGGCCTCAACTGGCTCCCGTGTTGCATTAGAGAATTGGTTTCCAGCAAAAGGCTCCTAGGGGGTTTGATTCGAAACATTGAAAGGTTTGGGATTTTTTATTCGGTCCCCATGTGGTGCCATTTCTGTTGTTAGGGAATCGGTCTCTGGCAAATGGCTCCTAGGGTTTTTAATTCTAAACGTTGAAAGTGTGTTCATACATGTATGTTCAGGCAGGGTATCCAGAAGTGCCTAAAGGTTTCAGATGTTTGATCCGGACCCCATGTGTCTCCTGTGGTGCCACTTTTGTCATTTGGCAACTGGTTTCCGGTGAAAGGCTCCTAGGGTTTTTAATTCGAAATGTTGAAAGTGTGTTCATATGTTCAGGTTGGTTCTCCAGATGTGCAAACATTTCAGATTTTTCATCCGGTTTCATGTGGCTCCCATGTGCAACTTTTGTCGTTAGACAATCGGTTTTTGACAAAACGCTCCTATGGGTTTTAATTCGAAATGTTGAAAGTGTGATCATATGTTCAGTATGGTCTCTAGATGTGCATAAAGGTTTCAGAATTTTTATCCTGCCCAACGTGGCTCCAGTTGTGCCAATTTTGTCGTTAGAGAATCGGTTTCCAGCAAAAGGCTCCTAGGGGTTTTAATTCGAAATGTTGAAAATGTATTTAAATGTTCAGTATGAATATTGAATATTTAATATCAGACATTAAAAAAAAACTCAATATACTGTTTCCTTTCATCTAATTTAAAGTATATTTTTGCATTGGTGTAAGTAATAAAAACAACAGGCCCCACAGGGCCTGAAGCACTCACCTTAAACAGAACTCGATATAAACAGAGTCCAAGAATGAGTCTACATTAAGCAATCCATCTCTATAGGATACACTGTCAATCCTTGAGCTCCTCAGGAGTGATAAAAATAGTCCGAGCATCATGCCCTTTCTTCAGTTGATCATAATGTAAAATGTGGATCTCCCCTATGAAGCCCCTTGATACAACCTATGTAGATTAAGCTTAGTTACATGCCTCTAAAGGGTACTGAATACAAAATTTCAAATTCTTCATCTACATGGTCAATTCCAGCTCCCGGAGCAAACCCAAATATTAACTCAGGCACTCGATTTGAACAAAGTTGAATCTGACCTCTCTAGAGATGTTGTATACCAAATATGAAGGCATTCTGACTGGTGGATCTGAAGAAGATAATTTTTAAAGAAATTTCCTCATATTGCACTAAGTTAAAATTTGGGCTCAAATCGAGCCGAAATATATACCCAGGGACCTGATTTGAACAAACTTGAATGAGATGTTGTATACCAAACATGAAAGCATTGTGACCGGTTGGATCTGAAGAAAAAGATTTTTAAAAGTTATCCCTCACTGAATGAACTTAAAATTTGGGCTTCCATAGGAAGCCCAAATATTAACCTAGGGACTTGGTTTGAACAATCTTGATTCTGACCCTCATAACAATAATGTATACTGAACATTACAAAATTCTGACTGGTGGTTCTGAAGAAGATTTTTAAAGAATATTCCCCATATTGCCCTAAGTTAAAATTTGGGCTGCATAGCAAGCCCAAATATATACATAGGGACCTGATTTGAACAAACTTGAATCCGACCTCCATGGAGATGTTGTATACCAAATATGAAAGCATTCTGACTCATGGATCTGAAGAAGATTTTTTCAAATTATCCCCCATATTGCACAAAGTTAAAATTTGGGCTTTCATAGGAAGCCTAAATATTAACCTAGGGACTTGGTTTGAACAATCTTGAATCTGACCCTCATAACAATGATGTATACCAAACATTAAAAAATTCTGACTGGTGGTTCTGAAGAAGAAGATTTTTAAAGAATTATCCCCATACTACTCTAAGTTAAAAATTAGGGCTCCTGTTTTGAGCCCAAATATGAACCAATGGGCTTCATTTTAACAAACTTGTATCTGACCCCCTATGGATGCTGTATACCAAATATCAAAAGATTATGACCATTGGTTCTGGAGAAAAGATTTTTTTAAGTTTTGCAAATATGATGACTCAGCATTTTGTCAATGTTCTCTACAGAACACCCTAATATAACCGATGGCAATTTTTTTACCATAAAATTCTACTTGTTCTAAGGATGCTTCATACCAAATGACAGTTCTCTGGGAAATATGGGCGTTTGAAAATATTTCTATTTTTAGCTCCTGGGGTTCCCATGGGCATGCAGGAAAATTTTATTTTTGCAAGAGTTAAGTACTTATGACCCAATAATACCACATACCAAATTTGGTTCAAATTGGGCCATCGGTTCAGAAAATAGAAATTTTGGGTGGGGCCAAAAATCTTACCCCTCCATTAGATAGCCAAATATTGCTTCACAAACTTCATTTGAACAAACTTTATTCTACTCCTAAAAAGGAAGCACCCCAACAAATATCAAGTCCTTGTACCCATTGGTTCATGAGAAGAAGATTTTTAAAATATTTCGAAGCATTTTCCTTCACCCCCTCCCTATGGGGCTGGGCACGTTGAGTTGAACAAAAATGCAATGTCCCTTCGGGACCATCACTCACACAAACTTTCAATTGAATTGTCCCAGAGGTTCTGGAGGGGAAGACCAAAACATGGTGTTGATGGCCGACGGACAACGGACAGATGATGGATGACGGAGAGTGATTAGATTAGCTCAGCTTGACATTGTGTCATTGTCAAGGTGAGCTAAAAATTACATTAATACTTACAAATCATAAAGTGTGCATAAAGGTGTTGGAATTTTGTTTCCAGCCCTGCATGTATAACACCAATTACACCACTTCTGTTAAATTGTTACAGAATCAGTTTCTGGCAAAGGCCTCAAGGGTCAGAGGGCATATTATTTGAAATGATTCAAGTGTTTTCATATGTTATGATAGGGTTCATACATTTGCATGGAGGATTCCTAATTCTATAAAGCCCTATATTGCCTGAGTGATAACGTGAGTTTGGTGGGCGTTACGTTTTATTAACGGCCCAAGAGGAATGAATAACAGCCAGAGGGTTTACATGTATAACCGGCCCAAGCTGAAGTCGAGGGTTGTTAATAAGCCAGAGGGCTGTTATTCAGTCCGCAAGGACTGTTAATAAACCGAGACATCCAACAAAATCATGTTATTACTATTATTACCATGACCGGAAGTGGGTGGCGGACTGTTAATTTTGTTTTCATTAACGCCTGCCACTCGCTTCCGGTTACATGACGTTGTGAATTACTGTTTTACTGCCCTGCTAAACTCCATTAATATACTAGAGAATGCCCGCTAAAGTGATACCGGAAATAATATAACAATAACATGAGTTTGGAGGGTGTTACAGTATTAATGACCCCAGAGAAATGAATAACAGCTCGAGGGCTTATTACTGGCCCGAGACGAAGTCAAGGCTGTTAATAAGCCCGAGGGCTGTAATTCTGTCCTTGAGTGCTGTTAATAATAATAATAATAATAATAACTCTTTGGCCAGCCGCTGATTTGTCGCGGTCCTCATAAGAGAAGGCCATCATTCCCCCTGCACCCCACCCCCTCTTCCCCTCCTCTCCTCCCAGCATTCAGATATAAACTGCTTAATAGTGTCCCTCACTTCCTCTTTTTCAATTTCTTCAATAAGCATTCCTACCCTCTCCCTCGTGTCCCCCTTCAGCCATCTATCCTTTGTTTCTTCACCCCACTTCTGCATTATACTTCCAGTAAATTTTATTCTATGAGGTATATACTGTGGGCATTCCAAGAGAAAATGTTAATAAACTGGGACTCCTGAGAAAATCATGTTATTACTATTATTGTCATGACCTAAATTTGGCAGCAGGCCATTAATGGGTTTCTTTTTATTAATGGCCTGTTTGCTGCTTCCAGTTGCAAGACACCATGAATTATTAAGTTTTACCGCCCCGCTAATAGTGGCTCTGGCACTAAAATCTGTTAATATTCTAGAGAATGCCTTCTAAAGTGGTAATAATAAACCTTCAGTCCAAACATGGCCTGAAAGTCCGCAATATAATTTTTTGGTTTGGTACGTCCTTTCAAAGGATGTACCAAACCCAAAAATTGTATTACAGACTTTCAGATCATGTTTAGACTAATAAACCATAACACCCTCCAAACTCATGTTATTGTAAAATTAACACTATCTTTTATATTTTCTTGTATCTGCATTGTTTTCTTAGCTTGCCTGTATGGGCCTGTTTTAGAAGTTAACACTCACAATAAACATCATCGAGTCGGTTCTAAGGATAAACTTTAGTTTAAAAATAAAACCATACCAGAATTGTCTCAATAAAAGTTAAAACCATACAAATATGGATACCAGTAGAACCGGCTCATGGATGTGAAACTTGAGGGGTTAAAATGTAAATATCGGTGCCAAGCTTCGGATATATATTGGATATGTCCCATGTTTAAACCAGATAGCGTTCATTTGGGGTCTCTGGACCCAATACTTTGCCTTTGGTCTCTTGCGGTCTCGTTTTCAACCCGAAGTCTCATTTTAGTACGACCGGCATCCACAAACTGGACATGCTTTCAATCGATCCCCAACAAAAATGTGAATTCTTCTTAATCTACAAAGTTATTTCATTCATTTACCTTTTCGTATTTTTCATCCATATTTACAGTGCAAATGAATCTCTAAACTATTTTTCGAATTTCGTTGCTTCATTCGAGTTCACGAAACACTCGCAGATGCTGGGTTTCCCCTGTCCTGAAAATTCTTGAACACCAGTTTTACGTCATCATTAATTTGCCACGGAAATGAAATTCTTTGGCAAAGGCCGTTTCTGTAAATTTATGTTTTATCACAATCTATCAATGCATATTTGAAAGAAGAACAGTTTGAAAACTCAAAATATTTTAAGAATAACCGATGTCAGATTGTACTAGGCCACCAAAGGCAAAACCAAACAATAGTAACAACACTGACCGAATATAAACGACAATGTGTGAGTGACCTATCTCTTGATCGAACAACCCAGAAAAACCTGTCCAAAGTTCGGCCTACGATTGGTGCGCCACAAATGAATTCAGAGCAGATTGATAATAACAATAATTTGTTTCGCCGCTGATTTGTTGCGGTTCTCGTGTGAGAATGCCTTGATTTGCCCCGTTCTCCCAAAGAATTACACCTGTCTGAACCGTACGTCATCTGCAATTTGACCCAAACCGGCCGCTACATTTTGACCCAAACAGGCCGCTATTTAATGGACCCAAACCGCCCTCTACAAAATTATTAATTCCCATCCTTTTTAAATATTTTAAACTGAATTTTTATTATTTTGAGTAAATAATAAGTTAATTTCAAAAGTTTAGAAGTTTTTCAAAATCATTTTCCGTCTTTGTTTTCGATAATTACTTATCACTTAGTCTAGTTGTTTGCCTTGCTATTGCTGTGTACTTGATTGTATTGTCCTAGTAGTTAATGGGTAACCATTATTTGAGTACATTTAATTGATTCTGATTAATTGTGAAATGTTTGTTTCGTTATCTCTGTGTACTTGTTTGTATTATCCTAGTAGGCCAAGTTATATTTTGAGTAAACATTATCATAACTGACCTGGCAACAGTTCATGAATATCATTTTGTTATCGGTACCAAATGTTCAACATCTGGTAGTGAAATAACATTTATAAACATTGCTCCGACAAGTATTCAAAATTAGACATTAATTATTCATATCTTACCTATATTTAGCGTCGCGACAATTCATATATCATTTTGTTACCATGTCAAAGTCCATTTGCCTCACACCGTTTGATCTGATTAAGTATGCATGTTTTAATTAGATAATTAGCCTAAGGCGATTCACAGTGGGATACTTCTCTGGCACATTACAGTTCGGAATCAAATGTCTCTATGCTATCGTCAGTTAATTAATCACGCAATGACTAGCTCTTGTAGATTGATTCCAATCATCACGGCTATCAAGTATATTATTTCTCGGGATAGTTTGATAGCATTGGCGCGCGGTGATTTTATCTTCAGAAATGTCGCTGGCCATGTTTTGGCATCTTGAAATATTGTTATGTGACCATCCCAAGACCAGATATTTATAAAAGTGTGGAAAACCAGCTAGTTCTGAGAGACTTTGGTTTCGGCCGAATAGGAGACACCATAATAGGGCCTCGTGCGAGTGGAATTGCAGGGCAACCCACGAATTAAGCTCCGTTGTACGCCGCTATTATCAGATTAGGTAGACGTATGTGGGCTACAGGCCCACATTGATATAATAGATTACGAACCCAAGTAAAGGCTTAGTTTAGATGTGAGCGAGGATAGAATCAGACCTGACCTCAAAGTCTAGGTTATTGAAAAAATGTGATTAGTACTCAACAAGAGAAGTCGAGATTTGTTTCCCAGAGCTGTTTATGAGTATTTAATTATTAGTTTCATTTAGTTTAAACAGTATTTATTTCCGTAGTATCTAGGTACAAAAGACAATAAAATACAAACTTGTATAGCTTACTTAACAATAGACACAGGAGGAAATGGATTCAGCAACAAGCTTCAAGCTTATGCGGGGCTGTTTCCATGATAACAATTCATTAAGTTTACATTTAGGCAGCTTTGGCGTTTAGACACAAGGGACCCAAGGCAGAAGTAGAACAAAACAAGTACATACACGCGCCCTCACATACACACGCAATTCACGTATGCATGCAAACAACCTGCGCCAGCACATGAGTCCCTATTTTATAACTGAACAGTATTAAGTATGATACTATGGATGAAAACACTATTTGAATGGTGGGAGAAACATGGGGGTATGAATAGGTGGACTGTATTGTTGGTAGTGACAGTAAACCTAATAAGGACACCTACATGCGAATCAGTGAAATGTGCAGAAATGGGCAGGCCAGCCAGGGATGGCCAGTTGGCTTTCATATTCCATGATAAATAAAGATGTCTGGACTGGAGAAAGTTCTGGGGCATCAGGGAGCTCACATAACTTCGCTAACTCCTTGGTGGGGGAAGGGAGGAATGGCGGTTGACATTTTTAGAAAACTGGTCGTGTTTATATTGCGACTTAATGGAGTGCCCTGTACAGGATGAATTACATCTGAATTTGGAAACACTGACAAATTCAGTGTTTCAACTAACCCCAAAATAATGTCATATATAGCACAGGAAGCAGCAGTGATCGTACACGGGATAATTACTGCCCCGAGCCACATAGGACATGTTTATATAATGTATACGTTTGCACGGTTCCCATTAACCATTATCAGACTTAAACCTTTTTGTCAATAGGATAAAACTATGGACCGATTCAAAGATTCTTTTGTTAACTGTTGGGGGAAAAAATTCACTTCCATATAAGAGGGTGTCAACATTAATTTCGATACTTAAGAGAGCCGATGGTTGCGCCTCGTACATTGCTGTGATGCGGACAAAACAATAAAAAGTGTTCGGTTGTTTCACGTACGCCACATCTGCAAAGGTATGTCTCGGATAGGTGATTTGTATACAAATGGTCATTCAAATTGCTACATCCTAGACGAAGTCTGCAGTGTAAGATCTGGGCTAAGCGTGATTTGTGGCAAGCGTAAAAGGTTGGTATAATACGTTTGTCCTTGTTGAGGAATGATTTAAAATTTGTAGGATTTGGGTTGTTTCTGACTTCGCTTGGGGTCTCGTTCCAAAGGCTAGTTGTTGCGGGGAGGAAAGAGGTTTGGTGGCTGTGAGTGCGGCATCTAACATTGTTCAGGTTTGAGCTATTTCGAAGGTTGTAGTTTTGGGTTTCACCGACAGTTGGGGGGACCATCAGTGATATGTAGTGAGGTGTTAGTCTGTGGTACATTTTAAAGTATTGCATCAGTTTGTGTTTTTTTCTTCTCAACTCCAAAGTTTCCCAGCCAGTTTCAATATACAAGGACTGTTTACTCGCACTTTTGGTACCTCCAGTCACAATTCGCGCCGCCTCGATTTGGATTTTTTCAAGCCCGCTTGCTTCTTCAGCAGAACAGTTGTCCCAGACCACATCCGCATATTCTAATGTTGGTCGGACAAAAGAGAAATATATTTTTTCTAAGACTCTCCTGTCGAGTCTGAACTTTAAATTCCTAATCAGACCTAATCGTTTCCATCCTTGGGTAGTTATTTCATTTATATGAGATGCCCAACTACCACGTTCGTTAACAGTCAGGCCCAGATGTTTATGTCTATCGACATTGTTTATATTTTGAGAGAACATGGTCAGAGGAGGGTGGGTTTGCTGTAAAACCTTACGCGATATCACCATTGATTCAGTTTTGTTGGGGTTAAAATTGACAAGCCATTGACGAGACCAGTCTTCAATTACTCTGATATCCCTGTTGATAATTTCAGCTGCCAAACAGGGGTCTTCAACAATGAGATACAGGGTTGTATCATCGGCAAAAAGTCTTATGTTACTATAAATATCATCAACTACGTCATTGATGTAGATTAAAAATAGAAGGGGGCCCAAAATAGAGCCTTGAGGAACGCCGGCAGTGACGTCTTTCCAAGATGACGCAGCTGAATTTAAACACACCCGCTGCTGTCTGTTTTCCAAGTAGCATTTGAACCAATCTAGTAGAGGACCAGTAATACCTATGCGTTCAAGTTTAAACAAAAGACCTTTGTGCCAGACTTTGTCAAATGCTTTGCTGACATCACAGAAGACTACGCGGATTTCTTTACCTTCGTCAAGAGCGGAACTAAATGCGTGATAAATTTCGGTTAACTGCAGGACGGTTGAGTCAGAAGGGAGAAATCCTGATTGGAGAGGAGTTAATAGGGAGTTACTTTGTAAAAATGAAATAATCCTTTTGAAAATACACCGTTCAAATACTTTGCTTAAGCAACTGAGCAGGGTTATTGGACGATAATTAGTTACTAACTGAGGATTCCCGGCCTTGTAGACTGGTGCAACATTACCTCTCTTCCACTCACTGGGAAAAAACGACTGATTGAGCATCATATTGAAGGCAATTGTTAAAGGAGGTGCTAAACTAGTAGAGCACATCTTTAATACTCTTGGGCTAATATTATCTGGACCACATGCTTTCGAAATGTTAAGAGAGTCAAGTGCTACTTTCACCTCATCAGAGGTAAGGGTGATCTGACTTATTGTTGGTCGGTCAGGTCTCAACAAAGCTGTGGGAACAGGGTGATCTTTATCGTCAACTGTTGAAATATTGCAAAAATAATCGTTTAGAATATCTGCTTTTTCTTTATCGGGTGAAATTACTTGATCATTTACAATGAAGTCGGGAATGGACGACCGATTTTTAAAAAGGATAAGTTTCAATGTTTTCCACCACTCAGATGGACTCGTTGAGGGACAGTTTAAAACATGGTCAATTTTGTTGTTATAGTGTTGTTTCGATTTCCTTATTTCGTTAATAACTTCATTTCGTTTTTTCCTATATTTTTCCCATGATTGTGGAGAATTTTTTATTTTAGCTTTGCGGTGGAGACGTTTTCTTTGGCGGATTAGACGCCTGAGGTTATTATGGAACCATTTTGGTTCTAGGGGTCTTTCAGTAATCAGTTTGTTGGGTATAAATTTTGAGGCTTTACTTAATATTATGCTAGAGAGTTCCTGTGCAACGGACGTAATGCAGAGGCCCGCGAGCAGATCTTGCCAAATTATATTGTCGTAGTCTCTGTTCAGTTCAGAGAAGTTAGCTTTGTCGTAATACCAGACTCGGCGCTTATGTGATTTTGTATGTTTCTTTCTGAAGTCTATGGTGGCAATAACAGGGCAGTGGTACCTGACAAAATTTCCAAGGAAGGGGTCACCTACAACAGTGGATAAAATTCGAAGGTCACTGTTTACGAGGAACAGATCTATGAGTGATGACGAGTTCTCGGTATAATAGGTTGGCTCAACGATCAGCTGTTTCAAATTGAACTGAGCAGTAAGTCGGTGCATCGGGCCAGACGGGCCGTTCTCCTGGTTGTCGTTAAAGTCTCCAGTTAAAAGAAGGTTATTAATTCCTGTGTCGAGTGCTCTATCTATGGATGTTTCAATCAAGTCCCATAAGTCTGTGCTAGAATTAGGCGGTCGATACAGGACACCAATGAGAATCGATCCATTGGTAGTATATATTTGGGCCCACAAACACTCAAGATACGGAATGTCCAAGTCTGGGCGGGGCTTAAATGGGACCCCGTCCTTAATGTACATTATCACTCCATTATTAGTTTAATTTCAGGAAAGTGTCATTTTATTTTTAGTTTGTATGTGTGTTAGGGGAGGACTTTAGGGTGAAATAAGGAAGTTTAGGTAATAGGTTTTCCAGAGTTTGAATTTGTTTACGTTAGTTGCCTTTTTTCGCATGTTTTGCCGATTTCGGTCATTAGGCCCCACATATATTATATTAGTAAACATGAATGGCAAGTGCTCGACGGGTGTCCAGACGGAGGTAAGTATGGTTATTAAGGGGGGTTAAGGGGGAGGCGAGGGGTGCGGGTGCAGGTGGGGGAGATTGAGGATACACAGGAGTGCAGGCAGTGTGGTATGAGGTATGGTGGTGGTCGGCCAATGGATAGTAGTGAGGTGTGTGCCAACTACAGATATATTTTACAGTTGTTAGAGAAGTGTTTTGGATTCGAGCGGGAAATTGCGGAGCTGAAGGGGAGGTTGGGGAGGGCTGGTGTATCTGGAGTCACACCAATGAAGGTTACCTATGATGGGGTGGTGGAAGGAGGATGGAAGGTCGTTGTGGACTCAAGGAGGAAACAGGGAGGCAGGAAACGTGGGGAAAGAATGTTTGATGTGGGGGTGTAACCGAGGAGGGAGGATCTAGTTGGAAAATTCGGACGGTGGCGTTAGGACAGGGCTGCGTAAGAGTGCCAAGGTTGCTAGACGGTGTTTAGAGAACAGGTTCAGTGGTTTAGATTCCAATACCCCTGGGGATGAGAGTGTGGGGGGCATTGAGGGTGGAGAGGTGGAGAGGTGGTTGCTGATGTTGATAGGGCAGATGGGGTAAGGAGGGCGGTGAAGAGAAAGAGGGGGCCAGAGGCATGCAAAACGAGGCGAGTTGCAGATGACAGGAACTGGGAGAAGAAGAAAATTAGTTGTAGCGGGAAGTAGCATTATACGTGGGATTGACATTGTGGTTTGTGGTCCTGATAGTTCTATTTGAACAGTCTTGTGCTTTCCGGGGGCGAAGGTGAACGATCTGGGCGACCGGGTAGATGGTATTGTGGCAGGGTCAGGATCGGAACCGGTAGTAGTGGGACCAACAATATCAGGGAGAGAAGGTCAGTAAGTTTGGTGGAGTCGTACAGAGGTTTAGTCAGCAAACTGCTAAGTAGAAATGCAAACGTAGTTTTATTCGTGGTCCTTCCTGTCCTTGGAGGTGGGGACGAACGGAACTCAAGGCTTTTGGTGCTGAATGAGGAGTTGGATGACTACTATGTTGACCTGAAAATACCCTTTATCGACCATTGGGACACATTTTGGGGCAACGCGAGCATGTACGGGCGTGACGGACTGCATCTTAGCAGGATGGGGAAACGGGTATTGGGAGATACAATTCTAGGTAGCGGAACCGTTTTTGGAGAGGAGCGGGGTGGGGGGGGGGGGGGGGGCAGAGGCAAGTATAACGTGAAAGGGCACAGGTGGGGGTGAACAAGAGCGAGGGGGACAGAATAAGTTTACCAAGGCTAGCGCCAGAAAACAATGGGACCAGTAGGCGGAAGCCAATGAATCTCGGTACCCAGAAAGTGGGTTATAACAACATCCAGAATCTTCACCGGAAAGTAAGTGAAACTGCTACATTGATCGAGGCAGAGGACTTTGATGTCATGGGCTTAAGCGAGACGTGGGCAAGACACGAGGAACGGGTAAACCAAGTAAGGGGGTGCGTGTGGATAGGCGTAGGGCGAACGGAAGGAGAGAAAAGGGGGAGTCATGTACATTAAAGAGGAATTAAAATCGTCGCTGGTCACAGTCCTGGAAGATGTCAGCACCTCGGCTGAGGTATCGAAAGAAATTGGATGGGTAAAGATCAATCTAAAAAACAAAAGTATTGCCTTTCGTTTGTGTACTGCGCGGTGGAAGGAAGCAAACCCGAGTGGAATGACTCGGTATACTCAACATTAAGGTCCAATATCACAGAACTAGAAAACAGGGGACTCGGTATAATTCTGATGGGGGACTTTAATGGACACATTGGTGATAAGGAAGAAGGCACAGAGGACGGGGACAAGAAAGCCAACAGGAATGGAAGGAAGCTGTTGAACTTCACAAATGAGCTCGGTCTGAAGATTCTGAACAGGGACGCGAGGTGTAAGGGGAAATGGACCTGGGAGAGGAACGACAGAAAATCAATAATTGACTACATTCTCACAGATATTAATTTATGGAGGGAGGTGATAGGGATATAAGTGGATGATGAGAGTAAAATGGAGGTGGATAGTGATCACAACTTGATTACAGTGACGATCAGGGCCAAAAACCTAGTAAAAATTAAGCAAAGGAAGCTTCAAGGAGATTTGGGATCTCAAAAAGGATGCTGACTGGGCGAAGTTCGCAGAAAAATTGAAACCAAAGCTTACAGCCGCACACAAGGGGGGGGGGGAGTGTCCAGAAGATGGCCAACGCCATAGTTTCGAGCCTAGTGGAGGCAGGGAATGAAAGTGTAGGAAAGATTAGGGTGCCAACACGGGAACTTGGGTACAGAGTGAACGAAGAACTGAAAAGGGTCATAAAGGGTGTAGAAAAGCTAAATGTGTTGCATACAGGAGAAGTAGAAAACTTAAGGGTGGGGGGGGAGGGGCGGAAAGCAACGAGGCTACGGTAGCAAAGGAAGAATACCAACAAGTACGAAAATAAAGTAAATAAGATTAAAGATGATAATCGGAGAGTGCGAAATAGCAGTCTTATTTGGACGATAAGAATGACAGGGCGGTCGAGTTCGAACGTATTTTGGAAATGGGTGAATAAACGTAACAAAGGAAGTAACCCACAAAGTATTAAAGTTGATGGCAGTGTTACAGGCGGTCAAGATCAAATCGCATTAGAACTAGTCAAGCACCGGGAAAAGGTAAACGATAAGCAATGGAGCATGGGAACCCACCGGAGTGTCCGAACCAGGTCGAGGAAAACCTATCGAGCTTCGAATGCAGCGAAATTAAAATGGAGGAGGTGCGAAAGGTGATCTCAAAATTAAGGAATGAAAAAGCGGGAGGGATGGACGAAATTCCTAACGAGCTTATCAAAAAAAGGGGAGAGGAACTCTTGGAAAGCCCTATTCAATTTAGCCATATAGAAAAAACAAGAGGTCCAAAATGAGTGGAGAGAAAGCAAAGTGACGTTAATTCACAAAAAGGGGAAAAAGACGATTTCGATAATTATCGAGAGATCTCTGTCAGTTGCAACATTGAAAAAGTTTTCTGTAAAGTCATGTATGAGAGATTAGAGGAGGTGATTGAGGAGAAGTCGAGAAGGTTTTTTGGGGAGAGATCCAGAATAGCTTCAGGAAGGGAAGGAGAGTCACTGACTATCTTTTCACGCTATCCCAAATGATAGAATCCGCGAAAGCAAAAAAAGAAAAGGATGTTTATGGCCCTACGATAGAGTATGGAGGGAGGGTATGTGGCGAAAGCTTGATGCTCTGGGCATGGGGGCGAATTTGTTGGAATTCTGGAAGCATTATATAAAGATGTACAGAGTGAACTTAGCCTGGGTAACATAACAACAAAACGTGTGCCTATGGAGATAGCCCTAAAACAGGGGTGTATCCTTTCGCCAATTTCTTTTGCATTGTAC
This sequence comes from Pictodentalium vernedei, assembly GCA_031216915.1. Classification (NCBI taxonomy): domain Eukaryota; kingdom Metazoa; phylum Mollusca; class Scaphopoda; order Dentaliida; family Dentaliidae; genus Pictodentalium; species Pictodentalium vernedei. The sequence goes on along the minus strand of CM062289.1, from coordinate 141,724,399 downwards.
ATCAAATATTTAGGAGATGAACTCCTGCATAGCGACGAGGGGGTAGCAGTTGGGAACTTGAAGATCCCAGGGCTATTTTTTTGCAGACGATATGGTGCTAGTGTCCGAAAGCGAAGATGGGCTAGCGAAAATGCTGGGAATTGTTGGGAAATATGGGAGCAAATGGAGACCAAGCTACCTACTGAATATCGAGGGACAGTTTACAGCAACAGCTCGGCCTATATATCGTGCCTTTACTCGAATAAATCAACGTTTATTTCATATCTATTGCTTCAGATGACTAAACTACATGTCTGCACATAAAGTTAAGCGGCCTTTATTACTTTCTTATTTTACTTCGCATCGGTATTCCTCGGTATTTAGTAGGACCCCCAGAGACCTCTTTGCTTTGACCCCCCTCTCGCCAATTCACGTTAAAATCTGACATGACTCTTTCTCTGACGTTTTTTGTACCCTGGTTTGTGCCCACTTTTAAGTCCGAGATCTCCATTGAATAGTTCTCAATTAACTCCCTCATTTGGTCTAGCCACCTTGTCTTTATGTTTAAATTCCAAATATTCTGGAACATTATTTCGCACCATCGGCTGTTGGATAGACTTATTAAATAGTTAAGATAAGAGAGTTTTATTAAGTCTATCCTGTCCTTAATCCCCATCCACCCCTTATTGTTTCTAGACTAGACTCTAGTGCTGCAGCATTACTCGACCCCGTTATTCATCGTCCTGCATCGTTCTGCAGGGTTTCCAAGCTCTTTAACACCATTTGGTGTAGAGGTATCACTTCCGTACCATATGTTATATTTAGCACACCCACCAGTTCCTAAATAGTTTTCCCCTCGAAAACCTTATTGAAGCTGTTTTTCCCTATGAGTTTCATTTGATTGAGGATTCGCCTCCATACCCAGAAATGTGTATGATCGCCATTGCGCATGTCCGGGTTTCGGCGAAAAATCTATCCAATTTTTTAACACTGAAGTCTATGGAGATTTTTAAAAAACAATATTGTACAAATGAACCTCGAAACAGACCTTGAATCCCTTTCTGTCGATGAAATGAAACAACGGCTTTCAGATTGGAGATAAAGACAAGATTTCGAAAAAAAAGAGAAATTGTTACTACTTTTACAAAGTCACATTGGTTAATAAATGTCACCTTTCCCTTCTACTGTGGATTTTCACTCACAATCTCATCACCTTCTATCAGCTGTTAGGTTTCGCGATCAGGGCCATCGAGAGAATATCCGGGCCCCGGTCAAGAGAATATCCGGGCCCCGTTGTGTCCAAATTTGGACCCAAATCCGTAATTTAAGCGAGGAAATTTGTGTTCGGCTTTAAAAAACATAGCTTGTGACCCCTCACTGGAACGAGCATGACGAGCTCGTTCCAATGAGGGTCATAAATTATGTTTTTGGAGCAGAAAATTTAACAGGTTTAGTTACACGAGAAATTTTTGTGTCAGGCTTCAAAAAACATAGCTTATGACCCCTCACTGGAACGACCTTGACAAGCTCGTTCCAATGAGGGCCATAAGCTATGTTTTTGGAGCGTCTTCTATTCAGGTTAGTTAAAGGGTTAACGCCCATAAATATATCACCGTGAAGGATTTATTTTCATGAAGGTACAATCTGTTTTTTTACAGAGGCGCGTCTTATTATCAGAATCAATATTTTGAGGGTTTATTGAAAAACCACTTTCCAGACATTTCTCAGACGAATGTTTGGATAGTGGTTATACAATGACTAGTCACCACAAAGAGAATAGAGTTTCTTATTTATACTTTATTGCATATTAACACCAGATAGGCATGCAAACACAGTTGTAATTTTATCTCTCTAACACACTTTAAATATTTTATTCAGAGCAACAATTTGTTTCTAAGTTAATTTGTCTCTTGTAAGTAACAAATTAGTTTAGAATGCCTAGTGGCTTTCTGAACTAATTTGTTACTCAAAAGACACAAATTTCTTGAGAAAAGAGACAAATTTCTTGAGAATAGCCATTCTAAACTAATTTGTTTCCAAATTAATTTGTCTCTTGTAAGAACAAATTAGTTTAGAATGCCTAGTGACATTCTAAACTAATTTGTTACTCAAAAGGAATCTAGGAAAAAATGGCACAGGAAAAAATGGCACACTTTATTGACACCCTAGGAAAAAATGGCACACAGGGGAGGAAAAAATGGCACAGGAAAAAATGGAACTCTTCCCTAATCAACCAGGAAAAAATGGCACAATTGGTAGGAAAAAATGGCACAATTGGTAGGAAAAATGGCACAAGCCATTTAAGTATAAAAACACAAAATTAACAACTTTTTTTTATTTCTGGACAAAAGAGGTGAAACAATAGCACAAAATAGCACAAATGTAGTCCATCATCAAAGCACATGTTTTTGTGGGTTATAAAACAAAGCACTAATACATATTTGCTAATATACCTTAGATCCGAGATTTACCTATTTACAAGTTTTTCGTAGTTTCGTATTATATTCGGCAGTTTGGGCACTATAGGCCCTATCAGCGTTACTTACAACTACAGAGCCAACCAATATAAGTTGTTAGATAATGACAGGAGAATTTGAGGGTTGATACAAAAACAAAGTGATGAGGTGTGGAAAGTGTTGTTCATTTGAAGTTAGAGACATAAAATACAACTCAGCTTGCTGTCTGTGTACACTGTAATAACAGTAATTGTGTTGCACAATACTTTAAGCTTACATTCAAGCCAACTAAACACCAAGCTTAATGTACCATATGGCAGTGTTTATAAAACAATATATATTATCATACCCAGTTTAATATTCCACTTTTCTTTGAAAAAAAACAAAAACAAACAATGATAATTTTTTGTGTGCCATTTTTTCCTAGTAAGTCAAAAAAGTGTGCCATTTTTTCTAGTGCCATTTTTTCCTAGGTAATTGGAAAAGTGTGCCATTTTTTCCTGTGCCATTTTTTCCGCCCCCCTCAAAAAACAGCATTTTTGGAGTGCCATTTTTTCCTAGTAAGTCAAAAAAAGTGTGCCATTTTTTCCTGTGCCATTTTTTCAGGGCACCCTCAAAAGAGACAAATTACTTGAGAATAGGCATTCTAAACTAATTTATTTGTGGTTATATAAACAAGACAAACTTCAAATACTAAGTCATTACTATCAAAACACGAAAAAGTTAATTGTTGTACAAACACCAGTACAAAACTAAACACCTCAAATATAACAATAGAGACTCAGTCATGGGATTATATTCAATGTAATTTCAGGTGTAAATTGACAACTCTGAGTTAATTCACTGGTAGATAAAATGGATCAAAATGGTGAAAATTGAAAAACACAGTGTCTGAAATATTTCCAGGGGGGTGGGGGTGGCGAAAATGTTTCCGGGGGCGCTACCCTCCCCCCTGCCCCCCCTGCCCCCCCCCCCCCCCCCCTGGTTGCAGGCCTGGTTTTCTGACACTAAGTCTAGTACAATATCTGTGAAAAATAACCCGGGGATCTCCAGGTCTCCAACTGCTACCTCCTCGTCGCTATGTAGAAGCGCTCATCTCCCAAATCTTTGATGTACAGTACAAAAGGAATTCGCGAAAGGATACACCCCTGCTTTAGGCCTATCTCCACAGCCACACGTTTTGTTGTTATGTTACCCAGGCTAAGTTCACTTTTTACATCCTTATATATTGATTTCTGAATTCCAACAAACTGACCTCCCAGGCCCAAGGCCTCAAGATTTCGCGACATATACCGTCCCTGATAAAATAAGCAAATACTAAGTACTACAGTATTTCTCAACTGGGCCCTTAAACCGGTCGTTTTCATAAGTATCAAAACAAGATCATTTGTAAAATCTTACATAATTTGAAATCACGCAAGTAAAGCATTTGACATTCTATAAGTGAATTTTATTAAAAATTAAAAATTTTAATTTTTCAGACGATTTGGACTCACAAAATCTAAAAAGCAGTGATCAGAATAAAAGGAGTTAGATATTCTCAAAGCTTCAAGACAATACAAATCCAGAGTGTCGCGCTCATTTGTTTTTGAGGGTTTTTTGGTGGTGGTAAATTTTAAATGGATAGCAACCTGTTTCCTTGAAAGGCGTGAGTCACTTCAAAGTCGGCAACAGTAACTGTCAGTCGTGTGAAATAAGTTTAACCTTATTTTCATCTCCGACTCAGCTAACCTTCATGAATGGCAGATTTATTAGACAAATGTTTAGGTATATCTTGTAATTGTTTACATTTTTTAAACTACGGATATTTCTGACATTTTGGATCTTTTTAACATTGAGATAGAGCTCTCGATTGTTTTGAATTTTTTATGAAATGCGTTTGGTGTTTGGAGTTCTTCAGTTTGCATTCGGTTATAATATACACCTGGAACTTAATTAAGCACCCCTGAAATGTTTCATGATAGCGAAGTTGCTGTCGCTGATTATTATGTTTTAATGATTGCTATGTCTTGCAGTACATTTCATCTAGTGAAACAACGTTTCTGGTTGATAGCGTACCCCAAACACATCTCCTCGTTCACTTGAAGCATGCTACCCACGAATGTCACAAAAAACACTATCATCCACATGCAATATCTGGGTATAAAACAAGAAAATTTGTCACTTCCTTTATCAATAAATGTTGACATGGCAAGGAGGAGACTGTCAGAGGCACTAAGGTGACAAATCGTTGAGAAAACGTTTGTATCGCATTGCTAAACGCACCGATCTTCCACATGCCTGGGTAAAATATAAACTGAAACGGAACGAAGTTGTGTCGGCTGTTAGGAAGGCCAAAGCGTTATATATGTCCAAAATCCAGTCCACTCTAAGGAGCAATGAAACCCCACCATCACGGTGGTGGAAGACCTTAAAATCATTTATCGGTAGCAGTAATAGAGTGGGAATTCCCACTCTCATCCACTTAAACAAAATATACTCATCAAGTGCTGAGAAAGCGGAAGTGTTCAACGAATATTTCAGTTCTATCTCAACAGTTGACGATTCGAATGCTTCCCTGCCTGACCCACCGGTCCGTGCTTCTGAAAGTATTGATAGTATCACCCTCCATTGTAGCGAAGTATATACTGCAATGAAGTCGATAAAAGTGTCCAGGGCGTCTGGCCCAGATCTGATAAGCCCGCGTCTTCTTAAAGAATGTAAAACCTCTTTATGTGAGCCACTTTCAATCTTATTTAACATACTGATGAACAACTCGTACTTTCCGTCACTGTGGAAAAAGGCAAACGTCTCCCCAATCTTGAAAAAGCAACCCTCTAATTCGGTTCTTAATTATCGCCCAATATCCCTAATCAGTTGTGTTGGCAAAATTTTCGAAAGATGTGTATTTAAACGCCTGTGGGCTTTTCTGATTGAAAATAATGTCCTCAGTCAATTTCAGTCAGGGTTTCGATCTGGCGACTCAACTGTCCTCCAACTGACTGACATAGATGATGAATTCTGCCGTGCACTCGATGAAGGCAAAGAAGTTAGGGTAGTGTTCTGTGATGTAAGTAAGGCCTTTGACAAAGTATGGCATACTGGTCTTATCTACAAGCTGGAGAGCATTGGCGTTTCTGGAGAACTCCTGTTGTTTTTAAAATCGTATCTTGCAGATAGGTTGCAACGTGTTGTGGTAGCGTCAGAGGCATCTCCGTGGAGACCCATCAATGCCGGTGTTCCCCAAGGGTCGATTCTCGGCCCCCTTCTGTTCCTCATTTACATTAGTGACATAACCGATAACCTGCTTAGCAGTATACGCCTCTTTGCAGATGATACTTCCTTATATCTCATTATAGAGGACCCAGATCAAGCCTCGACCTTAATCAATCACGATTTAGCCACAATTGAACATTGGGCTAAAACATGGCTGGTTGAGTTCAATCCTAATAAAACAGAAAGTATGCTAATTTCGCGTAAAAGTAGCACCCATCCACCCTTATTTTTAGGCGATTCTCAGATATCTGAAGTGTCCAACCATAAACATTTAGGAGTCATACTGAATAGTACATGTACATGGAACGACCACATCGATCATATTTGCGCTAAAGCCTGGTGCCGTTTGGACTTACTGAGGAGGCACAAATTTAATCTGGATCGTAGTGTTTTAGAAAAAATATACTTTGCCTTTATTAGGCCACTTATTGAATATGCTGATACTGTTTGGGATAACTGCTCTGAAACCAAATCGGCGGAACTGGAAAAAATACAAATTGCAGCAGCTAGAATCATTACGGGGGCAACCGTTAGTGCCAGTAAGACTTTGCTTTATCGTGAAACGCAATGGGACCCATTGCAAGTAAGACGTCGCAAACACAAGCTAATTCAGTTCTTTAAAATGTATCATCGCATGTTACCTCCTTACCTATCCAATAAGGTCCCCCCGCCTGCCTCTTCGACTATTTCGTCACTCAGTCTACGATCAAATCAAAACCACCGAGTTCCTTTTTGTCGGACTCAACTGTACAAGTCTTCCTTCATCCCCAGCGTTACTGAACAATGGAATAACTTGCCCCTGCCTGTCCGCGAGAACTCGTCACTGATTAATTTCAAGACTTTCCTAAATAAGGGAAACCATCGACCTCCAGGGTTTTACAGTAATGCAAATTCTCGTGCAGCTCAAATATATCATTGTAGGCTACGACTAGGGTGCAGTAACCTCAATTCCCACCTATACGATAATCATCTATCACCAAGCCCGCTATGTCAGTGTGGCGAGCACGAGACTCCCGATCATTTTCTTCTTCACTGTCCAATCTTCTCAGACGTACGTAATTATACCATCAATCTTCTCCCTTTTGAGGCATCCACATCCTCACTTTTATTTGGTTCAGAATTCCTGAATGACGAAGACAATCGCCTTATCTTTGAAGTGGTACATGACTTCATCTTATCGAGTAAGCGATTCCTGTGATTGACCTACGTGTAACAGAACAATGACCCATTCAATTTTACTTAATAATATCAGTTCCAAACTAGCACAGCGACACTAATATTTCCCTCCACACCTATCAAATTTCACTGCAGCCCAACGCCACCTTAACGCCACCTTAATGCCACCTTGACTCCTTGACTCTATTTGTCGACTCTATTCGTGGACTCTATTCGTAGACTTTATTCATTACTCTTTACCAAATGAATTGAATGATTTAACCTACTCACTTAAGCACTCTTCGAGTGTAGTTAATACATCATGTATTCTAACTGGCCTACTCTCTTCTTTTCTTTCATCTGGTTCTTTTTTTTTTTGTTTTTGTTTTTTTGTTTTTTTTTTTTGTTTTCACTTTTCTTTTTTTTTTCTTTTCTTCTCTTCCTCTTTCCTTTCATATCTGTCTTATTCCATTCCTGTTGTAGTCCAAACACGTTTGCATATCGTTGCCCGGTGGTCTGCCCCCGCCCACCCTTACTACGCGTGATGGTCAGTACGATCAGTGCTATTAATAAAGCTAGCCACCTATATTTTATTCAGTTTTCAGTTTTGGTCTCGGAGACTTGTCTTATGACCCCCCGTTGGAGCGATCAATTCAAGCGCGTTCCAATGGGGGTGATAGGCTGTCTCTGAGGGCATAAATTTGTCTATGCCCAATGAAATCCTTTTTGTAACAGTCATCCCTTTATCCATGTAGGGAAGGGGGTTACGAGGGGCGGGTGGGGGTCCTCGGGTGACGATGTGCGAGTTTACCTACTAACTGTTACCACCTGCCCGAGTGAATTAATAAACTAGCCAGGGAGACGACTTACATAAGCTGTCAGCTTTTTGTCGAATCCCTTCTTTACATTGTAACCCATCTATTTGTTCATCTTTGTCATCTTGTGTACTATTGTGCATTTTGTGTTGTACTTTTCTTATTATTTACTATGTAATGTATACAAGTAACAAATTTTCCAATAAATATTGTTTAAACTAAATCGTTGGCATGCATGCAACAGGCATGTCATTCAAAGCTATTGGGAGGCAACTCGGCTATTGTCATTCTGTCATCAGAAGCCTTATCCGAAAACATCAGCAAACCAACGATGTTAAGGACCGACCAATGCCTGGACAACCCCAAAAGACCTCTCCTCATGAAGATCGGACTCTGGAGCACCTTGTTGGGGGTGGACCCTTTGCTTCAGGTTGGGTTGTGATACGCCTTTGGCTCTACAAAAGGCGTTTGTACAACAGAACTGTCGGAAACCGTCTCAAAGCGCCGGGTATGAGTTTCAGAAGGGTCATAAAACGCCCAGCTCTGTCCGATCAGGCGACGTTTGGAGTGGTGTATGACACGACAACATTGGAATCTCTGGACGTGTAGGAGAGTCCATTGGTCAGACGAAATTATGTTCCTGCTTCACGTCACAGATGGTCGCATGAGAGTGTAGAGGCATAGAAATACTGCTTAGATGCCCAGAAACATCAGACCTATTGTTCCTTAATGTGGCGGATTAATAATGATCTGGGGATGCCTCTCTCATGATTGTAAACTTGATATGGTGACTGTACGTGGGAATCTCAGTGGTCATCAGTACATCCGGGGCATTCTCATCCGGTTGTCGTGCCTCATTTTGACAACCACCCGTTGACTACTCGCCCTGTATTCATGGACGACAGTGCAAGGCCACATCGTTCCCATGCTGTGAGAGCATTCCTTCAGAACAACGCTATTACAACACTACCTTGGCCTTCAATGAGTCCCAATTTGACTCCCTTAGAACACATCTGGGACTTTTTTGGACGTCGCGTGCATGCAAGCAAGGGATCCGCCTGTACAGAATTTGGCTGATTTGGAAGCTGCATTGCATGAGGAATGGCAGAAGTTGCCTCTGGACCGTATCAGAAGGCTCACTGGTAGCATTAGGAGGAGGGTTCAGGCTGTCATCCGTGGTGGATACACTCGCTACTGACGTCAGACACTGCTATTCACAAGTTACATTTTTTATCAGTAGTTACCGGCATTGTTTCATCATGGACCGTTCCAGGACCATACTTGACGAGAGAACATTTTTCCATCAAAAACATTAGTGACAGACATGTGTAAGTAGCGCCATTAAAATACTGCACATGTTCATCATTGTGCTGTCTTTCATTTGTTAAAACGACTTCACAAGTCGTTGCCGATATTATAAAATGTGAAATAATTGTGTTGTTGAGGCATTGTAACGTGTTGACAAGTCATTATAAAGTGTTGTGAAGTCGTAATAGCTAGTTGCCAAGAAGTTATAACGAGTTGACAAGTTATAACGAGTTCCAAAATTGATAAAGAATTGACTAGTCATAATAAAGAGTTGACCAGACGTTATGTCATTATGACGAATGAGCTAACAAATCAGTGTAGTGAGTCACAACATCTCTATAACGAGTTGTTACAACGAGGTGTGTTGTCATTATAATGATTTGTGGAGTCATTTTAAGGAGTGGATCTTACGTTATAAAGAATTTTGAACGCACTACTATGATTGGAAAAGTCGTTATAACAAGTTGTGAAAACATAGCTTGTTGATAAAGCATTATAGTGAGTTGTCAAGTTAGTGTAATTAGTATACGACATAACGAGTTGACAAGTTAATATAATTAGTGGACAGGACACAACGAGTTGACAAGCCTTTATAACGAGTTGTGAAGTGGTTATAATGAATTGTGATGGCTTTATAAAGATTTGACATTATAACGAAGTGTGAAATTGTTATAACAAATTGACAAGGCGTTTTAAAGAGTAGAGAATTCATGATAATGATTTGTGATGTTATTATGACGATTTCACATAACTTGACAAGATGTTATAACGATATGTGTAGTCATCATAAGGAGTTGAATAATTGGTATAACGAGTTAATAAATCATTATAACAGTTTATAAGTCGTTATATCAAATTGTATATTGATGATGAATTGTAATGTCGTTATAACGAGTTCGTGAGTCGTTACTAGTAGTAGTTACGACTTTGCAAATCATTATAACGAGTCGTGAAGTCATTGTAACGAATTGACAGGTCGTTATAACGAGTCTCAAATGTCGATATAACAAATTGACAAATCACTATGAGATGGTGAGTCATTATAATGAGTTGACTTGTCATTTCGAAGATATGAGAAGTCCTTATTACATGTTTGTAAGTAGTTATACCGAGATGACAAGTCGTTATAACGAATTTAGTTTCCACGTCATTATAAATAGGTTCTGAACGATTATCAACAAAACTTTATTAGGAGTTCCGAAACTTGACAGAAAGTCATTAAAACCACGAGTTGGTAAGTCACAATGAGTTGATAAATAATTATAACGAGTTGTGAAGTTATTTTAATGACTGGACTTGCCATGTCATTATAGAGAGTTAACATATCGTTATAATGAGGTGTGTAGTCGTTATAAAGGGCTTTCGTGTTGTTAAAATGAGTTGACAAGTTATTACACTAAGCTGTAAAATAATTATCTCGAGTTGTGAAGTCGTTATAACGAGTTGGCAAGTCATTATAACGAGTTGTGAAGTCGTTATAGATAGCTATAACGAGATGTCAAGTTATAAAGCGTTCCAAATGTCAATATAACGAATTGACAAGTCATAATAAAGAGTTGACAAGTCGTAATAATGGTGTTCAAGTGCTATAACGAGCTTCAAATATTTGAAATCATTATAACGAGTGCACAAACAGTTATAATGACTTGATAAGCCATTATAATGAGTTTGAAAATCGTCATAACAAATGGACAAGTCGTTAAACGAGTTGACAAGTGACTGTAACGAGTTTCAACAAGTTGTGAAGTGTTTAAAAAGGAGTTGTGGTGTCAGAACTAGTTGGCAAATTGTTATGAGCTGCGAAGTTGCGATATATGATGTCGTTATAACGAATTAACACGTCGTTACAACGAGTTGCCACGGCTGCCATGTTTTTTATAACGAGCTGTGATGTCGCTATATAACGAGTTGCCACGGTTGCCATGTTTTTTATAACGAGCTGTCATGTCGTTATATAATGAGTTGACAGTAGTTATAATAACCTGATAATTCGCTGTAGCCATTATAGAAGCCATTGTAAAGTCATATTATAATGAGTTGTTAAGTCATTATGACGAATTGTCAAGTGGCTATAGCGAGTTGTGGCGACATTATAATGGATTGTAAGGTCATTATAATGGTTTGACAAGTCGTTATCACGAGTTGTGAATTTGTTGTAACGAGTGGACAAGTCATCATAACTAGTTGACAAGTCAGTATGATGAGTTGTGAAGTCGCAGTAACAAGTTGTGACGCCAGTATCATATAATGCAGGTCCCTATAACGAGGTCTGAAGTCATATTAATGAGTTGTCATGATGTCATTATACGAGTTGACAACTAGTTATAAAGAGTTGATAAGTCGTTATAATTGATTGGAAATTCTTTATACTAAGCTGTGAAGTCGTTATAACGAGCTGACAAATCATTATAGTGAGTTAACAAGTGAGTTTACAAATCATTATAGCAAGTTGTGAAGTCGTTATAAGCAGCTGACAAATCGCTGTGAATTACAAACATTGTTATAACGAGTTCCAAAGTAATTATGAGGTATAATGAGTTGCGAAGTCTTTATAATGAGTTGACATATAGTACATGTATATAGCCGCCGCAATGAGTGAAAAAGCCATTGACAAATCGTGATTGTGAGTCTCAAACATCTTTATAACGAGCTATCAAGTTATTATGGCGAAGTTGTTAGAACGATTTGTGGTGTCATTATAATAAGGTGTGAGGTCGTTATAACGAGTTGGTTAGACTTCATGGGTTGCAAAGCGACTATAACGAATGGAGAAGTCGTTATAACGAGTTGACAAGCCATTACAACGAGCTGTGAAACCCTACTTTGTTGAGAAACCATTTTAATGAATTAGTATTTAAAAAAAGTCATTATAACGAGTTGTAAAGTCGTTATGAGGAGTGATGTCTTGATGAAGATTGACATCATTACTAAGTGTTACGTAGTTAGGACGAGTTGCCAAGTCATTATAACAAATTGGCAAGTCGTTATAATGAGTGCCGATGAGCAATTTTATGAGCAATAATAACGCCCTGGCAGGTCATTATAATGAGTTGTGATTATGCTATAACGAGTTATGTTTGTCATTAGCACGAGGCGACAAGACGTTACAACGAGCTTAAACGTCCGTAGGTCGTCATAGTGAGTCGTGGGATCATTATATTGAGTTGTGATTTCATTCTAATGAAGTGACATGTCATTCATTATAAAGAGTTTTAAGTCGTTAATACGAGTAGTGAAGTCATTATAACGATATGTGATGTCATTATGACAAGGTGATATAACTTGACAAGTGGTTCTAAACTCCCTGTGAGGTCATTATAACGAGTTGAATAATCGGTATAACGAGTTGGCAAGAGTTTACAACGAGTTTCTTTAGTCGTTCTAACGATGGGCTGTGCGTAATAAAGAGGTAATAAGTCATAATAATGAGTTGGAAGTCGTTATAATGAATGATAAATTCTTGTTGAGTTGTGATGTCATTATAATGGTTTGAGTAACTTGAGTCGTTACAAAGAGTTGTGAAGTCATTATGACGAGTAGTGATCATTATAACTTTTTACCAAATCATCATTATAAAACGAGTTGTGAAGTTCTTATAACAAGTTATGATGTTGCTATAACGAACTGACGAGTCGCTGTGAGTTGGCATGTCGAGTCGACTCCACAGTTCCCTATAACGAGTTGTGATTTTAAGAGTTGACAGGTCGCTATGATGGGGTAGCACGTTGTTATGGGGAGTTGAGTCGTTATAACGAATTTTGATGTTGTTATAACAAGGTGTTACGGCATTAAAATCAGTTGACAAGTATTTATAACAAAATGCAGATTCGATATGATTTCTGATGTTATTAAAAAGTACTAACAAGCTGTAACGAGATATGAAGTCGTTATAATGAGCTGTGATGTCATTATAACAAGTTATCAAATTGTTATAGCTAGGTGTGGAGCCATTATAACAAGTTTTGAAGTCCCTATAACAAGTTGGAAAGTTATAGGGTGAGTTCAAAATTTGTTATAACGAGTTGTAAAGACATTATAACAAGCTATAAGGTCATTATAATGGGCTGCAATGTCGTTATAATGAGTTGATGACTCTTTTTAATGAGATGCAGAACAAGTTGGAAGTCGCTATACCAAATTCACAAGTTGATATAGTGGACTGTCAAGACGTTATAACGACTTTATAAGTCGTTACAGCTAGCTGTGAAGTCATTGTAAGGTACTGAGAAGTAGTACAATGGGTGGACAAGGCAGGCGAGTTAACAAGTCATTATAACGAGTCGTGAAGTCGTTAGAACGAGTTGTGATTTGAAAAGTCAGTATAACGAGGTCTAGAGTCATTATAATGAGTTTTGAAGTCGTTACGATTTGCGATGTCATTATGGCAAGTTGTAAAGTCATTATAATGAGTAGCGATATCGTTATAACGAGTTGTGGAGTCGTTACAACGAATTGGTGAGTAGGTATAAGGAGTTCAAGGGTCGTTATCACGACGTTACAAATCATTATAGGGCATTTTGAAGTTATTATAACGATTTGACAAGTCGTTATAACGAGTTTCAAATGTCGTTATAACAGGTGGCTTGTTATGAGTAACTGTTGTCAAGTCATTATAATGAGCTGACATGTCCTTTCAACGATGTGAAGTCAGTTTACATAACGAGTTTACAAGTCATTAGCATTATCAACAAAACGTTATAAGGAGTTCCAAAAATCATAAACACACCGAGATGGTAAGTCATAACGACACGCAAAAACATTCAGCGGACCCTCCCATCTTGTGCAGCCTTTTTTTCATTTAATGAAAAGTAACAAATACTGTTTGCGAACAGGACTTCGCCTCACTTCGGTGGATAGTCAAACTACTGGATAAAGGTAAATTTATTGGTACCCACCTATCCACAAGTGTGTCCTTACTGTAAAAAATGCCTTAGCCTTCGTTTGCATTCGTCAAAAAACCTAAGATTTTCACAGAGAATCTCGTTTTATTCACAGCGAATCTCATGATTGCACAGCGATCCTTTAATCGATTGAACAGTGTGTAGTTGAATCATCTTTGGCAAAGGTAAGAACCATTTAACAGATGTGGGATGAGAAACTAATGTGGTTAACCTGTCTGGCACCAATGAACAGCCCAAGAAAAGTCTCTTATAGATCGTGGTTTAACTGTTGTACCGGCGCCGGAGCCTAAAACTGGTAATCAGGCAACTATATCGCCGTAATTCTGTAATTTCCTTTGGCAAATAGAATCAGCAGACCGCCTTAGAAACTCCAGCGGTCGGAAACTTCCTTTCACAGAATCATCTGGTTGGTCACCTCCAGATAGTGAAGTAGATGCCGAAATTGTTGAGACTAACACACGAATCCTCCAAAAGTGTTCAGCATTAACATACTCTCCGATAAAAACAATTTAACAGCTGGAGAACGGAAAGCCCCCACGAAACTTAGGAAAAATAAGAAATTGGTTATCAAACCAGCCGGCAAAGTTGGATCGGTTGTCTGTCTATGGCGGGATAATTATAAGTAGTATGTCATGTGGTTTTCACCTCCAGGTTGCTGGATCTCATTGCAGGATCTCATGTGACGTCATAGTCACGTGACCCAGTGCCGCCATGTTGTGTTGTCATGGTAACCCGCGTGAGCGGCCATGTTGTGACGTCATCTCTATAGTGATACGTGGTGTTAGTGCGCATGCGCAGCGCGTTTCGTTAGGGTGATACGTGTTTCCGTCGTCCATTTTGTATACTGGAGGCCGCCATCTTGGTTTCTATGGTAGCACGTGATTGCTATGATACCAATGGCTTCTAACGAGTCAGGGGTATGTTTGGGGTGTGTTCCTTTGTAGAAGAGTAAATCTGATTACCACAAACAACCCGACAATCCCTCCAAATCACCAAAATCCACCACAAATCACCGAAATTGACTTTATTTCCCCAATTTATCGACTTAGCACGTAGTGCTATAGTACTAAGGGATACCGGGATGCGTTCGATTGAACAGGAGTAATGTTCTGGCTTAGAATTCTCCCAGAATCCCTTTTTGGATCCCTATCCCATGACGTTTTTCCAATTAAAAGACACGTTCCTTTGGTCATTACCCAGAATTCTCTGCTTCTATCTATATATGCAATAGTTTACGTCTATCTGGCCATGTTCCTTTGTTCTAGAGTATACTCCAGTAACGTAGAAAAGCCTATTAGTTGGAACAGCTTTGCTTATTATCACTATATTTAGCTATTCTAGTCTATTCTTGTTAGTTCTGACCCTATTCCAAGTACTCTTGTTGTTTCATATATCTAGATCATTTATATAATTTATAACTAACCAATCAGATTGCTTGATTTCCCATAACCTGTACTTAATCGTATAGAGTTATCTCTCCTTATTACAACGAAGTTGTATCAGATTCTCATCACATCTATATCCAATGGCAATATCCCCGGGCACCCCAATTTCGGCACCCCTTTTTTGAAAAACATATGACCTTCGGCACCCCTTTTTTGTCATATGTGCTTATGTGAAAAAGCACAATGTGACACAATGTGTCCTAGCACAAAGGCACATGCTTTATGTGCCGATATGAGCTTATGTGAACAGGCACAATGTGACACAATGTGCCCTATCACATAGTCGCATACGGGTATTTGAGGATACCTATAGCCTAGTATTGTATTATTTGAGGATACCTATCTAGGATACTTTCTGGAGAATCCCTTTTTGTCATATGTGCTTATGTGAAAAAGCACAATGTGACACAATGTGACCTAGCACATAATGCACATGCTTTATGTGCCGATATGTGCTTATGTGAAAAGGCACAATGTGACACAACGGGCCCTATCACATAGGCACATACGACCAAAATGGGATTCCATAGCCACAGGTGTTTTCCTAAAGGGATTCTTTAAAAAGGATTCCATAAAATGGAATTCCTATCCGACTCCGTAAATTGGGATTCCGTGTTTTATCATCGACACTCGAGGGTATGGAAAGGGACTAATAAAGCCTAATTCATCAACTGACAACCAAGATCGAAGAGAACACAACATAAACTTTGATTTAATCTTAACGCCCAATATATACAATACAATTTTTAACCTGAATGGACTGTAACCCCTAAATACTGTATGCAACAACCTAACTAAACAGACGAAACATGAACGAAGATCGAACTAGTTGGAAACAAATGAACAGAGACAACCAACCACTACAAAACAATAAAGGTACAGAACGAAGATCCAACACAACCAAGATCGAAGTGAACAGAACAAATTGAAGAAAATCGAACTGATCTGATCGAATATAAGCAAACTCGAAGTGAATTGACCATAAAAAATGAACAAAGATCCAACACAGCCAAGATCGAAGTGAACAGAACAAAGTGAACGAAGATCGAACTGATCTGATTGAACTACAACCCCTAAATATAACCCAATGTTAACCCCCTTGAACTGTTTGAAATGAACTACAACCCTAATGAAGGTATATATAATTAACCCTCTTGAACTGTTTGAATGAACTATATGTAATTAAAACCCTTTGAACTTTTTTAATGAACTTTTTATATCTAATATAAATAAACACCCTTTGAACTGAACGACATTTAACTGAATAAATTTTAAACTTACTGAACTACAACCCATTGAACTGAATTCTTCTAATAGGGAAGGGGAATACCCTCGAGTGTCGATGATAAAACACGGAATCCCATTTTACGGAGTCGGATAGGAATTCCATTTTATGGAATCCTTTTTAAAGAATCCCTTTTGGAAAACACCTGTGGCTATGGAATCCCATTTTGGTCGTATGTGCCTATGTGATAGGGCAGATTGTGTCACATTGTGCCTTTTCACATAAGCACATATCGGCACATAAAGCATGTGCTTATGTGCTAGGTCACATTGTGCTTTTCACATAAACACATATGACAAAAAAGGGATTCTCCAGAAGGTATCCTAGACAGGTATCCTCAAATAATACAATACTAGGCTATAGGTATCCTCAAATACCCGTATGTGACTATGTGATAGGGCACATTGTGTCACATTGTGCCTGTTCACATAAGCACATATCGGGTTATAAAGCATGTGCCTTTGTGCTAGGACACATTGTGTCACATTGTGCTTTTTTCACATAAGCACATATGACAAAAAAGGGATTCTCTAGTAGGTATCCTCGAATAATACAATACCAGGCAATAGGTATCCCCAAATACCCGTATGTGCCTATGTGCTAGGGCACATTGTGTCACATTGTGCCTTTTCACATAAGCACATATCGGCACATAAATCATGTGCCTTTATGCTCGGGCACATTGTGTCACATTGTGCTTTTTCACATAAGCACACATGACAAAAAAGGGGTGCCGAAGGTCATATGTTTTTCAAAAAAGGGGTGCCGAAATTGGGGTGCCCAGGGATATTGCCATTGGATATAGATGTGATGAGAATCTGATACAACTTCGTTGTAATAAGGGGAGATAACTCTATAGATTAAGTATTGGTTATGGGAAATCAAGCAATCTGATTGGTTAGTTATAAATTATATAAATGATCTAGATATATGAAACAACAAGAGTACTTGGAATAGGGTCAGAACAAACAAGAATAGACTAGAATAGCTAAATATAGTGATAATAAGCAAAGCTGTTCCAACTAATAGGCTCTTCTACGTTACTGGAGTATACTCTAGAACAAAGGAACATGGCCAGATAGACGTAAACTATTGCATATATAGATAGAAGCAGAGAATTCTGGGTAATGACCAAAGGAACGTGTCTTTTAATGGGAAAAACGTCATGGGATAGGGGTCCAAAAAGGGATTCTGGGAGAATTCTAAGCCAGAACATTACTCCCGTTCAATCGAACGCACCCCCGGTACCCCCCTTAGTACTATAGCACTACGTGCTAAGCCGATAAATTGGGGAAATAAAGTCAATTTCGGTAATCTGGGGTGGATTTTGGTGATTTGGAGGGACTGTCGGGTTGTTTGTGGTAATCAGATTTACTCTTCTACAAAGGAACACACCCCCAAACATACCCCTGTCTTGTTAGAAGCCATTGGTAACATAGCAATCACGTGCTACCATAGAAACCAAGATGGCGGCCTCCAGTATACAACATGGACGACGGAAACACGTATCACCCTAACAACACGCGCTGCGCATGCGCACTAACACCACGTATCACTATGGAGATGACGTCACACCATGGCCGCTCACGCGGGTTACCATGACAACACAACGTGGCGGCACTAGGTCACGTGACTATGACGTCACATGAGATCCTGCAATCAGATCCTGCAACCTGGAGGTGAAAACCACATGACATACTACTATTATATAAAGGAAGCCACGAGACAATTTATCAATACTAAACATTATAGGAAAATAGATTCCCTTATTTGACCCTGTAGACTAATATTGAAAAATTCAATAAGATCTTAAAATTCCTCCTCGACGATCGAAGGTCATATAAACAAAAAAACAAAAATATTTAAGAGCTAAGATCAGTGCTCCAACAAGTCAATTTTCCATCCTTCCAAAGATCCACAGGGACCGTTCTTCACGGACAGACGTACGACTCAACTCCACCCGGGAGACCGATTGTAATTCGAAATATTATTCCATCTCAGAACTTATTATCATCTGAAACGTATAGATAAAAGACATCAGAGCTATCTCAAAAATACATATTCTCCTGCGCAGCTCACAAGGTATTCTCAAATAGAGTAGAAGAAAGACGTTTTTCGGTAGGTAGTAGAAATTGTGCTGTTGTGTAAGTTAAAATGCCCAAATTTTTCCCATTTCTGTCCCAATCATTTTTCGAGAGATTGTGTGATCAACTTGAATAAAAATAACTGCATGTCACCACCAAACAACAACTTTCGACCACAGGTACTCGACACAAGCTGGGAAATCGAAAGAAAAATGATATTTGATACCATTTTTGAATCTGTGCTGACGTGCCCCTGTAATGGTATATAAATATTAACAAGGAAAACAACTCGCTTTTCGAAAACGATAGCACTCATCTTCGTCCCCCCCCCCCCCCCTCTCAAATTTGATTCACACAACGTATCCAACAATACCCAGTATCAATGGAAGGGGAATGAATAAGCTTTACAATGGTGTATTACATGACCGTTGGGTGTTCTTGGGTTGTTCATGATAACTGGGAGAAGTCGCAGAAAAGGCCGAAAAACATTTAGTCGGACAAGAAAGTGCACAGTGAAATGAGGTTTACGAGCGACAATTATCCGATTTATTATAAATAATTCGAGGTCCCATTGTATATGGAGGGCAGATTCAAATATTAACCGTATACCTTGATCAATTACTCATCTCGGATCCACATTTATTAATTTCTGGAGTTCACATTTAACGTTTATATACTTTTTAGCCGTCACTTTGACATCTTTTCCCAAGTTGACCTGAGTAGACGGCGTCCTTAGATACGCGACTTGCGCAAAAGCTTTCCCCATTCTCCCATTGGCTTATTTTCATCGATGATTTTCTCGGCATAAATAGTAGCCAATGGGATGTCATTGGGCTTCTATGGATGCCGCTAGCTTTTTTAATTCCAAGGGAACGTTGAAAAAATGTATAAACGGCAAATGTGAACTCCAGAAATTAATAAATGTGGATCGGGGATTAGTAATTGATAAAGGTATACGGTTAATATTTGAATCTGCCCTCCATATACAATGGGACCTTGAATTATTTATAAAAAATCGGATAATTGTCGCTCGTAAACCTCATTTCACTGTGCACTTTCTTGTCCGACTAAATGTTTTTCGGCCTTTTCTGCGACTTTTCCCAGTTATAATGAACAACCCAAGAACACCCAACGGTCATGTAATACACCATTGTAAAGCTTATTCATTCCCCTTCCATTGATACTGGGTATTGTTGGATACGTTGTGTGAATCAAATTTGAGGGGGGGAAACGAAGATGAGTGCTATCGTTTTCGAAAAGCGAGTTGTTTACCTTGTTAATATGTATATACCATTACAGGGGCACGTCAGCATAGATTAAAAAATGGTATCAAATATCATTTTTCTTTCGATTTCCCAGCTTGTGCAGAGTACCTGGGCTTTCGACGCGTTTTAATGCGCGACCGCCAACAGTCACGTCGATTATTCATGTTTTGATCTCAACTGTTTATTTCCAAGAGCGGCATAGCATCTCAGAATAGTGTATCGTAAAGTACGCCCCACACCCATCATTTGACACCAACCATACCACTGTACTGCAATTAGTTCAAAAGTTACAGCTCATTTTATCTTTTCGACCCCCCCTCCCCCACCCCGGGGGTAGGCTTCATCCACGGGCGATGGACGTATGGGACTTCGCGTACAACGTGATACGGTATGGCGAAAGGACACAATTTCTCACTTGAAAATAAAAAAGTATCGACAGTGATGAATGAAAATCTCGGTCCAATTCTCAAGTACAGGTAACAGGATTTTCAAATGTTTATTTCCAAATTCAAGATGTTATATCACGTCCTCACATGATGCATCTGAAAATAAGGTCCATGGCTATTATAGTGATTCCAACTTCATCCTTTGGTTACACTTGTTTTAAATGCTGCAGGTTACTCCCCCCTCCCTCCCACCCAACCCATTGCCCACACACCCGTAGAGTAGAAGGTTACAAAACGTGCTGCCATTTATTCTTTCAAGTTGAAAGAAAATATACAAAAGAAGGAAACTAGGAAATCAAATGTTCATTAATGTAATATTTTTTCAACTTATTCAAATATACATGTGAAGACAGTGACTGCGCCACGGGGGGGGGGGGGGGGGGGGGGGACTTTTCCTTCGCGCCCCCCCCCCGATCAAACTTCGAATTACGATCTGACCGTGGTTTTCCTCACCCATTATCACACCCGCAAACGGCACACAACAATACACATCATGTCATGTGTTGTAGAAATGCGCAGATATCGCTTACAGGGCGTCCAAATATGAAAGTTTCATGGGAGAGATCCCCCAGACTCTCACATACGCGACGAGAACACCCCTCACCTACCCTCCTCCAGCTAATGCCTATGGCCTTTGGGGGGATGCCTTAGGCATCTCGACCTCCCCCCCCCCCCCCGCATCATAGCTTACTTACCCCCCCCCCCCCCCCCCCACACACACACACACACTAAATTGAAATCCTGGACGCCGCTACTGTGTGAAGAACAGATATTAAAATATCAACCTGACATTCACCGATTCGATAAAAATGAATGTAAAGTCTGTGTTGGAATGCCACTCTGCAAGTGTTTTAGTGATAATCCACTCTTCAGATACATTTATGTTCAGTTGAATGCATTTATTAACTTTGTAGATATGGATATGTCATAAATACTATTCAGCTTTTGCTTTTCATAAATGGATATTTATATTTTTGTGAATTGTTACATTCATTTTTATCGGTATTACCATAACTGCCATGGATCTTATTTCCAGATCCATCATGTGAAGCCGCGCAGGAGACTAAAAAATACACGGAATTTCCTGTCTAAAATTTCTAAACCGAAAATATCGAGAAATGCAATCCTGGCTACATTGCATATAGACAGCACGTATACCAACCAACACTAATATTGATAAAGGTGTTACATTTGAAAAATATCCTGACGAAAAATGCCCGGATGAACAAATTTCGGCGCTTTTAGAACTGAGTTCAAAAGATAATGACTTTCAATTCAATGGATAAAATAACTTACAAATAATGGGTTTTCCTATGGACAAAATTCAGCCCTAATTTAGGAAGCATTTATGTAGCGGTGTGGGAGGAAATTAGGAAAATGCCTTCAGAAAATGTGCAAAGCATCCTCTCGTATTACCTCAGATATTTGGATGACATTTTTATAATTTGGAAACATTCAAAAGAAGATTTTGATGAATGTTTTAGAAGTTTTTAACAATCATGATCCAAACATCAAATTGAAATCTACCATCGGCAAAGATTCTGTTGATTTTCTCGATGTAACCGTGTATGAAAGCAAACAATTCCAGGCACCCGGTCATTTAGATTATAAGGTGTATTTTTAAGCAACTGATTCACATCAGCTGTTGCATACAAAACAATTTTTCACCAACCACATACACTTAAAAGTATCAGCAACTCAAATCGTTTTCAACGCAATTAAAGTGATAAGGTAAATTCCATCGAGGCTTGTTTTACCCTGTGTGGTGCTCTCGGATCGAGGGGGTATTCACTGTGGTTTTTTGCGTAGCCTGAAATCTCAAACTCCGAGAAAGCTGAAAAGT
Organism: Pictodentalium vernedei; assembly: GCA_031216915.1. Taxonomy (NCBI): domain Eukaryota; kingdom Metazoa; phylum Mollusca; class Scaphopoda; order Dentaliida; family Dentaliidae; genus Pictodentalium; species Pictodentalium vernedei. Next base: position 141,702,162 of record CM062289.1, on the reverse strand, counting down.
CCTGTAGAAATTAGTGATTTCGCTCTACTGAAAACTGAACACAGCAAACCGTTGCATAATTGTAATGGCACGGTATGGAATTGTAAAAAAGCCTCGTTGTAGATTGCATATTTTTATGCCTGTTAAGAAAGATGAATTTTACTTTGAACAAACGAAAAATCATTATCAGATCTGAAACTCTCTCCATTGTGATTCATCCAATGTCATTTACCTTATCACTTGTAAACGCTGTTGGAAACAGTATGTCGGTCAAAATCAAAATCCTTTCTGAATGCCTGCTACTCGACACAAACACGATATAAAACATAATGCTGATGCCCCGGTAACACCACATTTCAACCTTTGGATGATTTTGAAATTCATCCAATTGAACAACCACAAATTAACGAGAAGCCTTTTGGATCAACACGCTTCAAACCCTATGGTCATTTAAACATATCAGAGGGAGAAATCGAAAGGAGGATCATCATTCCTCCTTTCTTTTTAACAAACACCAAAATGAATGTTGAAACAGTAATAAATTTAACCAACTCTAAATGGAAAGAACCTTTAAATCTTCGGCCTCGCTTAATAAATAAAAGAGATGAAAGTGTCAATGATACTGCAGCTCAACATGTCCAAGAGGGAATTGAACTGAATAGAAAGTTCCAGTAATTCCAAGTCATTCACTCATGTTTCTACAGAATTGACATCACACCAAAGCTACATATGGAATCTGAAAAAGATCGGGTGAGTATAAGATTGGGTGAGAGTTGCAGACTATAGGGTGTGCTAATGGAATTGTTGGCGATTTATATGCCAAATACAAGATGGCCACTGGCGGTCGTGGTTTTCAACGAAATTCAGAAAAATTCCATAGCTCCCGTCTAGACACCAAAGCAACATATGAAATTCGAAAAAGATCGAATGAGAGATGCGGCCTGTAGGATGTGCTGATGGAATTGTTTGGCCTAGACCTTGATACATTGTGGGAACATTTACAAAAAGGGCACATTTGGGATGCAGGACCAACGCTCGATAGCTCCCATTTAGACATCACACCAAAGCTACATATGAAATTCAAAAAAGATCGGATGAGAGATCCGGCCTGTAGGGTGTGCTGATGGAATTTTGACAATTTATATGCCAAATCTAAGATGTCTGCTGTCGGCCATATTTTTTAACGAAATTCGGAAAAAATTCAATAGCTCCTATCAAGACTCACACCAAAGCTAAACTTTGAAACATATTGGGTAAAAGAGCGGCAGAAGAAATGCTTAGGTGCGCTGAAGGCGTGTGGGGCCGTTGTGGTAGGGGCGGGGGGGGGGGGGGGGGGGGTGGTCCACCTCTTTCGACCCTGTTGTCGGTGTTCTTTAATTGTCTGGTGTAGCGTATTGAGCTGGTATTTTAAGGTAGGTATAGTCTGCCACTTATCTTTACTCGTAAGGGGCCGTCATAATCAAGTATAGTCTGCCTCTAGTATTTTCTATGCATGGGGAGAGAAGGCAGCTGAGTCCAGATAAGGTTGGCGGTGATCACGATAATGAAGGTGGTCATGGCGGTGGTGTTCAGTAAGGCAAAAGGCAGAAAGAAGGCACAGTCATTGTGTTAATTCAGATTCCAGCGAAAAACGGCCACTTCCGGGGTTCCAACTACCCGAACTTCCCTGGTTCGGGGATAGGCTTGCTATTTTATCATATTTGGCCTAGACCTTGATACGTTGTGGGGACATTTACAAAAGGGCACATTTGGGATGCAGGACCAACGCTCACCTCCCCATGGGTGGATGACCACCTCCAGGAATGGAGTAAAGGGTGATAAAAAAAAAATCCATAACGGTTATAATAATTCCATACCTGTTATAACGAATCTGTAACGGTTAGTGGGATAAAAAATATATAATGAAAGTGCCAATGACAATGTAGCTTAGCTTGACTGAGTGTGGCGTTTGATGAAAAGGATAATGTTCAATGTTTATGAAAGGATTATGAAATAAAACAAGAATTGTGATAATTGAGAATATGTTAATTTCTGTTCCCTACATGCTATGTTTTCAACATGACTAATTTGAGGTGCAGTCTGTACTAAAGAATTGAGGCCTGGGTTGATCTGGTCCTTACAGTTAACGTATGTCAACCAAAGTTACCAAGTTATAGTAAAATGATCCCAAAACTAGTCATCCTATCAAGTTACAATGAAATCCCTTCATAAATATGACACGCAGACTCACGTGGTGGTCTGGCTGTCACGTTTGATCGATTGTGACCAAAATAGGACAGTCTCATCTAGATATCATACCGAGTTATCCTACCAAGTTACAATGGAATCCCTTCATAAAAACATCCTGTAGACAATGCTATTATCTCTGAAGAATCAACAGAAGGAACTTCATTCAGTGGATCAGTAATTATCCATGTTCCACTCCAATGAGGAGATAATCTTGTAATATGCACAGCACACAGAAGCCCGAACACAAGCACGGATGAAAACAACACTCATTTAAATACATTCATGTCAAAAATTTGCAAGGACAAAAAGAACACACATGTACTTATCATGGGTGACATGAACTATCCCAACACTGAATGGTAACAGCAAGTTTCAAGCGACGTAAAAGAAGAGGAATTCCACAAATCTGTAAAATCGAAGTTTTCCAACACAGCATTCCAAGGAACCAACAAGATAGAGACATGGCCAGAAAGCAAACATTCTGGACCAGGTGCTGACAAATGAGGTCAATATAAATGGCCTGATTATAGGAATGCCCCTAGGAAAGAGCGACCACTGTACTACGAAATTTAATTTCAACTGCTACACAGAGGAGTCTACAGTAGTTTAAAAGAAACGATATGCAGCAGGAGACTATCAACAAATGAAAAAAAGACCTAGATTTAGATTGTGACGGTCTCCTTGATGACCGTGAAAACGACAAAAATATGCAATGGAAGAGATTTTGCCTAATCCTTGGAGAAGTCAGAGACAAAATATACCAGAGAAAACTATATCCCATAAAGGTAAAAACAGAATGCTACTGGATAACAAAGCAAGGGAAATCATTCAAAAGAAACATCATGCCTGGACAAGATATATGGAAAACAGAACCCAAGAAAACTACAACACATATGCAAGATACAGAAACCACGTGGAACGAGTGACTCGGCGGAAACAGAAAGCCCACGAGAGAGATCAAGCTACACAAGCGAAGGTAAACACGAAAAAATCTGGGATTATGTCTCAAGACGATCTAAGACGACAACTGGGGTGACCAATCTTGAAAGAGAGGATGATTCACTGACGACGAGTAACGAGGAAAAGGCGGAAGTGCTAACCGAGTACTTTTCCCAAGAGAACCTGCAGAAGAAACACCCGCAGTAGAAACTATAGTCTTACGTCACAGTTTAGAGGATCGACCTGACAGATAATGGAGTACAGATAAGACTGTCACGAGTAAACCCAAACAAACCTCAAGCACTAGATGGCATCAATCCAAGGATCTTAAAAGAACTATCAAGCGAACTGTCTAAACCTCTAACCATAATATTCAACAATAGCCTGAACCTGGGAAAGCTACCAGGTGAGTGGAGAACGGCAAATATAACAGTTATCTATAAGAATGGGGACAAGAACAAACCAAGTAATTACAGACCAGTTAGCCTGACAAGCATAGTATGCAAATTATTCATCAGATAGTTGCATCTAAGTACTTAATTCTACGAACTGCACCTCAGAAGAAATCAGCGACACTTGTCTTTTTCAAATTTTCCGGATGCCATAGAATTCAGAAAGAACGCTGGTTTTGTTTACATTGGCATGGCGGGGGTTCGAACCCACGCCGAAGGAAACTAACTGTCTCGGCGTGGGTTCGAACCCCAGCCATGCCATAATATGCAAAGTTCTCCAATCTATCTTCTGAGACCGAATAATGGACTATATGAGTAACACCAAATTATTTAGCAAAACTCTATTTGGATTCATCAATGGCCGTTCCACAACTCTACAACTTTTGCACACGTTTGAACAATGGTCGAAAACGATAGAAGGCAACTCAACACATGTCGTCTGCATGGACGTCATGAAAGCTTCCGATACAGTTCCCCATAGAAGATTAATACAGAAATCTCGCAGCTACAGGATCGAGGGCAACATTCTCGAATGGATAAAGGACTTTCTTCGGGGGGGGGGGGGGGGGGGGGGGCAGAAAGTGATAGTCAGTGGAGCAGAATCGAAAAGCCACAGTGTCATTAGTGGCATACCTCAGGGTAGCGTATTGGGATCCATATTATTTTCCTGACAAAGTTCAATAAGAAGTGTTGATGTTCGCGGATGGCACTAAGGTCTACGCCGCAATTAAAGGAAAGAGTGATGTGGACACATTACAGCATGATCTTAACAATTTAGAAGATTGGTCAAATAAATGGCTTCTTCGCTTCCACCCTGAGAACGGTGTCACTGTGGATGTTAGGAGAGAACGTAGTGTCCGGAACTTATGAAGAAAGACCGAGGAAACTAGACATACCAACCAAGAAGTGGCACAAACTTTAACAGAAAGCATCGAAGCAAGAACAAGAGAACATAATTTCAAACTATATAGTGATGCATGCTGCAAAGACATTAGGTAATACTCATTCGCGAGTAGTGGATGCATGGAAGCATCTACCTGAAAATATTGTGCATGCTGACACACAGGATCAATTTAAGAACAGTCTCGACAAATACTGGCACCACCAAGAAGTCAATACAATTACAAGGCAAAATTGAGTCTGACAGGTTCTCGAATGAGAAAAGATTGCATAATTTCTCTGTAACTGACAATAAATTCTGTAAAGTTAATACGGAGATGGAAAAGTGGCCCAGGAAGATTGCCAGCGTCCACTTACAGCATACGGTGGCATAAGGTAAGGTAAAGGAACCTGGGTCACGTGAAAAGGCGTCGGTAACGGCTGACCGGTCGTGACCAAAATAGGAGTCTAATCTAGACATCATACCGAGTCATCCTTCCACGTTACAATGAAATCGCTTTATAAATAGGAACTGTAGACTGTGCTAAACAGATCTAGGCCACCTGCCTGTGCGGCCGTCTCGGTTGACCGATCACGGCCAAAATAGGACGTTCGTGTGAATACAGTGGACACCGAGTCATCCTACCAATTTACAATAAAATCCGTTCCTAAATACAACCTGTAGACTGTGCTAAAGGAATCTAAGTAACGTGCCCTTGCGGTCATCACGGTTGACTGAACCGATGAAAATAGGCCGTTCTCATCTAGACATTATACGGAGTCATCCTACCAAGTTACAATGAAGTCCCTTTATAAATACGACCTGTAGACTTTGCTAAAGTTTTTCAGGTTTCGGGCCCTCGCATCCGACGCGGTTGACAAATCGCTACCAAAAAGGGGTGTTCTCATGTAGACATGACCTCGAACCTGTATTTTGTGATGATCGGACAAGAATTTTGGGGTGTAGCCTGTGCTAAAGAAAATGTGAACAGACTCACAGACTCCCAGCCTTCCGCACGCATAATGGCAATAGTTTATCTTGACTTTGTCAAGTTAAACTAAAAATGTTTTCAGGCAAGTATAGTCTGCCACTTAACTGGTAGAGTGCTGGAAGCCCTATTTTGGGCTTTACTAAAAGTGACAGGCAATAACTGTCTGTAGCTACATTCTGCCTGAGGAAGCCTTTATTGTCCCTGATATGAATCAGATTTTTATACAATACTTTTGCTCTCTGACATTTAATTGGATAGTGCCTCTAAGGCACTATCCAATTAAATGTAATAATATGATGAGCTTTGATTTGTTGTCAGAAAAAACTCAGCACTTTACCAGTTAAGACCCTTTATCCTCTTCATTTGCACGACGTACGTTGGATACCCTACCCGCAAAATCACCGGAGTGCAGTGACGTGGAATGTCCGTTGCTACTCGGTAGTATCTGAGCGAGACATCAAAAGGCAGCACGCCGCCTACTAGGTCGTGACGCCCTACCCATTACCTCGTCATATATGCAAGTTTAGATACCCTACCCGCAAACTCACCAGTGTAGTGACGTGCAACATCCGCTGGTACTCGGTAGTATCCGAGCGAGACATCAAAAGGCGGCAATTGTCTGCTGGTTCATGATACGCTCCTTCATATGCGCAATTTTAGATGTCCAAACTCACCAGAGGGCAGTGACGTGCAATGTCCGCCGGTACGGTCGTAACTGAGCCAGATATCATGAGGCTGAAATCCACCTGCTGGTTCATGACGCCCTACGCACAAATGTTGACAGCTGTTCTCTTATGGGACTGGTTAAGGGGGTGATAATGCGAGTGGCAGTCTGGTTATATTCCCAGCTTCACTGAAGTGATTACTGCCGTTAACGTGGATGTTTTGGGGTCGTGAGGAGAGGCCGCCAGTACTAGTCACACCAAGGGTGTGTTTACTGCTACAGGTCGGCCACCCTAGTTGCTTATGGTTTATTGCTGGGCAGTAATCCTACACTATGTACTTAAATTCGATTTAAGTTTGGCTTATCTTATTTTCAGGTTAATTGCGCGATGCTCTGAGTGTTCCTTGATTAATTGACTCTCCTGGAGTCTAGTGTGAGGTTTCTTCGCGAGATTATTCAGTCGCGTTTCGATTGTTTCTTTATTCGCTGTCTCGTGCAAACGGGCTATGGGGGTTCCCTGCGGTACGTGAAGGGCGACATGGAGTGCGTAGTTCTGAACGCGTTGTAAGTTTTGGATGTTTGTTTTGCAGAGTTTGCTGGAGATATAGCCCCCACACTCTAGTACGGGACCTATGAAGGTTTTGTAGAGTTTGAGGAGGATGTTTCTGTTAGCATCCCCCCCCCCCCCAAAGTTGTGTCCTTAATCATTTTAAAGAAGTTAATCCGTTTTGTCGATTTTGTGAATGTTTGCTTGACGTGGTTATTTAGACTAAGGCCTTTATCGAGGGTGATGCCCCAAAACTTAACTTCGGTTGCTATTTTAAGGTCCTCGATCGTTGCAGAGTTTCGGATTGACTTCTGGAATTTTATTTTTGTATGGTTATTATTAGCTGCTAAGTTTTGTTGGCATTGGGCTTGATGTGCCATTTAGCGCACCAGACATGTCGGTCCCGGAAAGTGTCTTGATGTCGTCTATTAACATTTACAATCCCGGCGCATGGGCTTGAGGTCCAGAGGCTCTTATCATTGAGAGAGTTGTGAAGTTTCAACGTGACAGTGAGTCTATATCATTTACTTAGCTGATAAATAGAAGCGGGCTGAGGGCAGAGCCTTGGGGCGTTCCGGCCTCTAGATATACCTCGTCTGAGATTTCGCGATTTACTCTTACCTTTATTTTCCGATCTGACAGGAAGGAGGACAGTCTCCTAAGAATTTTGGTGGGGAGACCTATTTTGGATAGTTTATATCATATTCCATTGTGCCATGCAGAGTCAAAGGCTCGTCTATGTCTAGAAAGAGGGCGGTCCCAATTTCTCTTCTGCTTAAAACGACGTGCATGTAATCGACTATGCGGAATATGTGCTCCATCGCTTCCTTCCGGTTTCGGTAGGCACGTTGCCATTTATTAAAAAGTTTGTTCTTCGAGATGATCACAGAGTCTGTTGGTGAATATCCATTTAAAAACCCTCCTTAGGAGACTGATAGGTCTGTTGTTGGACGGGTTGTTAAGGTTGGAGACTGATAGGTGATCATAGGTCGGTAGTTGGGCGGGTTGTTACGGTAAGAGATGCTTATGGAACTGTTGACAATTCATATGCCAAATCCAAGATGGCCACAGGCTGTCATGTTTTTTAACGAAATTCAAAAACACTCGATAGCTCCCATCTAAACATCGCGTCAAAGCTAGATATGAAATTTGCAAAAAAAATCGGGTGAGAGATGCGGTCTTTAGGGTGTGCTAATGGAATTGTTGACAATTTATATACCAAGTTCAAGATGACCACTGGCGGTCATGTTTTTCAATGCAATTCAGGAAAATGTGATAGCTCCCATCTGGACATCGCACCAAAGCTGCATAATTATGAAATTCGAAAAAGATCGGGTGAAAGATGCAGCCTGTAGGGTGTGCTAATGGAATTGTTGACAGTGCATATGCCAAATTCAAGACGGCTGCTGGCGGCCATATTTCAGAAAATTTCAATAGCTCCTATCAAGACATCGCACCAAAGCTACATATGAAATTTGAAAAAGATCGGGTGAGAGATGCGGCCTGTGGGCTAATAGCATTGTTGGCAATTCATATGCCAAATCCAAGATGGCCGTTGTTGGCCATGTTTTTAACGAAATTCGGAAAAAAATTGATAGCTCCATCTAGTCATTGTCCCAAAGCCACGTATGAAAGTTGGAGCTGCTCGGGTGGGAGCTATGGTCTGTAGGGTGTGCTAAATATTGTGGTCTGACGGACGTGCGGACGGCCGACGGATTGCAACCCACCCCAAGAGCTCATACTTGACGTTGTCAAGTTGAGCTAAAATACTTTTGTAACACCCTTTTAAGGACTAAATTGGAGCCCATCAATGAATAACATCAATAAATGTCAGTCAGTTTAACTAGTTCCTAGGCTCAGCACAAAGATGAATTAAAAAAATCAAATTTGTATATTTTTTCAGTCATGTTTGAAACCCATCAAGGTTCCAGGAAATGTTTCTGTCAATGGGAACTATTTTACAAGTAGAGCAGAATTTGTTTTCTACAATAAACAAGCACTGTTCCATTTCCCAAGGTTCCCACAGGGCCATCTTACTACTGGATCTGTCATAGTGCTGTTTCATTCCAAGAGAGTGAACTCTTGCAGTATAGTAGTGGTGATCTGCATTGCAGTATAGTAGTGGTGTTCTGAACCCCTTTGGGTCTCTGTTCGACCCAAGCGTTCTGCAATCTCTGCCCCGACCAATCGAATCGCTTTACCGCAACAAACTAACTAATCAGATAAATCTATTGGCCTCTGCCCCATCCAATATCACTCTTTGCAGTACCCAGACCGAGACGTGTCAGTTCGTGTATCCATTGTATTCGGCGATGAGGAAATTCCTTAATTAGGCCTAACCTAAAGCCCCTCATACAGGTGTTTGTGACCAGTGTCGTGAACCCTGCTACCTTGGCACCACTATCTTATAACTGACTGGCATTTAAGGGCTAACATATAGCACATCATGTCCTCACCTTGATATTTGTGCTAACATGAAGCACCTCGTGTCCTCACCTGGGGGTGGATGTCCTCCTAAACACCGGAATGACACGGAGCGATGCGGAATGACATAAAAATGACACGGAATGACATCGGAATTGCACAGAATGGCATTTATTTTACACACACTCGACCCCAAAATGTATTTTGTTGATTAAATATAATATATATATTTTCAGTTGCTGTATGACATGAGACCAAACCGGAATGACACGCCTTTCGTTCCCGTTTACTGCTCATGCAACATTGTAAAGTGATTATGAACAAAATCTTTCTGGTTCGTTGAAATCATAACCGGTGAATATGGATTCATCCACTTTTAAAACATTTACTTTCCCCTTTAGGACCACCAACTCATAATTATTAACTGACTGTGTACCTTTCACAAACAATCGGATTAGCAATAAGCCACTGATCAAACCTCAATACAATTACGGATAATCAAGTTCTGACTGTGTTGTTCAAACATAGTGTCGCTGAATATCTATACTCGGCAACTTTTCTGTCCGTTTGGAACAAGAAATAGAAAATGGTAATTTATCACGAAGATCTAGTCCTGGCCCTGGTATGTAGTAAAGAACATTTTTTATACTAAAATGTTATTTTTATGTCATTCCGGCGTCATTCCACCTCATTCCATGTCACTCCGGTGTTTAGAAGGATCGAATTTGGTGACAATCTGAGAACGATGTGTTTGGACCAGACAGGGAGGCCTATTTGGGATCAGTGAAGGTTATTGTTTGGGACCATTGTCAGTACTATTGTTAGTTGACAGACTCATTATCTCCTGTCACTGCTATAGGCTCTATGGTTACTAAACAGGCCCACTTCAATCACTATCGTCTCTCCTGTCTTCATCTCAGAACTACTATCAGTTACTTCTCCCATTGCATGGACCTATCCACCCAGTGGTGGACTAACAGTGTCTGACCCGAAATCGCTTTTCTCTGCAGCTGTCTTAGTCCAACACTATGGTTTCCCCCACCACTGATACTGCTTTGTACCATTGCCCCTACTGTCTTGTAACTGGCTTCCACCACTTCTGTCTTCGTCCAGTTTGGTTTTCCACGCACATCAACTACAGGTTGGTACCATGTCCCTCAATGTGAGTATCTGTCTAGCAAACGCTTCTTTCGTCCGATACTATAGTCTACACCTACTGCTGGTTTGTACCATGACAGTCCATACCTGTAATTTACTAGAGTCTTCCCACATTACTACAAACTTATGAACTATTCGACCCGGCTCTCAATCATGTCTTAGATTGGGAAGAATGGGGCATGGGATGTCATCAAGCAGTTCGTCTCAGAGTCTTGGAAGGAGAGAAGATGCGTGGGAATGGGGGGGGGGGGGGGGGGGCAGTTGGGTGCATAGGGGTAACCAAGGCCTTCTCAGCTGATAATTGTGGCTGATCAGCGGCTGGCCAGTGTTATTATTATAGTAGGTTCGTTCGATCAGATTGCTAAATTCATCTAAGCCCCAGTCTACACAGTTCCTTGCGCTAATGCAAGGGCACATACTACGTATGAGAAAATGTCCGTTGATCATACTGAGATGTACTTATGTGCAAGTGCTAACATTGTGATTTTAAAAACCACGGGCCTGGTCTAACCACACCAACGAACTGGACACTATTCCAATTCATGCCATTCAATTGTCAATTTGACAAGGAAGATACCATCCTGTCTGAAAGAGTTGACAACACATTGCCAACAAAGCAACATGTTTGCACTGTCTATAATCAGTCACCAATTTGTGAACATTTACTACAGTTTGGTGACCAATAATCAGGTCTGTCAAGTTAATTTAATTGCCCTCATGGGAAAGGGTTCAGGAGAGCAAATACTCCAATAGTAGAAGTCATTTTGCCACGCTGGGATACTCTGTACCACAGGCTTTCTTTTTATGATCCATTGGGAGTTGTTAACAATCATGCCACTTTGTACAAAAGGTCCAGTCGTTTATAGTTACTGGTAAATTACTTTGAAAGTAGATTCCAGTCAAGACTTGGCTGCCTTCTGGAGGCAGTCAAAACTTGGCTAGAAATTACTGTTACGCTGTTAGACTCACAAGGGGTGGTGTAGTTCGTATGCTGAAAAACTGACCAGTCCCTTAAGAGTTAAAAAAATTATATTTATTGTGTGCAAACAAATTTTATAAAAGACCGCCCGGCCACACGTCCCCCGAAAAAGTATGCAATTCGGGGTATTTGAAATGAAAGTGTCAATGACACTGTAGCTTAACTTGTGTGTTGTGTTTGATGAAAAGGATAATGTTCAATGTTTATGAAAGGATTATGAAATAAGACAAGAATTGTGATAATTGGGAATATGTTCATTTCTGTTCCCTGTATGCTATGTCTATGATAAAAATAATATGAGGTGTACACTGTACTAAACAGCAGAGGTGTGGGTTAATATGACCTCACAGTTAATGTATGTGGCCCTCACAGTTAACGTATATCAACAAAAGTTACCAAGTTACAGTGAAATTATTCCAAAATGAGTCATCCTATCAAGTTACATGGAAATCCCTTCATAAATATGGCCTGTAGACTGTGCTAAAGGTTTTCGGGCTTCGGGCCCCTGTAGCCGTCAGTTTCCCAATTGCATCCAAAGGGGATGTTCTCATCTAGACATTATATGAAGTCAACCTACCAAGTTACAATGAAATCCCTTCATAAATATGACCTGTAGACTGTGCTAAAGGTTTTGGGGCTTTGGGCTCTGGCAGCCATCATGGTTGAATGATCGCAACCAAAAGAGGACATTCTCTTCTGGGCATCATCTGGAGTGATCCTACGAAGGTACAACGAAATCCCTTCATAAATATGACCTGTAGACTGTTCTAAAGGTTTCGGGCTTTGGGCCCATGTAGCTGTCACAGTTGCCCAATCGTGTCCAAAAGGGGACGTTCTCATCTAGACATTATATGAAGTCAAACCTACCAAGTTACAATGAAATCCCTTCATAAATATGACCTGTAGACTGTGCTAAAGGTATTTGGGCTTTGGGCCCATGTAGCTGTCACAGTTGCCCAATCGTGTCCAAAAGGGGACGTTCTCATCTAGACATTATATGAAGTCAACCTACCAAGTAACAATGAAATCCCTTCATAAATATGACCTGTAGACTGTGCTAAAGGTTTTGGGGCTTTGGGCTCTGGCAGCCATCAAGGCTGAATGATCGCAACCAAAATGGGACGTTCTCATCTAGACATTATTTGGAGTCATCCTACCAAGCTACAATGAAATCCCTTCATAATTATGACCTGTAGACTGTTCTAAAGGTTTTCGGGCTTTGGGCCCATGTAGCTGTCACAGTTGCCCAATCGTGTCCAAAAGGGGACGTTCTCATCTAGACATTATATGAAGTCAAACCTACCAAGTTACAATGAAATCCCTTCATAAATATGACCTGTAGACTGTGCTAAAGGTATTTGGGCTTCAGGCTCGGGCAGCCATCATGGTTGAATGATCGCAACCAAAAGGGGACATTCTCATCTAGGCATCATCTGGAGTGATCCTACGAAGTTACAATGAAATCCCTTCATAAATATGACCTGTAGACTGTGCTCAAAATTTTCGGGCTTCAGGCACCTGTAGCCATCACAGATGACCAATTACGACCAAAAGGGGATGTCATCATCTAGGCATTATATGGAGTCAACCTAACAAGTTACAATGAAATCCTTCCATAAATACGACCTATAGACTATGCTAAAGGTCTTTGGGCTCGGGCAGCCATAAAGGCTGAATGATCGCGACCAAAAGGGGATGTTCTCATCTAGACATTATTTGGAGTCATCATACCAAGCTACAATGAAATCCCTTCATAATTATGACCTGTAGACTGTTCTAAAGGTTTTCGGGCTTCGGGCCCCTGTAGCCATCACAGTTGCCCAATCACGTCCAAAAGGGGACTTTCTCATCTAGACATTATATGAAGTCAACCCACCAAGTTACAATGAAATTCCTCAATAAATATGACCTGTAGACTGCGCTAAAGGTTTTCGGGTTTTGGGCTCGGGCAGTCATCATGGTTGGCAGATCATGCCCAAATGGAGAAATTCTCATCTAGACATCATATGGAGTCATCCTACCAAGTTACAATGAAATCCCTCCATATTAACCATGACCTGCAGACTGCTAAAAGTTTTTGGGTTTCGGGCTTGGGCAGCCATCACGGTTGACAGATCATGCCAAAAGGGACGTTCTCATCTAGGCATTATACAGAGGCATCCTACCAAGTTACAATGAAATCCCTTCATAAATACGACCTGTAGACTGTGCTAATGGTTTTCGGGTTTTGGGCTCGGGCAGCCATACTGGTTGACCGATCGCAACCAAAAGGGGACGTTCTCATCTAGACATGACCCCAAGCCTGCATATGAAATTTCGTCACGATCAGACAAGAACTGCAGGGTGTAGCCCGTGCTAAAGGAAAATGTGAACAGACTCACAGACTAACAGACTCACAGACTAACAGACTTCCGCACGCATGATGGCAATAGCTTATCTTGACTTTGTCAAGTTAAGCTAAAAATTGAATTTTTTGAAGTCGAAAAAGGGACATAACTCTGGAAACAAAAGTTGGACCAAACCCCAATTTGAACTTGACCTGTATTTTATACTGATACACCAACATACCAAATATTATCTGATTCAGTAAACAACAACTTAAGGTATCATCGGGAAAACAAATGAAAATGTCAATCACACTGTAGCTCAACTTGACAAACTTGAACTTGGGAAGTTATAAGTGAAAAAGAACATTGGTTCCTGCGTTACTGATTTGGTGAAACTTCAACATCACAGCATTGTGTGTGCACAGTGTCAGAGCAATCCATGCATTTTTAAATGTAAACTGTAAAGCAAGCAAAAGGAAGAATGTTGGTATACAAATGCAATAAGTTTAAAGGTCATTGGAAACGGCAACTTTTTTCGATGAAATGAATGCTAATTGATAGCTCTTATTTAGAGGTCTCTCCTAATGAGCACACAAAGTTAAAAAACAATCCTATGATAAAGGTGCCCTGTAGGCCATGTCAAAGAAAAATGCTGATGCACAAATTCCCTAAATTCAAAGGTTGTTGCTAAGAAACAGTTTTTGAAGGAAATGAAAAGGAAATAGATAGCCCCAATCCGGGTCACCATGAATAAGCATACCAAGTTTCAAAACCTGATAATGAATGCACCCTCTGAGGCATACTAAAGGAAGATGTTAATGCACAAATGTATAAGTTTGAAGGTCATTGCTAGTGGCAATGTTTTTTTTATGGAAATTCATAAATATGCCCTGCAGAGAGTGCAAAGGGATAAGCTGCTGTACAAATGCAATAAGTTCAAAGACTGGTGCTAACAACAACCTTTTTATGGAAATGAAGGGAAATCAATAGCTTCCATTTGGAGGTCAACCTGAACACACATACCAAGTTTCAAAGCGATTCTATCATAAATGTGCCCTGAAAGGTGTGCCAGAGGAATATATTGATGTCTGACTAAATTAAGTTCGAAGATTGTTGCCAATGGCAATGCTTTTTGACGGAAATGGACGAGAATCAATAGTTCTCATTTAGGGATCACTCCGAACAAGCATACCAAGTTTCAAAGCAATCCTATCATAAATGTACCTTGTGGGATGTGCCAAAGGGAAACATTGAAGCCTGACTAAATTAAGTTAAAAAGTTGTTGCCAGCAGCAACAATTTTTGATGGAAATGGAAGCAAAGCGATAGCTCCCATCTAGAGGTCACCTCAAACAAGCATACCAAGTTTCAAAGCAATCTGATCATAAATGTGACCTGTACGGCATGCCAAAGGAATATATTGATCCCTGACTAAACTAAGTTCAAAGGTCACTGCAACAACATTTTTTGACAGAAAAGGAAGAAATCGATAGCTCCCATCTAGATGTCACCCCAAACAAGCACACCAGGTTTCAAAGCCATCTGATCATACATGTGACTTTTAGGGTGTGCCAAAGGGAAATATTGATGCCTTACTAAACTAATTTAAAGGTCATTAAAAGTGGCAACTTTTTTTCAGAAATGGAAGAAAATTGATAGCTCCCATTTAGAGGTCACCCCAAAGAAGCACATCCAATATCAAAGCAATCCGCTCATAAATGTACCCTGTAGGGTGAGTCAAAGGGAAATATTGAGGTCTGACTTAACCAAGTTTTAAGAACGTTGCCAGCAGCAACATTTTTTGACGGGAATGGAACAAAATCGATAGCTCCCATCTAGAGGTCACCCCAAACAAACATACCAAGTTTCAAAGAGATTGGTCAAAAATGTGCAGCGCAGGATGTGCCAAAGGGAAATATTGATGCATAACTGCACTAAGTTCATCGAAGGCCGTTGCTAGCGGCAACATTTTTTGACAGAAATTGAAGAAAATCGATAGCTCCCATCTAGAGGTCACCCCAAACAAGCATACCAAGTTTCAAAGCGATCTGATCATAAAGGAAATTGTGGATGTATGTACGCCAACGAACGAGAAGTGATGGCAATAGCTCAGCTTGACTTTGTCAAGTTGAGCTAAAAACCCATTGTTGAAATTTCCTGTGCAACCATTTATTTGTTAGTAGAACCTGTCTTGAGAGACCAACCTTTTTGCCATGCAAAAGTGGTCTCTCAAAACAGGTGGTCTCTCAAAACAGGTTGTAACTTCCTTTTCCTTTTTAAAATCGAATTCAAGAAAACAAATAATCTGTTCTTTTATTGTTATGTATTTTTATTTAACCCTTTGTCTAACTCAATAAGCTCCAAGGGGCCTTAATCACTCACCTGATGAAATTAGGCAAAGAAGAATTTAAGTTCACATTCAGCATATAGTTAATCTAATTTAATTTTGGGAGTGGGGTGGGGGGAGGGCATGGAGAAGGGTCTGTTGGGTGATTTTTGTTTGTGTAATATCACTCAAACCTCATCAAAACATATTCTGAAGCATGAAAAAAAAATCACCCAGTGGGCCCCTATCCAACTCCCCAATCCCAAACAGGGTTAAAGTTTCTATATTTGCATAAATCACTCAAGATCTTCCAAATCTTTCTAGGAGTCATAGTAATGCTATATTCCAAATATCAACATTCTGCCTGGTGGATCTGAAGATAATCTTTGAAGAATATTCCTCATACTGCCAGTGCCATATTAACCCATGGCCAGACCCCTAGGCTTTTAGGTACTTCGGGATGGGGTCCCCTCTGGCACTTCAATCCTTCACCCCATTACAACTGGCAGCCTGACCCTGGTACAGTAGGCACTATGCCACAGTACATAGCCCTATATCCATTTTGCGGATCTATTGAAGAATTCTACTCACAATTTGACATACTATTTAAATAAGCATTAAAATAATGTACTGTATATAAATATATATATAGTATACTTATGAGAGTACATATATGGATTAATACATATGTACGTGTATGTTTGTATCGCTACGGTGCAGAGTACAAAGTACCTTTAACCATGGGAGCCCAAAGGTGCTGGTAACAGTGCCTCAGCAAAAAAAAATCAGTTGGTGGGCCCCGTCCCTGCGGGCCCCTAGAATTCAGCCTAGTTAGCCTTATGAATAATATGGCCCTGCATACTGCACTAAGTTAAAATTTGGGTTCCCACTGAGAGTCCAAATATGAGCCCAGGGATTTAATTTGAACAAACTGGAATCTTCCCACACTATGGATGTCAATACTATGTAAGAAAAGAATCTGACTCATTGATATGAAGAAGACTTTTTAAAGAATAGTCCTTATATCACACCAAGCTAAAATCAGGGAGCCCAAATATGACCCAAGGGACTTGCATTGAACAAACTGGAATCTGAACCTCCTAACGATGCTGCATATCGTGTATCAAAAGATTCTGACTGGTGGATCTGAAGAAGATTTTTGAGGAATTTCCTCATATTGCACGAAGTTAAAAATTTAGACAGCCATGGACACCCCAAATATGAACCAAGTGACTTAATTTGAACAAACTGGAATCTGAGCCCACTAAGGATACTGCAAACCAAACATCAAAAGATTCTAATAATAGGTCTGAAGCAGAGGATTTTTAAGGGGTATTCCTCATATTGCAGTTAAAATTAAGGCCCCATAGGGTCACCAAATATGATCCTTGGGACTTGAGTTGAACAACTTTAATCTGAAACTCCTAAGGATGATGCATATCAAAAATCAAAACATTCTGACTGATAGATCAGAAGAAGAAGATTTTTAAAGAATATTCCTCATATTGCACCAAGTTAAAAGAGTTTGAATTTCCATAGGGAGCCCAAATGTGACCCCATAGATCTGATTTGAATAAACTTGAATATGACCCCCTCCCCCTCCTCCAGGATGCTCAAAACCCATCATCAAAAGATTCTGACTGGTGGAAAAAGTTGAATCTCACCCCGGTAAGGATGCTACATACCAAATATCAAAAGATTCTGACTGATGGATCTTAAGAAAATTTTTTAAAAATATTCCTCATATTACACCAAGTTATAATTTGGGCTGCCACAGTGAGCCCAAGTATGACCCCAGGGTCTTGATTTGAACAAACTTACCCCTCTAAAGATAGAGTATACCAAATATCAAGAGTTTTTGACTCATAGATCTGAAGATTTTTCAATAAATTTCCTCATATTGCACTAAGTTAAAATTCGGGTTCCCATAGGAATCAAATAAGAATAGATTAACAAGTTTCATTTTTTCCACCCAAAACCTATCATATGACCCCTTGTTGGAATGAGCTCAAGGGTTCACAAAGTGTGTCTGAGGAAAAAAAATTAAAAAAATTGGTTGTAATTCAAGAATGTTTTTTGCAGGTGTTAGTGTATTAAACATGTTAGGTGGAGGGTGAAATATATTTGTTACTCAGTTTTTTATTTTTGTGTCAAATGACTTTAGTTTTAACACACCTGGAGCATACAATTGTAAACTTGACACATTTATAGGTCTCACTTAAAACTGAAAGATGACTCCCTAATTCAGAAATATTAGGGAGCAAGTGACCTCCTAACAATTAACATTTAACCCTTAATGGCCTGTGCTACTGTCCTGAATTCCTGTTAGACAACAACCTGTACACACTCAGCTGATCAGCAGTGATTTCTAGTCAAGTCTTGGCTGCCTCTTGAGAGAGCCAAGACTTGACTACAGATCACTGCCCAGGTGATTTGTCTATTGTCAGCAGGACCTCCTAACCATAGTATGTTAAAGGCACCTGTTCTGAGATTGTAAAAGCCTGAAATAGGCCTTAAAAGGTTAAGATGATTTATTTTTCTTTGTATGATACTTTTTTATCCCTTTACGAAAATGACCCAAAACCTATGAAAGCATTCTAAAACATAAACAAGAATTTTGTTTTTTAATAACCTGACATCCTCAACCCTAAAATCTATTTTCAGTCACAGTGACCTTGACCTTGAACCTTGTGGCATGGTTTTGATTGCGATATATCAGTTAACAGTAGGGCATAACCCTGTCCAGTTTCATGGCAAGACAAAACTAGAACAATATTTTTTTAAGATGGTCAAACCCAATATTTGGGCATAAATGCTTCATTCATTTTTTATTAACCTGCCGAGCTGTGGGTTTTTGTTCTGAAGTAATTTTTTTTCAACACTTTACTGAAAAGTGCAAGTGGAAGAAAATAATTCTGCACAATATACATTTTGAAATAAAAGTATTCAGGTTTCAATATAAGTTTTTCAATCGACTTGTAACCAGCTGAATATTTTCTTAAATTTCTTACTAAATAGAGCTATGCCTATCCGACATCAAGAAATTATTGATAATAACAGACCTACTCCTATTTATAGGAGTATATCTTGTTAACAACATCCAGTAACATCAAGCCTAGAAATAAGTAGACTGTCATCTGAAAAATGAGGTCCCCAGAGGTAGAATTTGGTGATGCTACTCTGCATGGCAATGTAGCATCACCAAATTTACCCTCAGTGAGCCTTAATCTGAATCAAGGTCTCAAACCTAAACAGAAAGAGGTACCCCGAGGATAAATTGACCTAATGAATGGGATAGCGTCATTAAATTCCTCCTCTGGGAATCTCATTTGGCAAATGAGATGCTTATTTACAGACTTGAGTAACATGCCTCTACTGGGTAACCAAGAACTTTTGTTCTGGCTTGAAAATTTGCCTACAGCAAATAAAGAGTTAAGTTAGCATTGAGCCAGCAGAAAAAATAACCCTCCAAAGAAAAAACAATATAGAGTGTTCTTGTGCATTTTGACCGAATAAGGATGTTTTGTCCTTGGATGTTTGACCAACAGGTATTTTGGTCTTGGATGTTTTGGCCAATGGATGATTGAGTCAAACTGACATTGAATGACCACTGAAATAATCCTAACAAATTATTCTATTTTATTTTTTTCCTTTACGTTTATTAACTTGCTATTAAATGACAGGTTATATACATTTTGTGGTAAGTTAATTGTGTAGGCATTAAATCGACATACATGTTTATCAAAAAATCACTTTCATTGTAAACTCCATTTTTCATTATATATTTCTGCCAGCATTGAAAAAATGAGAAATAATGTTGTATGTTGTAAAACCTCCACAAGAATGTACCAGTAAATTATTTACATAAATTTTTTTTTTATTTTTCCCAAATTTCTGCTTTACTTTGTTATTACGTTTGACTGGAAAATATTGAAATACTATCCTAGCATCCTTTAAATTTGTCAGAGAAATGTTTTGCAACAATTTATTGGAGAGTGCCTACAGGCACTCACCAATACACTATCACAAACCAAATATTAATCCACATATTTTATCACTGACAATATATCTACAGCAGCTGGACCACGCATCCAGACAAAAATATTTGACTGAAACATCCTTGTCCAAAATATATTGGGCTAAAACAGCCATTGACTGAAACATTCATTCACCATTTACATCAGAACGTACTTTTCCTCCATTTTTCACAGGTGTGCATTTTATCCAGGAGGCATTTTGTTCTGGTCTCTCTCTCCACCCACTAACTCCTACATACTCCCAAGCAAAGTGCTTCCCATTTTATCAGACGTCAATGATAATTTTTACTTTACACATCGGAGCGCAGTGGTTCAGTGGGTACGGCATTCAACTTCAAACCGAAAGGTCCACGGTTCATTTCGGGTCATTACTCAGTGGTTCTCTCAGTTACTTCGGCGTCCTCCAGTGTAAAACTATCCAGCTTGAGGTGACCCTGGCTGTCGAAAGAGTTGTTAAACCCAAATAAAATAAATACTTTACACATGGCAACATGGAGTCTAAGATATGGAGTTTGTGGAGTTAGTACGTTGGGGAGTCTGACAATTGCTCACCATTACTCGGTTTTTCTCTCCATAACTTCAGCTTCTTCCACCATAAAATTCTCCAGCTCGAGGTGACTGTGGCTGTCGAAAATGTTGTTAAACCCAAATAAATAAATACTTTACACATGGCAACATGGAGTCTGAGATATGAAGTCAGTGAAGTTAGTACGTTGGGCAGTCTGACAATTGCTCATCGTCACTCGGTGGTTCTCTCTGTTACTTCGGCTTCCTCAACCGTAAAACTATCTGGCTCGAGGTGACCCTGGCTGTCGAAAGTGTTGTTAAACCCAAATAAATAAATACTTTACACACGGCAACATGGAGTCTAAGATATCAATCTACTCTGTACTTTGTTGAAAGACTATCAGTCCGTCATGCTCTCTTCTCGCCCATGTCCAAAACGGCAGATGATTATCACTCACCTTAATATCTTGGACTTGTGTCACACACACGCAGTCAGTCATACAAATAGAGGTCTGCAGTACCCGGATTCAGGCTACTGGTAGGCTACTAGTGGGCTCAGCGCTACCATGTTTTTTTATTTATTTACTAAAAAATTTCCAACAAGTCTCCAGGAGCGCGGTGGCTAAGTAGGCTTCCTCCACCCGTAAAACTGTCACAGTCATGATTAGCCATTGTGCATAAATATGTGACCCTAAACATCAATAAATAAATAAATATAAATAACAAGTCTCCAACTTTTTAACTATAATCTTGATTGACTAATATTCCAACGACATCATCAAGGCATGCCTTCAACGAAGGCAAGCCTTGATGATGTGGTTGGAATATTAGTCAGTCAGGACCTGTGCCACCACAGTCGGGACATACACAGAATGACACGTGCGTGTGAATGGGTTAATCGATATGGCATGAGTGCCAGTGGGGAAGGATAAAACGAGAGGCCGCAGGCCTACAGTTTTATCCTTCTGTGATGGCCTTCACGTCTACAAAAACAATTATTAGAAGGAAACTCATCAATTCATTTGAGAACTATCAACACAAAGAACACATTTCATCACCAACCAAATTTGCGAGAGAAACCCATGTTACCATTTCTTCCCCTAATGGCACATAGAACGCATTGGAACTCAAGGGACGATTTTTAGCTATCGCTAAGGATTCAAATTGTAAATGTGGTTCACGATTTGTAGAAAATTCCAGGGAAATTTTGCTTCTATTTAAAAATAGTCTGTCAACAATTTCAATTCCACATGTGTGCCGAATGAATTTTCATTTTCCACATGGTTTAGTGTTGCTGTAGATGGGGAATTCATAGAACAGGCATCTAATAAAAATTGGGTTTGCACGCCTGAATCGGTCATCTTTGTGATGCCCCTGGCTGCTGTGATTGTGCCTGGGAGAAAATAAAATGAGGTTAATGAACAATAACACTAATGTACAATTTATTCATCTCACAGAAAATCTTCCAGTTCTGAAGTGAAATCAGCATCACAAAAGAAAGTAAGTATCAGTTTGTTTCTCTAAACAGGATATTATATTGAAGAGTGTGAAATTCTATGCATGTCTCACATTTTCTCTGAAAAAGTTTGCTTCCTTCATCGATTTATCTGTGAAGTCGTATGATGATACAGGAGGAGGAGGTGGAGCCTCTTTTAAGTTCTCTATATCATCACTTTGGAAATAACGGAGACACAGTCGCCGCAGCTCGTATGGGGCCTGGTCCTCAAACTTTGTGAGTTTCACTCCCAAATCTTCCAGGTTGGGATTGTCAGTCTGAGCATCTGTTAAAAACTCCTGTTGTAGTAAAAAAAGATAAAAAATGTAACTGTATGATTGAACAGCAGTTTGATGAAAACAAAATAACACACTTGAGTCAACAGGATACATTTTGATATCTTCAGGGCTCTCAAGGAGAGGCGAGTGAATGCTAGCACATGCCCTCTTCTCGCCCAAGTCCAAAATGGCAGATGATTATCACTCACCTTAATATCTGGACTTGCCACTTAACAATGGCCTATGATCGCATAGCCAAGTTCTGTTACGTTTTTTGAAATTGACGTACACTGCTGTGTGGTGTGCACCAGACAAGCAAAATTTATTAAAGTTCCATGATGGCTGCATACTAAATATATATACGTGCCACACTGATTATTGAAAAGAATTTCCAATTCCCACCAAAAAAAAAAAAATTGGGCCAGAACCAGCCAGAACACTAGTCCTTGCTACTCCACCATTAAAAAGTGTGAGCCACTTCACATTTGATCTTCAAATTATTACGCATACAAGCAAAAATTACAAAAGAAAATCCCAAATGAAAGCTAAAGTGGCTAGATTGGATATGTAAAAAATAATCATTACTGAAAGGTACCTTCCTCTAATTATATCTAAGGCTCCACAAAGTAGATCTTGTTTCTCAGGCCATTTTTTGTAAAATTGCACATGTACAGGCATTTTTTTATTTAATTTTTTTATTTTTGTAATTAAAGCTCTGTTTTAGGCCTGGTGGTGATATATTTCGTCCCTTGAGTGCAAGAAGGCTTTGCAATGCAAAAGCATTGCAAAGCCTTGTTGCACTCAAGGGAATATTTCTCAATTTTATTAACTTGGGTAAAATAACATAGACAAACCATTTAATTTTTATTATTTTAAGTTTGCATTGGTTATAAAAAAGAGAACATGCGGCAGCGAAAAGGACCCTTTAGGGAGGGCTTGAAAAACAGGTTTTTAACTTTTTCAGGCCTAATTCACCCTGTATATTTGGTTTCCAAAGTTTTGCAGAGACAAGAAAAAGCTAACTGATGGACAGGCAGATGTATTAAAAAAAGATCAAGCAACACCACAATACAGTCCACTCCTGCTAGTGGCTTTAAAAAACCTCTACACTATTTTCAATTTTGCTACTTACATGTTTATCTCCTAGCAATCCAAACAATGTAACTTCACCATTCCCTTCACTGGCAATACTTTCTATAGAACTGACAACTAAACCATTTATATAATTTCTGACAGAGCTCAATGAGCCCTGTCAAATAGGATATACTAGATTACCAGTAACTCAATTTTGCACCATCAAAACATCTCAAGTATGTAAATTAGGGAAGTATGTAATTAACCCTTTACCCAATGCAGACGATATCAAAATTTATTATTTTAAATATCATTTTTTAAATTGTTTCAAAATATTTCAACAAAACCATATCATGTGACCCCTCATTGGAACGAGCTCGATGAGCTCGTTCCAAAGAGGGGTCACATGATATGGTTTTGTTGAAATTTTTCGAAAAATAATATTTTTTCAGCTGTTGAATTTGAATATTGCGCGGGCGGATGCAGGTGATTCGTTGGGTAAAGAATTAAGGGACCACCTATGCCAGGCTAAATCACACGAATCGTTTGGTGCCATCAGGTCAATTATAGCCTTTCATGTATTCTGTTTGATCTGGTAGTGGAAATCAGATATCAACCAATGGAGAAGATTAACTGAGGTTCACGCAACAGAGTGTGCATTATACTCCATACCGGAGGTTCATACTCTCAGGTGTACAGTAGGAATATGGAAGAGCTATTGCTTAGGAAAAGTTCTTGGAGTCAGAATATGTCTGTTTTCAAGATTTGTAGAGAAAAGCATGCACAGATATATACCGAGGATAAAATGCATTTATTATAATTAAGACTGGATTCCCATGGCATGTACAGGGTGTTCATAAAGATACCCTGTTTTTCTGTTTTCTATATTTATGGAGCTATGATATTAGTGTGAGCTCTGGTAGCTAAGCACTAGTTGTTGGGTGGACATTAGTGCTTGGCATGTCCTAACTCATGCACTGATATAGGTGCAATGTATTATGTATATGAATTCAATTCTGGATGGTGAACTTGGGGCATTTAAACCTGATGTGGATTGACATAGAAAGTCATTCTGTTTGTATATAAGAGAAGGTTGTGGTACTATATTCTTGGGAAAAGTTAAGATATTATGTGTACAGAAGTAATGTAAGAGCTTTAAATGGCATCAGGTTGATCTGTGTACAAAGTTAATCTTTAGCAAGTTTGGGTGAAGGGCTATTCAGGTGTTGCAGCCTTGATTTATACTCCTGTTTCATGGGCAGATATAGGCTGATTTGGGTTGCAGCCTTTTTTATACTCCTGTTTCATGGGCAGATGCACAGGTGTTTGACATGTGCAAAGATCATGAAAAATATTGTATTTGACGTTTTTATTAGAAATTATGTATTTTCCCATGATTATATATATAAGAGAGAAAAGGTACACAACTCCCTGGCTTGGAAGATATCTACCTGCCTTCTTCAAACTCGCAGAAAAACTAAATGCATGAATTTGTGGTCAAGATATTGATGTCATCCGACAGTTATGACATTAAGCTTTACGTTGTTATATCACCTGCCCAATTAAATACTTTTTGATACTAAAATGGGTCAAATATATCTCAGGAACGAGTCACTTTTTTTCTAGGTCTGAAACGGCTGTTGACAGAAAGTTGACTGGGGCCAATCAAAACAATTGATCAAATCTATCGAACGAAGCGACCCATTTTCTAACTACAATTGTCACTCTATCTTAACTTCACCACACTAATCATATAATTTGGTATTGGGGCTTCAGGACCTCTTGAATGTTATAAAATTGAAAATTTGTATTGCAAATTACCTTCAACACAAATCGTAAATTCCTTCTATCGGCATACTTGTATTATAGCACATCGAATTTGACCTCACCATCCCATTGGTAGATAAACCTGAACTCGTCATCCAAATGGTAGATAATTAAAAATAACATGAAGGATTCCCCGTATTTTTCCGCCACAAATATAACAATGGGAAATCTACTCACTGTCAACAGACATGTCTGACCTTGAAAAAAGAAAGTCGTCTCAAGAGATATATTTGACTCGTTTTAGCATTAAAAGAGTATTTTATTGGGGAAGTGGTATACCAATGTAAAGCTTAGCTGTCGGATTACATCAATATCTTGATCACAAATTCACGCACTTGGTTTTTCTGTGAGTTTGAAGAAGGCAGGTAGATATCTTCCAAGCAAGGGAGTTGTGTACCTTTTCTCTCTTACATACATAATCATGGGAAAATACATAATTTCTAAAAAAAATGTCAAATACACTACTTTCATGATCTTTGCACATGTCAAACACCTGTGGGCAGATGTAGCTGGTTTGGGTTGGTAAGCCAGAATTTGTTTCAATAGAGTCATGGCTAAAATCTGCGAAACCTTGCTGGTAATTTCTGTCAGCAATCATCATTTGCAGTGACTGGGTATGCAGAGTGTCTTTCAAGAAGTACCAAATGTGTAGCTTGGGGAGATGAGGCCTGGAAAAATTTGCTCTTAAGTTGTCCAAAATGCAAGTGAAATTGGAAATGGATCACTGGGAAGGGGGTATTGAAGAAATGAGACGAAAAAATGAAGGATATTTGGATAAGGGGAAAAATGATGAAGAGAGTCAGTTGGGTTACTGGGGAAATTGAAAGCAAGGCTTTGAGCAATAGGGATATTAGTAAACAGATTGTTTCTGCATATAGAAAGGTTGTTATTATAAAACTATGAGCAAATGCTTTCCTCATATGACTCAGCATATCCTTTCAAGACTTTGGTTATCCAACAAATTTAATCTAGTTCAGCCCTCCTCTAAATTAAGTTCTGCTGGTGATGGGGCATTTGCTGTTGCTAGGCTAAAGCTATGAAAATTAATTCTAACCAGTCTAAAATAAATGGATTCTCCAGAATCATTCAAGTAGGGTATTAAAACTTACTTTTTCCATAAAACATTTTGCAATTTTGTACAGGTGTGATGGATTTTAATGCTATAAAATTATTATGATTATTATGAGAATCAAATTGCAAAATCACATCACATTTGCACAGTCTCAGAGAACTCCAGAACAGCCACACACACACACACATATATAAATCCATGCCAGAGAGGAAATGGATAAGCAATGGCAACAAGTGGCATAAACTCTATTCATCGCCCCCACCCACCCAGAACAGATGCCAGCACAGCTGCTGCTCATGGCTTAATCCTGTTCCAACTGACTGTTAAGAATTACATTGCAAAATCACACTACACTCACGCATACTCTGGCAACACAGATTTAAGAACAGCTACACACACACAGATGAATTCAGGCCAGAGTGGATACGGATAGGCAATGGCGATGAGCCACATAAACTGAAGAGTACACCACCTCTCCTCCACCAGAACAGATGGGCGCTGCTCATGGCTTGACACTGCCTCGACCAACCTAAAAAGAGATTCATAATCACAGGAACAAACTCTAATCTACACCTAATCCATCTGCATACAGTAAAAGAAATGAATTCTCAAGATTAATTCAAGCTGGTGTATTAAAACATACCTTTTGCATAATGGATTTTGCAATTTTGTTCGGCCATAGAGCATCATGTGTGGCCTTGAGGCTATAAAATTATATAATTACTATCGGGTGTTACCCGGCGTTGCACGGGAGAAGATGGTTATATCAATATACCCTCAGATATGAACGCCTCAGCCGTTTTCAAAATATAAGGTCAAGGTTACCAATTTCAAAGTCAAGATCATCCCACACGGACACCCCAATAAAGTCAAAATGATCGATGGGTCAATATACCAGCACATATGAAATTTTAGCCCGATCGGCCCAACCTTTTTCGAAATAAAAGGTCAAGGTCACCAATTTCAAGGTCAAGGTCACCCCGATAAAGTCAAAATGATCGATGGGTCACTATCTCCGCAGATATGAAATTTTAGCCATTTTCGAAATAAAAGGTCAAGGTCATCAATTTCAAGGTCAAGGTCACCTCACATGGGCACGGCTCCCATCCCATGTTACTTGCAGGGACGAATTACCCCCCGTGTAGAAAATTTGAGATCGATCGGTCAAGAAACGGAGGAGTTCAGCCGGGACAAAGATAGAGAGAGAGATAGAGAGAAAGAGAGAGAAAGATAGAGATATAGATATAGATACAGACATTCACATTTATATATTAGATTATTATTATCATATACTGACCCTTTCTAATCTATCCAAATCTAAAACTGGGAAGAATGGACTCCATGAAAATAGATAAGCCTTCAACCTGAAAACAGACATGATAATCAGACTTTATGAATTAAATTTTCATGAATGAATGAATGAATGCATTAACGAACAAACAAAACAAGGATCAAACAAAAAAATAAATGAATGAGGGAATGAATGAATGAATGGGAGTCTTATTCCAAAAAGATAAATCAAAAGAATAAGAAACTACAACATTATTACATGTATAAGATGAAAACCATTTAGCATCATCACAGAGCTTTCCAGGCCTCTACAAATTAGTCGAATGCCCATTTTGTTCATGCATAGTTATGCAAACTCTCCATGGCATAAACTTTTTTCTGTTCATCCAAATTTCAAGCTAAAAATCGGTTGCAGACAAGAAACTGAATTTCATCCATCTTGGTATATAACTCATGAGCTGGAATTCCAAGAGTTGATAGACCAATTAGAATCTTAATCATTGCAAACTGGCCATACAACAGCAATTGAAATTAGTGTTCACAGTGCTGAGGCAAAGGCTGATGTAAAATTGTTTTGCACTGGCATAAAACTGTAGATGCAAATATTCATTTGAAATGGGCTGCAAAATTGACAAAAATTAGTAATATCATTAATGCCTCCGAGCTGCTTGCTTACAAAAATACAAATGCTTGCTTACTGAAAATGATCATAGCCTTTGATCAAATATTATTAAATATCTAAAAATAGATATGGGCAATACACTGAAAAAACAAACCGATACCAATATCATGGGGATACCGAAAAACTGAACCGAACCAATAGTTGAAAACCAAAACCAGCTAAATTTTCAAATTTTCCTATTTATAAGGCCCTGGAGAGGCTTGATAACAGTTAAAAGCTTCATTTTCCTGAAAGAAATGACTGATTTTCTTTTCAGTTTTATTAACCCTCAATGGTCATGCAACTGACCTGAATTCCCACTAGACTACATCCTGTACATGTCCAGGCTGCTTAGCTGTTATTTCTAGTTAAGCCTTGGCTTCATGTTAAGGCATCCAAGAGCTGACTAGAAATCTCTGTCCAGGTGATATGTCTATTGTCAGCAGGACTTCCCAAAGATGACATGGTCAGGGCACATGCTCTTGAGATCACAAAATCCTGAAATAGGTCTTTAATCGTTTAGGTGCATTTTGAACAAGTCACAAAATTACAGATCAGATTTGTGTTCATAAAAGAATGCAACTGTTGAGCTCATTGGCAGCTGCATTTATAGCATTAAAGTAGAGTGATACAAGAACTTATTCTGTGTTTTCCTGATGTGAATTTCCCTTTAGTACTATCAGCAAATCTCAGTCAAGCCAGATACCGCATACTGAATTGATACCTGGGCATACCCCTTAAAAATACTGAACTTAAAGTAACAATACCATCCATCTCTATCTAAAAATTGACTTGGTGTGACAGGTCATCATTGCAAAAGAGAAGTAATGTTGAATAATAACATGCTTTATTACTTTCCAAAGTGTGATTTACTGGGATTTCCGGGTTAGATTATAAACGATAACTTCACAAGTGAATTATGCAATCAACAATGGTGTAATGTATCCGTGCGCTTAAACAAAGATGCTTTTCCGTGGATGTAATGGAGACTTCATTGTTTTTTTGTTTTTTTTTAACCCTTTACCTAATATGAAAAGCAGACGACACTTGCAAAAGAAAATTCTTCAATAGCTATTATTTTCATTTTTTGTCTCAAAAACATAGGTTATGACCCCTCATTGGAATGAGCTCGTTCCAATGAGGGGTCATAACCTATGTTTTAGAGACAAAAAATGAAAAAATAATGAAAATTAATTGGCGATTTTTGAGAATAGTGCTGGCCATTACGTTAGGTAAAGGGTTAAATAATATAATTATCGTTAATAATGAAAAGTAATAAACAGAGTAATCGCTCGACTGGACTGGTTATGTGAAATAATTCATTCAAAGCGAGGGACTATATTGTAAAACACTCGTGTGCATTCGTGCACTTGTGTTTGTACAACGTCCCTCGCCTCTCATGAATAATTTCACATAACAAGTCCAGTTAAACGATTACTCTCTATATAATAACTAGTCTTTGAATAAATTTCATATGGTTAAAAATAAACAAGAGGGATGTTACATCCTGGCCGATCAGCTACATTTGTGCACGATACAGTCAATCCAATGTCAATAACGGATATAATGGGATATATTGTGATTATCACAAAGTTAATATTATTGCAAAGATTTCCAGTATTCCAAGTCAACAATATCAATGGCATGGATCCAAAGAAACAAAACTTACTTAACACAAACTTTTACAACCTAAAATTGAATAAGCCCAAGAAACACATGAAAATGTTAATAAATGTAGAAAAATATAAAAAATTCCCTTAAATCTTCGCAAACAGTAGGCTTAATAACAAAAGATGTTATTGAAATAAGAAATACACAGTGGTGGGAAGTGAAGGCCTCGCAATCTGCACAAAAGCTGACCTAAATGATGATTATTACAACTGAAATTGACAAGTTTGGGATGACAATTGTAGGTGAAATTGGACAAAAAGTAATGGTCTTAAAAAAAAATCAGCTGCAAGTTGAAAAAAAAACAAAAAAACAACCAAAATAACAGCATGTATACTAAGTAGAAGTGTTAAGAGAAACTACAATCACAATAAAACACATTTGTGAGCAATATAGATCGTCATAATGCAAAGTCTTACAACAGAATATTGACCAAGTTTTTACCTGAAAAAAAAAATTACTGTACTGCATGCAACTAAACAACCAACAACTGCAATATAAAAGCCCTAGGTCAGAGTGTTTGAAGAAACCAACTCGAACTCAAACTCTTACAATTAGGATACTGGAGCTGACTGAAATATCAATTGTTACAAGTTTGCAGATTTTTGGCCGAAAAAAGGGAAAACAGGCAAAATAACAGTAAATATACTTAGTATTACAGTGGAGCCCACTTAATTGGATATCTCTTAATTGTATATCGCTGTTAATTGAATACAATTTTCAAACACAAAACCATTTACCATACCCTCAGTACAAATTTGATCTGTTAATTGCATATGGGTTGTAGAGTAAACTCCTGTTAATTGTATATAAATTTTTGTAATATGTCGAAAAAATTACTGTGACACGCACCAAATTCCCCTTATTTATCAACCTTTTTGGCCTCACTACATCCAATAAAGGCATTTATTCTATTATATCTTGTTTGACAGAGCTCTATGAGTTCTGTCAAACAAGATATAATAGAATAAATGCTCAGTTTACCTCCAGAACACAGGAAACTGACGAAATCTCTGTTAATTGTATACTCCTGTTAACTGAATAATTTTCACTGGCAAAATGGATATTCAATTAAGAGGATTCTACTGTATAAGAGAAACTACATGTGCAACAGAACACATCTATAAGCAATACAGATCACCATAATATGCAATAAAGTTTACTTTAACCCTTTACCCAACGAATCGGCCGCATCGCCTGCGTAATATGAAAATTCAGCAGTTGAAAAAATATTATTTTTCAAAAAATTTCAACAAAACCATATTATGTGACCCCTCGTTGGAACGAGCTCGTCGAGCTCATTCCAACGAGGGGTCACATGATATGGTTTTGTTGAATTTTTTTGAAAAAATGATATTTAAAATAATAAATTTTGATTATCGTCTGCGTTGGGTAAAGGGTTAACACAACTTCTCAGAACAGAAAATTTACTAAGTTTTCACATGAAAAAACAAGAGGCCCCAGGGGGCCTGAGGGTGCTCACCTGACATGGTAGCCAAAATATCAACCCAGAGAATTGATTTCAATAAGTTGCATCTGCTCCTCCTAAGAAAAGCTTATACCAACTAAAGGTACTGTGAGCAAGCTCACAAAGTGATACCCCCCCCCCCTCCTCCTCCTAAGAAAAGCTTATACCAACTAGAGGTACTGTGAGCAAGCTCAGAAAGTGACCCCCCCCCCACACACACCTGTCAGAACGGAATTATATTGCTTCATGCACATCTTCATATGGTGTTCTTCCATTGTTTAAAGATTCAAGAAAATTCTTCAAATGGTTTAGGAGGAGCTGCGCTTATAAGGATGGACAGACGGACAGACGGACGGACAGGGTAACTTTGTTTGCGGGGGGTATAAATATCCAAAGATTCTGACCAGTGGATCTAAAAAAAAAAGATTTTTAAAGAATATTCCTCATATTGAATCCCACAGGGAGCCCATATATGAACCCAGGGACTTGGCTTTAACAAACTTGAATATCACCCCCCAAGAATGCTGCACACCAAATATCAAAACATTCCGCCTGCTGGACCTGAAGAAGATTTTTAAAGAAAATTCCTTATTTTGAACTAAGTTACAATTCGAGCTCTCACAGTGAGTCCAAATATGGACCTAGGGGCGGGGCATGGCTTGAACAAACTTGAATTCCCCCCCCCCCCCCCTCCCCCAAGGATGCTGCATACCAAATATCAAAACATTCCGACTGACGGATCTGAAGAAGAAGATTTTTAAAGAAAATTCCTCATTTTGAACTAAGTTATCATTTGGGCTCCCACAGTGAGCCCAAATATGGACCTAGGGACATAGCTTGAACAAACTTAAATCTCACCCCCCTTAGGATGCTGCATACCAAATATCAAACATTTCCGACTGCTGGATCTGAAGAAGATTTTTAAAGAAAATTCTTCATTTTGAACTAAGTTATAATTTGGGCTACCACAGTGAGCCCAAATATGAACCCAGGGACTTAGCTTGAACAAACTTGAATCTCACCCCCCTAAGCATGGTGCATACCCAATATCAAAAGATTCTGCCTGCTGAATCTTGAGAAGAAGATTTTCAAAGAAATTTGCCTGAAATGCACTAAGTTCAAATTTGGGCTCCTATACTGAGTCCAAATATAAACCCAGGGAGCCGATTTGAACAAACTTGTATCAGATCCACCCCACAATGTTGCATACCAAATATCAAAAGATTCTGCCTGCTGGATCTGGAGAAGATTTTTTTTAAGAAATTTGCCTGAAATGCACTAAGTTTGAATTCAGGCTCTATAGTGAGCCCAAATATGAATCTAGGGGGCCGATTTGAACAAACTTGAATCGGATCCACCCCACAATGTTGCATACCAAATATGAAAAGATTCTGCCTTCTGGATCTGGAGAAGAAGATTTTTTAAGAAATTTGCCTGAATTGCACTAAGTTTGAATTCGAGCTTCTATAATGAGTCCAAATATGAATCTAGGGAGCCGATTTGAACAAACTTGAATCAGATCCACCCCACAATGTTGCATACCAAATATCAAAAGCTTCTGCATGCTGGATCTGGAGAAGAAGAGTTTTTTAAGAAATTCGCCTGAAATGCACTAAGTTCGAAATCGGGCTCCTATACTGAGCCCAAATATGAACCCAGGGGGCCAATTTGAACAAACTTGAATCAGATCCACCCTACAATGTTGCATACCAAATATCAAAAGATTCTGCCTGCTGGATCTGGAGAAGAAGATTTTTTAATGTTTTTCCTATTGCCTACAGAGTTAAAAAGTGCTGACTCAGCACTTTTTCAAAGTCCTGAAAAAAGTACATTATGATCAAACCGATAGGGATTTTTTACACCATTCTATTCTACTGGATAAAAGTAAGCTTTATACAAAATAAGAATTCTCTGTGCCGTGTAGTTTTGGAGATATGGCAGTTTTAAGGTTTTTCCTAATTTTAGCTCCCGAGGTTCCCACGGGACAATGGAAACAAGAGGCCCCAGGGGGCCTGAGGGCGCTCACCTGACATGGTAGCCTAAATATCAACCCAGAGAATTGATTTCCACAAGTTGCATCTACTCCTCCTAATAAAAGCTGAAACCAAATATCCAAATATTCTGACCAGTGGATCTAAAAAAAGATTTTTAAAGAATATTCCTCATATTGAACTAAGTCATAATTCGGGCTCCCACAGGGAGCCCATATATGAACCCAGGGACTTGGCTTTAACAAACCTGAAACTCACACCCCTGAGGATTCTGCACACAAATTATCAAAACATTCCGACTGCTGGATCTGAAGAAGAAGATTTTTAAAGAAAATTCCTCATTTTGAACCAAGTTACAATTCGAGCTCCCACAATCAGCCCAAATATGGACCTAGGGACATGGCTTGAACAAACTTGAATCTTACCCCCCCTAAGGATGCTGCATAAAAAATATCAAAAGCATTCATCTGCTGGATGTGAAGATATTTAAAGAAAATTCCTCATTTTGAACTAAGCTGTCATTCAGGCTCCCATAGTGAGCCCAAATATGAACCAAGGGACTTGGCTTGAACAAACTTGAATCTCAGCCCCCTAAGGTTGCTCCATGCCAAATATCAAAACATTCCAACTGCTGAATTTGAAGAAGAAGATTTTTAAAGAAAAATTCCTCATATTGACTACGTTATAATTTGGGCTCCCACAGGTTGCTCCATGCCAAATATCAAAACATTCCAACTGCTGAATCTGAAGAAGATTTTTAAAGAAAAATTCCTCATATTGACTACGTTATAATTTGGGCTCCCACAGGTTGCTCCATGCCAAATATCAAAACATTCCAACTGCTGAATCTGAAGAAGATTTTTAAAGAAAAATTCCTCATATTGACTACGTTATAATTTGGGCTCCCACAGGGAGCCCAAATATAGTCCCATGGACTTGGCTTTAACACACTTGAATCCCCCCCCCCCCCCCCCCCCCCCCCCCAAGGATGCTACTCACCACATATCAAACCATTCCAACTGCTGGATCTGAAGAAGATTTTTTAAGAAAATTCCTATATTCGAACAAAGTTACAATTCAAGCTCCCACAGTGAGCCCAAATATGGACCTAGGGACATGGCTTGAACAAACTTGCATCTCACCCCCCTAAGGATGCTGCATACCAAATATCACAAGATTCTGCCTGCTGGAACTTGAGAAGAAGATTTGCCTGAAATGCACTAAGTTCAAATTTGGGCTCCTATACTGAGCCCAAATATAAACCCAGGGGGCCGATTTGAACAAACTTGAATCAGATCCACCCCACAATGTTGCATACCAAATATCACAAGATTCTGCCTGCTGGATCTGGAGAAGATTTTTGAAGAAATTTGCCTGAAATGCACTAAGTTTGAATTTGGGCTTCTATAGTGAGCCCAAATATGAATCCAGGTGGCCGATTTGAACAAATTGGAATCAGATCCACCCCACAATGTTGCATACCAAATATCAAAAGATTCTGCCTGCAGGATCTGGAGAAGAAGATTTTTGAAGAAATTTGCCTGAAATGCACTAAGTTCGAATTCGAGCTTCTATAGTGAGCCCAAATATGAATCTAGGGAGCCGATTTGAACAAAATAGATTCAGATCCACCCCACAATGTTGCATACCAAATATGAAAAGATTCTGCCTGCTGGATCTTGAGAAGATTTTTTAAGAAATTTGCCTGAAAAGCACTAAGTTCAAATTTGGGCTCCTATACTGAGCCCAAATATAAACCCAGGGAGCCGATTTGAACAAACTTGAATCAGATCCACCCCACAATGTTGCATACCCAATATCAAAAGATTCGGCCTGCTGGATCTTGAGAAGAAGATTTTCAAAGAAATTTGCCTGAAATGCACTAAGTTCAAATTTGAGCTCCTATACTGAGCCCAAATATAAACCCAAGGGGCCGATTTGAACAAACTTGAATCAGATCCACCCCACAATGTTGTATACCAAATATC
Source organism: Pictodentalium vernedei (assembly GCA_031216915.1). Lineage (NCBI taxonomy): Eukaryota > Metazoa > Mollusca > Scaphopoda > Dentaliida > Dentaliidae > Pictodentalium > Pictodentalium vernedei. The sequence continues at coordinate 141,666,912 of CM062289.1, read as the reverse complement.
AAAAGATTCGGCCTGCTGGATGTGGAGAAGAAGATTTTCAAAAACATTTGCCTGAAATGCAGTAAGTTCAAATTTGGGCTCCTATACTGAGCCCAAATATAAACCCAGGGGGCCGATTCGAACAAACTTGAATCAGATTCACCCCCACAATGTTGCATGCCAAATATCAAAAGATTCTGCCTGCTGGATCTGGAGAAGAAGATTTTTAAAGAAATTTGTCTGAAATGCATTAAATTCGAAATCGGGCTCCTATACTGAGCCCAAATATGAACCCAGGGGGCCGATTTGAACAAACTTGAATCAGATCCACCCTACAATGTTGCATACCAAATATCAAAAGATTCTTCCTGCTGGATCTGGAGAAGAAGATTTTTTAATGTTTTTCCCATTGCCTACAGTGTTAAAAAGTGCTGACTCAGCACTTTTTTAAAGTCCCGAAACTGTACCCTATGATAAAACCAATGGCAATTTTTTTTTACCAATTCTTTCTGTTGGTCCTAAGGAAGCTTCACACCAAATAAAAATTCTCGGTGCCGTGCAGTTTTGGAGATATGGGCATTTTAATTTTTTTCTATTTTTAGCTCCTGCGGTTCCCATGGGGCTACGGGAAAAAAAAAATCAGCATAAATTAGGTACTTATGACCCAATAAGCCCTCACATAAAATTTGGTTCAAATCAGCCTCTCGGTTTGGAAAATAGAAATTTTGGGCGGGGCAAACAATTTTGCCCCTCCCATAACGACGCCAAGTATAGCTCCACAAACTTCTCTTGAACAAATCTGAGTCTACACCTCAAAAGGAAGCTGCACACCAAATATCAAGTCTCTGCTACTGCTGGTTCATGAAAAGAAGATTTTTTAAGATTTCAGCACACTTTTTGGGTGTGGTCCTACCCACGGGCGAGGCAACTTGATTTGAACAAAATCAAATTGCGATGTCATAACAAACTATTATCTCAAATATCAATTAAATTGGTTCAGCGGTTTGGGAGGAGAAGACGCAAGCACCATGTTCATGGACGACGGACGGTGAGTGATCACTATAGCTCTCCTGACTGAAAGTCAGGTGAGCTAAAAACTGATATAAAACCCCTGGGAAGGCTGGGTTTGAAGAAACCAACTCGAACACAAACTCTTACAATTCACGTATACTAGGTGGTAAAGTTAAGATAAACTACATTTGCAATCAAACACACCTATTAGCAACATAGATCACCATGAAGTGCGATGAAGTTTACTTGAACACATCTTCTTACAACCGAAAGTTGACTAAGTTTAGCTGACTGAAACATTGTTACAAGTACAAGTTTCCAGATTTTTTGCTAAAAGAAAGGAAAAACAGGCAAAATAACTACACACATACTTAGTGTAAGGGTTAAGAGGCACTACACTTGCAATAACAGACTCAAAAAAGCAACATAGAACACCATAAGGTCGAAAAAAAAAAGAGAAGGTTTTGGTTCTCAGGCAATTGGTTTTCCAAATTCAGTGAGGAAAGGCGGTTTTTATTTTTATTCTTTTTTTTTTTACCACACCAAGTATACCCTATTCACATAGCCTGACAATACCCACACTGGACCTTTTGAATTTTATTTTAAGATAGACAAGATACATTTCTGATTGAAAAAGAATAAGCTGAGTCACAGTTAAGTGACGGCACGGGTGATGTTTTAACGCTTGAACCCCAAACCAGCAATCCACCAGAGGTACTGCAATACCGGCGTCTTAAACTTCGCTTGAGGTGAAAAGGTTTGTTCTGTTGTTGTGACTTGTCAGCTTAATGATACTGAAATGGTGGCCAGCGTGATCTTTACAAAGACTTAAAAAAAAAAGTTCATGATATCAAAGTCTGAGATCACTAAAAATTATTTAAAATCAGCCATGGAACGAAGCAAATTAAATTTGGTGAGATATATTTGGGAGGGGGGGGGGGGGGGGGGGGCCACATTAGGCGTAAAGCACTGTCAGCAATTTCCACTGCATGAAAAAAGAGAGTTCTTCGATAGTTAATTTGATTGCCTCCCTTACATTAGTTACCTTTCAACAGAACAAAAATACACTTTTTAATATGCCTCTGGTGAGCCTTTTATATGTCCCAATGCCGCTTCAAACTGTGTTGGTTCAGTGGCGGATGGAGGACTTTACTAAAAGCTGTGAGTGTCAGGCTGGGGGGGAGGGGGTGCCACACCTAGGCCCAAGTTTGCCGGAGTGTATTGTCAACCAAATTTTGAAATTTAATCCTAAAAGATGCGATTACCTTGCACCCGAAGCAGATATCCACAACGCACAACCCGTCTCTGGGAGAAACTTAAAAAATTTATATTAATTCATATATTTGTTATACTTACCAATGACCCAGACATAGCTGGTGCTAACTCTTAAAAATATAGGGCCAAACACAAATTTTGCCCCCCAATCCCCAAAATTTGCATCTAAAACCAAAGAAAACATGTCCTGAATGGCCCTCCATACTTCACCTCTACTGCGCATGCACAGTGTCAAGGACGTCCCGAAATTGGCGCCATTAATCATTCTTACCAACAGTGCCTGGTAAGCGCTATGTCCTCAGCGGGGAGGTATGAGTTCCCAACTCCTGGGAGGGCCATCCCCGTCTGGGTGATTGGTAAGTATAAAAAATATATAAATTACTATAAATTTTTTAAGATTTTTATACTGTACCAATGACCCAGACATAGCTGAATAGTAAAAAGGCTGGAGGGCCCAGGACATAGAGGAAAATCCAATAAGCTCAACTATATAAAATAGAGTCATCTCCTGGAGGAGAAAAAGAGAAATAGGCTTCACGTGCATCTTTCTTATTTATGACAAATTAGAAAGACACAATACCTTCTATAATTGAGCATCATAACATCCATGTTCTCTATTAATATGCAGTATAATTCTTATACTAATTATTTTTAAAGTAAGCCAATAAATAAAGTTAGTCCAAAGAATTGGGACTCTTTATACTCTTTTAAAAGTGTCCGAGGATAGTATAATAACATCCGTTTGACACATGACATATTCAAGTGCTTTTCTTTAAAACTATGACATGAATGAATTTAAAAACATAACTTTCACTTAAGAAACCATCCCAGTAACAGCTCAGAATTACTAACTCCGGAGGAGGTATCCCCTTGTTTTCATAATAAAACAGGTGACCCAAGGGAACACCTTCCCCCCCCCCCCCCCCCCCCCCTTTTTCTTGCCCTGGGTCAAATAGCCCAGAGCGAAGAGGGCAGCAGGACGGAGTCACTGCCGGAACATAAAGCCTACATAGCTATAGTTGCAATTGTTAAGTGATCGACTTTCTGAGCAGCTGATAATGGACCTAAATAATGCAGGTCTGCAGAAATGGATACAATATTTCTGAGATAAAAATTCGTGAATGTGGATGGCTGAGACCAATATGCAGCCTACTTAATCTATAATAGCAAAACTATACGTCAGCCCAAGATGTAGAAGAGCTCTTATTCATGAGCCGAAATCTTAAGCACAGACTGCTGAGTTAAGGATAGATTATCCTAAGCAGTACCAATAGTTAACTGAATGCATTAAGTAATAGAATGGACCGTAATGACCTTTCTATTAGGCATCAGAGCCAGAAAAAGCTTTACGTCCAACTGATAAACTGAGATCTGTTAATAAATACATAAAGGTCTATCCGGACAGAGTAAAGGCCTATGCCCGCTCGAAGACGGAAGGACCTTAAGAACAATAGGTTCCGGATATCATTAGGAGCCTGATTCTTAACCAAAAATACAACATTAGTAGTAAAGGTAATAGAGTTCCCAATACTACGAAAGTGAGAATCGTCCACCGATAGTGCATGAAGCTCACTGACTCTTCAGCAGAAGAGAAGACTAAGAGAATCGCTGCCTTAAAAGGCCAGAATTTGAAACTGCTGTCTCAAGGGGTTCAAATGGTTGCTTTAATTAATAAGAACCCAAGCTAAATTCCGAATAGGAATTAATCTAACGATTCTAGGTCTCTTATCGAAAAGTTTCAAACTAACTTAGATAAAGAGACATTAGGCTCCATTGTAAACTATCATGGTGTGTATAGGTATCAGATAACATAGACCTATAACCTTTAAAAGTAACTAGCTGCAGATGATCTCGTTAAACAAGTATACTAGAAAGTTTGCAATGTCTGGTATGGAGGGATCAAAAATATCAACATAAAGATCCCTACACCAATGACGGAAGACCCTCAACTTTATCCGCATAGTATAGCGAAGAGGAGGTCCTTCTACAGTTAGGAATCGCGTCAACTGCTCGTCCTGTACAATGCTTGCCATGCAAGAAGGACCGCACAACTGAAGACGTGAAGGTTGAGACCTTGCGGGTTGTGATAGAGTTGACACGATTTCCCCAGCGAAAAAAAAAGATCCTCTCGTGGAGGAAGTTTCCGCGGTAAGTCCCACAGTAGACATCTAAGTAAATATATCCACCGTCTCTGTGGAGGCAGAGATGCTACCAACAGAATTGTATTGTGAATGAATAATCCTAGCAATACTTGCTGAATCAACAGCGCTGGAGGATACAAATATCCTATCATCGCGTCCTACTAGATCGATAGAGCGTTAACTACATATGCTCAGGGATCCGGACACGGTGACACATACGTCTACAATTGATTGGAGAGTTGTGTCGCAAATAAATTATCACTGGGCGCTCCCATTGATAGCAAATCTGATTGAATACTTGTTTGTTAATAGTCCATTCCGACGGCAACAAACGACCCTTACGTGAAAGGGAGTCTGCTAATACGATCTGACGACCGAGAATATGACGAACCGAAACAGAACTTGGTGTTCTATAACAAATATATAAAATCAATAACGGAACCGAATGAGTGCCTCCCTGGTTCCGGATATACGCAACTACTGTCGTATTATCGGACAGGATTGAACATGCATTTCTGAATAAAATTCATCCAATGACGTAGTGCAAGCCAACATAATATTCTTCCTTGGAAGTAAGGAGCTTGCCTAAAAACTGCGGAACCCAAAGACCCTGGCACTTCGAATCCGTTGGGATCAAAATTGTGTCCCAACCTGTTTGACTGATATCCGTCATAATCGAAAAACTCGGATCCGTCAACTACAGTGGAACTCTCTGAGTCAACCACCGAATGTTTGCCCACGTCTGAATCTCTTGTTACACTTGATAGACAAGAGAACATGTATATCGAGCAATTCAAGATTGCTGAAAGGTTGCCGTCGAAGAGAAGCTTCTCGGAGACCGAAGCGACTCTGAGAGAGTTCTTCACCTTACTATCCACGCGCGTGGATGTAGCTATGGCTGCGTCACGTCTAACCAACTCCAGGTTGCCACTGAAGGGCGGAGTTATACGTGGAAAAACTACTGCCCCTGAAAGAAATCTCATTGAGGATCATATCCTGGAATTCTTTCTCTTGAAGACGTAATGATAAACGTCTCAGTAAGGTGGTGTACGTATGATAAAGCATCTAAGTTAAGTCTATTATACATCATTGTCATTTCCAACATCGTGGTTGGAATTGACATAGACGGCAAAAAAGATAATTCCCAGTCTTCAGCCTCGTCGTCTAGACGCAGAGGAACTCTCGGTATGCCCTATTCTGCCAATATAAATTTATTTCCCTAGAATTGATGAAAGGCAGAATAGAGCATTGCGGACAAGAAACTAGACTAGCATGTTTGGTAGCAAGCAAGATAATTTGCAGTCTTCAGTCTCGCCGTCTTAGATGCAAAGGAACTCTTGGTAAGCCCAGTTCTGCCAATAAACAATTATTTCCTAGAATTCACGAAAGGCAGAATAGAGCATTGCGGACAAGAAACTATACTAGCATGTTGATAGCAAGCTTATATATATATAGCGTCGTTAAATAATTCGAATGTTCTAAAGACATTATTGGACTGCGTCGGCAACTCAGGGACAATGTCCCTGAACCGATCCAAAACTCCGTGTCCAATGACGCTATTAGTCTCTTATCCAGCATCGCAGCAATGTAGTCCGACGGAACAACCTCTGAAAGATAATGCCGGAAGAAATGTATGGCAGCTTCTGTTGTTCCGAAAGGGAAAGCTCGAACTCATCCGAATCCCTTTCGCCATCCTGTCGGACCTTATGAAATATTCGGTCGTCCGTACCTGATGCAACAGCGGAGCGTACCGACCCAGCGCTGTCGGATTATTCCTGATCCAACCGAGAATCTGTCGTTTGCTGGGATGCTACGATAAGCTGTGCTATTTTGGATAGCACGTCCGTCACTGAGGCCTGTGGAGAAGCGGTCTTACGATGCATTGCCGCTGGAAGCTCCGTGTTCGTTACCCCGTGCATACTTCTATTATGCGAGCGACCGGAGTGTGCAGGCCTCGTGTCCCTTGGCTACCGGATGGCGTGACCTGTTCGCCATGGAATCACTGAATGCCGAAGATGGCCGGATATTCAAGGTCACGTAGCCAATGTGCGGTCGTGTGCGCTGCTGTGAGGATGAGGAAGCATTATCGACAGTCACTCGGACTGTCTATATAACGGAGCGTCCCGAGTGGCGGACATACGCTCCGAAGGTGAAATGTCTGTACCACAACATCCGGTCCCATATGTTGTTGCACGAAAGAGGGACCTCTCTCGCTCGCCGCCCGGACGAGCTAGGAACCGGACTAACAGGCTTCCTCCGATCTCTCCTCTAATCCGTCGTCATTGGGTGTGTACTAAAGTCAATTATAGTGCTCGCATCACCCAAATCTCCATCCTAGACCGCAACGGACGAACCCGACTGCCGAACCATTCGATGAATGGACGCTACACCAGGTGAGCTAGAGAATGTCAACTCCGTCGATCCTACTGGGGACCTCTTAGGGGATTGACGTAATCCATGAGCACTAATTGCCGCTAGCTCTTCATTAACTATGACGACAGAGGCACACTTTTGAAAGACATCTCAGTAATTTTGCGAACAAGAAACCAGATATGCTTGTACATAGCAAGCATATAAAAAATATATATAGCATCGTTCAATAAATCGAACGTATCTGAGACATTATTGGACTGTGTCGGAACTGAGGGACGATGTCCCTGAACAGAACCAAAAATTTCTAAGTCCACCGACGCTATCAGTTTCTTATCCGGTATCGCAGCATGCTGGTCCGACGAAGAACCTCTAGAAGATGAAGTCGGATGACATATACAGCAGCTTATGTTGTTCCGAAAGGGAAAGCTCGAAAACCTCTGAATCCCTTTCGGCATCCCGTCGGACCGTATGAAATTTTCGGACGTCCGCACCTGATGCTTCCGCGGAGCGTCCCGACCCAGCGTCGTCGGATATTATATTATGCAACAGAGATTCTGTCGTTGCTGGGATGCTGCGATAAGTTGTGCTATCTGGGATAGCACGTCCGTCACCGAGGCCTGTGCAGAAACGGCCTTACGATGCTTTGCCGCTGGAAGCTCCGTGTACGTTGACTCCCGCATACTTTCTTATGCGAACGTCCGGAGTCTCCAGGCCTCGTGTCCCTGGCTATCGGATGGCGTGACCTGGTCGCCGAGGATTCTCTAATTGGCGAAGTTGACTGTATATCGGAGGTCACATAGCCAAGGTGCGGTCGTGTGCCCTGCCATGAGAATGAGGAAGCCTTATTGACAGTCTCTCCGGACTGTCTATATAACGGAGCGTCCCGAGCGGCAGACGTATGCTCCGAATGCGAGACATTTTGTACCACAACATCTGGGGCCAGATGTTGATGTACGAGAGAGGGGCCTCTCTCGCTCGCAGCTCGGATGGGCCTGGACGAGCTATGAACCGGACTAAAAGGCTTCCTCCGTTCTCCCCTCTAATCCGCCGTCACTGGGTGTGCACATGGATATTTTATAGTGCTCGCATCACCCAAAACTCCTTTCTAGACCGCAACGGACAAACCCAGCTGCCGAACCATTCGATGAATGGACGCTACACTGGGCGAGCTAGCGGACGTCAAAGGCCGTCGAACCTACTAGGGTCCTCTTAGGCAATTGACGTATTACCTGAGCACTTTTCCGCTAGCTCTTCATTAATTGTGACGACGGAGGCACACTTTTTGGAAGACATCAGGGATACATCACCCTGATCATGATCATCTGAAATAGAGATTGATAAAGTAGAGTGACCCTGCGGGGAAAGGACCGGAATGGCCAATTCCCCACTAACATACCGTGACACACGCTTCCCATGTTGTCATCGTAATCAACACATACAGAACAGAAGTTAGTGCGAGTACACTGACTACATTATACAATGATTATGAAAGTCAGAGGAAGATTTCCTCTTATTACAATTGAACAATATCCTTTCAATGTGAAAAGAAAACAAAGTCCTAGTACTCGCACCAACCCCTGACAATCAAAATACATAATAACAAGATCCATTAACATAGAAAAAATAATTGAATCAAAAACTTTTGAAAAAATATTTTTTCAGAACAGCCCAAGTTTCTGAAAAGTAACGTTGAGCCCCAATGGATCCCAAGTCTAAGTGTGGACAAAAATTCTAAAAATATTTTAAACAATTTATGCAACACTTACGAACAATAATAATGTGTCTAGTTATGATTAAATTAACATCAAGATATTATTTTCAAGAAATCCCCCCTCACACAGAGGGCTGTTGGAAATGTAAACAATAAGTGTAAAAACACTAGATCAAGACTCCAGGCACCCTGGCCCGAAATCAGTTACCAATAATACACTATCTGATGCAAAACAGAGACTTCCAGGGAAGAAACTGCAGAACATCAGATGGTAGATGCAGAACACTACGCCTAACCACCCATAGGTGAAGACGTAAACATGGGGAAAAGAACAGAATAAATTCTGTTATCCAGCTAAAACTCCCAAGAAATTTTAGTAATAATATTACAGAAAATATGCCAAAAGCATGGGAGAATAGCAAGAGGGGACTTAAAGGAAAGGGAGAGAGGAAAACACTGAATAAGCAGTGTAATCTTGATAACAAGAATGACCACAACAGGCTGTTGCCTCGAAAATAGGTAACTTAACATAATTTCATCAAAAAATTTTAAGTTACAGCCCTGATTATTTTCCGTCAATCATTTTTCCTCTCCTCCTTCTATATCCTCCTTAGAATCACCATTTCACTAATATTTATGTGTCTGGCATCATTTAAACTGAGATTTACAAGCACTAAGATCAGTCAGATGTTAACTGATGAAGGGCCAAACAAAGAATGATTAATGGCGTCAATTTTGGGACGTCCTTGACACTGCGCATGCGCAGTAGAGGTGAAGTATGGAGGGCCATTCAGGACATGTTTTCTTTGGTTTTAGATGCAAATTTTGGGGATTGGGGGGCAAAATTTGTGTTTGGCCCTATATTTTTAAGAGTTAGCACCAGCTATGTCTGGGTCATTGGTACAGTATAAAAATATAGGGGGGGGGGGTGGGGGTGGGGGTAGGGGGAAGGCGCATACCAAGTGCAACGATGACTGGATTCGCCCTTGTGGTAAAATAATGTGGTTGTAACGTTATTGATAGACCATTAAACAGATGTTTCAATGCTTAAGGCAACTATTTAATGCATGTCAAGTGCAGTGGTGGCTCACCCCGTTAGGAGTACAATGGACAGGTTCAGGGGACCCCGGTCCAGGGTGGGGGACGGCGGGGCTAATGTGGGAAGCTACAGATCAAGTTCAGTTGTGCATCGACATATTAACGTAATCGTACCTGGCGTGTTATAGCAAGTCGGGAGGGTTTTTACTGTTCGTTTTACCTCAGTTTCAATAGCACCAACAATGCTTATGTAGGACAACAATTTGAGCTGTAACCTGCGCAGTTGTTGTCTTTATATTGGCTTTTCCTGTCACGTTTCGGAAAAACCAACATAAACACAACAACTGCGCAGGTTATGGCACAAATGGTGCTCTGATTCTGAAACTATGAAGTCTCAGGCACAAACGAGTGTTGGATTTTCTCGACAGGGATGAAGACATTGGGGTGATAAACAAACAACGAAAAACAAATAAAATGCAAGTATTTTTTAAATCTTTAATAATAATTTTCCTTTATTCTTTTATCTTATTCAACACGTGGTAACTCGTGAAAACGTACCTATTTCCGTTGCATCCCAAATTGGCAAAGCGTATAAACTTGCAACTAATTCTTGTTGACTGCATATACTTGAAATTGGGTGTGCGACCTATACATGAGCTTTAGGCAAAAGGGAGGAATTCCAAGCGTGAGTTAGGGGTGCGACGTATACACGGGGGCGACGTATACACAGACATATATGGTATTTTTGTTATACTGCAATGAACGTCTGAGATTGGCGGTGCATTGTTTACTTTGGGGAAAATCTCGAACCTCCATAAAAAAATTCAATGCAGGGGTATTTTTCCAATGTGGTATTTTTTTGGCCTAATATGCAATAAAATTTACTTCAACACAACTTCTTACAACAGAAAATGATTAAGTTTTCACCTAAAAAAAAGAATTGAAGAAAAATGTCCAGAAACAAAGGGTTAAGTGCTGTAGTCATGGTCGTAAGTAACCCACAACTGCAATTTGAAAGCCCTAGGGTTCAAAGAAATTCACTGAAACAAAAACTCTTTCGACAGGATCATCACATTACCTCACCTCTACTTCATAGTAGGCGAGCTAACAAGAGATTGTCACACAGAAATGACTATGACCCTGACATGGCAATGACTTGATCCATGACCATGACCTCCATCGAACAAAATCAAATTTTTGGGGGCATAAAAAAACACTAACACTTCATGGAAACTCTCGATACATTAGAGAACAGTAGCATACAGTGAGAAAGAAGGTGATGCCAACAAAAAGTTAAAAAATTTATAGTAATTTATATATTTTTTATACTTACCAATGACCCAGACATAGCTGGTGCTAACTCTTAAAATATAGGGACAAACACAAATTTTGCCCCCCAATCCCCAAAATTTGCATCTAAAACCAAAGAAAACATGTCCTAAATGGCCCTCCACACTTCACCTCTACTGCATATGCGCAGTGTCAAGGACGTTCCGAAATTGGCGCCATTAATCATTCTAATAACCAGTGCCTGGTAAGCACTATGTACTCAGCGGGGAGGTAAGAGTTCCCAACTCCTGGGAGGGCCATCCCCGTCTGGGTCATTGGTAAGTATAAAAAATATATAAATTACTATAAATTTTTTAACATTTTTATACTGTACCAATGACCCAGACATAGCTGAATAGTAAAAAGGCTGGAGGGCCAAGGACATAGAGCAAGATGGAATACGCTCAATTATATAAAATAGAGTCTTCCCCTCTAGGGAAAAAGAAGTATTAGGCCTTACATGTATCTTTCTTATTTATGATAAATTAGAAAGATACAACACCTTCCAAAATTGAGCATCATACATCCATGTACTCTATTAATATCTAGTATAATCTTTATACTAATAATTTTTAAAGTAAGCCAATAAATAAAGTAAGTCTAGAGAATAGAGACTCTCAATACTCCTTAAAAGTGTCTGAGGATTGTAAAATAATGTCCCTTGACACGTGCTATATTCAAAAGCTATACTTTAAAAACTAAGACCTAAATGAATTTTTAAAACATAAACTTCTCACTAAACAACCATCCCAATAACAGCTCAGAATTACTAACTCCGGAGGAGGTATCCCCTTGTTTTCATAGTAAAACAGGTGACCCAAGGGAACACCCTTCCCCCCCCCCCCCTTTTTTTCTTGCCCTGGGTCAAATAGCCCAGAGCGAAGAGGGCAGCAGAACGGAGTCACTGCCGAAACAGACAGCCTACCTAGCTATAGTAGCAACTGTTAAGTAAATGACATTCTGAGCAGTAGATAATAGACCTAACAATAGAGGCCTCCAGAAATGGACTCGATATTTCTGAGATAAAAATTCATGAATGTGGATGGCTGAGCGCAATGAGCAGGCTTCAAAAATCTATAATAGCGACACTATTAATGTAAGCCCAAGATGTAGAAGAACTCTTACTTCATGAGCCGACATCTCAAACACAACTGCTGAGTGAATGATATACCAAAAGCAGTATCGATGGTTAATTGAATCCATTAGCAATAGAATGAAGCGTAACGTCCTTCGATTAGGCATCAAAGACAGAAGAAACTTACGCCCGTAGTAATAAACAGATATCTATTCATAAATACATAAACTCTAACCGGACAGAGTAAAGGCCTACGCCCGTACGAAGACGGAAGGATCTTAATAACAATAGGTTCCGGATATTAATTAGGAGCCTGACTCTTATGAGAAAATCCAGCCTAAACAGTAAAGGAAGTAGTGATTCCAAAACTATGAAAGTGAAAATCATCCACTGATAGTGCATGAAACTCACTGACTCTTCAGTAAAAGAGAAGCCAACAGAATTACTGTCTAAAAGGTCAGAATTTGAAAACTACTGTTTCCAGAGGCTCAAATGATCACTTAGCTAAATAAGAACCGAAGTTAAATTCCGTATAGGAATTTAATCTAATGATTCTAAGTCTATTTATAGAAAAGTAACTAATTGACTTAGATAAAGAGACATAAGACTCAATTGTAAACTATCATAGAGTGCATAGGTATGAGGTAACATAAACCTATAACCTTAATAATAACAGGCTGCAGTAGATCTTGTCAAACAAGTATACTAAAAAGTTGCAATGACTAGTATGGAGGAATCAACAATATCAACATAGTGATCCCTACACCAACGACGGAAGAGCCTCCCCTTTAGCTGCATAGTATAGAGAAGAAGAGGTTCTCCTATAGTAAGAAATCGCGTCCAAAGCTCGTCCAGTACAATGCTTACAATGCAATAAGGACCACACAACAGAATACGTGAAGGTTGAGACCTTGCGGGTTGTGATAAAGATGACACGATTTTACCCAGCGAAAAAAGATCCTCTCATGGAGGAAGATTTCGCGTTAAGTCCCATAGTAGACCTCAGAGTAAATTTACCCACGGTTTCTGTGAAGACAGAGATGCTATCAACCGAAATGTATAGTGGTTGTTTATCTTAGCAATACTTGCTGAAACAACAGCGCCGGAGGATACGCATATCCTATCATTCCGTCCTATTAGATCAATAGAGCGTTAACAACATTAGCTCAGAGATCCGGACAAGCAAACACATACGTCTGCAACTGATTAGCAAGTAGTGTCGTAAATAAATTATCATTGGGCGCTCCCATTGATAGCAAATCTGATTGAATACTTGTTTGTTGAGAGTCCATTCTGACGGCAACAAGCGACCCATAAGTGAACGGGAGTCCGGTAATACAATCAGACGACCCGGAATATGACCGACCAAAGCAGAACTTGGTGTACTATAACAAACAGAAGGATTCTTTCCATTAAATTGAATAACGGAAATGAATGAGTGCCTCCCTGGTTCCGGAGATACGCCACTACTGTCGAATTAACGGACAGGATTTGGACATGCGTTTCTGAATAATGTTCATCCAATGACATAAAGCAAGCCTAAAAAAAACATTATTCCGTGGAAGATAAGTACTTGCTTAGAGACTGCGGAACCCAAAGACCCTGGCACTTCGAATCCGTTGGGATCAATATTATATCCCAACCTGTTTGACTGGCAACCGTCATAATTATAAAACTCGGATCCGGCAACTACAGTGGCACTCTCTGAGTCAACCACCGAATGTTTGCCCCAGTCTGAATCTCTTGCTACACTAGATAGACAAGAGAACGTGTAAATCGAGCAATTCATGGATTGCTGAAAAGTTGCCGTCGAAGAGAAGCTTCTCCGAGAACGAAGCGACTCTGAGAGAGTTCTTCACCTTACTATCCATGCGCGTGGATGTAGCTAGGGCTGCGTCACGTCTAACCAACTCCAAGCAGCCAATGAAGGGCGGGGTTATACATGAACAAACTACTGCCCTCAAAAGAAATCACATTGAGGATCATATCCCGGAATTCTTTCTCTTGAAGACGTAATGATAATGCCTCAGTAAGGTGGATTACGTATGATAAAGCGTCTAAGTTAAGTCTATTAGACATCATTGTCGTTTCCAACATTGTGGTTGGAAAAGACATAGACGGCGAAAAAGATTATTTCCAGTCTTTAACCACGCCGTCTATACGCATATGAACTCTCGGTATGCCCTGATCTGCCAAAATAAATTATTCATATAAATGATAAAAGGCAGAAATGAGCATTGCGGACAAGAAACTAAACTATCATGCTTGGTAGCAGGCTTATATATATATAGCGTCGATAAATAATACACATGTTCTAATGACATTATTGGACTGTGTCGGTAAGTCAGGGACAATGTCCCTGAACCGATCCAAAATTCCGTGTCCAATGACGCTATAAGTCTCTTATCCAACATCGCAGCAATGTAGTCCGAAATAACAATCACTGGAAGATAATGCCGGAAGATATGTATGGCAGCTTCCGATGCTACGAAAGGGAAAACTCTAAATCTTTCGAATCCCTTTCGCCATCCTGTCGGACCCTATAAAGCGTTCGGTCGTCCGTACCTGATGCAACCGCGGACCGCACCGACCCAGCGCCGTCGGATAATTCCTGATTCGACCAAGAAACTGTCGATTGCTGGGATGCTGTGAAAAAACTGTGCTAACTCGGATAGCACGTCCGTCACTGAGGCCTGTGGAGAAGCGGTCCTACGATGCATTGCCGCTGGAAGCTCCGTAATCGTTACCCCGTGCATACTACTAATATGCGAGCGAACGGAGTGTATAGGCCTCGTGTCCCTTGGCTACCGGATGGCGTGACCTGTTCGCCGTGGAATCACTGAATGACGAAACTGATCGGATACTCGAGGTCACGTAGCCAATGTGCGGTCGTGTGCACTGCTGTGAGGATGAGGAAGCATTATCGACAGTCTCTCGGACTGTCAATATAACGGAGCGTCCCGAGCGACGGACATATGCTCCGAATGTAAAATATCTGAACCACAACATGCGGTCCCCTATGTTGTTGGACGAGAGAGGGACCTCTCTCGCTCACAGCCCGGACGGACCTGGACAAGCCAGGAACCGGACTAACAGGCTTCCTCCGATCTGTCCTCAATCCGCCGTCACTGGGTGAGTACTAAAGTAATTATAGTGCTCGCATCACCCAAATCTCCTTCCTAGACCGCAACGGACGAACCCGGCAGCCGAACCATTCGATGAATGTACGCTACACCGGGTGAGCTAGCGAATGTCACTCCGTCGATCCTACTAGGGACCTCTTAGGCGATAGACATATTCCATGAGCACTTATTGCCGCTAGCTCTTCATTAACTATGACGACAGAGGCACACTTTTGAAAGACCTCTCCGTAACTTTGCGAACAAGAAACCAGAAATGCTTGGTAATAGCAAGCATAAAATAATAAATATATAGCGTCGTTCAATAATTCGAAAGTTTGTGTGACATTATTGGACTATGTCGGAACTGAGGGATGATGTCCCTGAACCGAACCAAAAATTTCTAAGTCCACCGATGCTATCAGTTTCTTATCCGGCATCGCAGCATTCTGGTCCGACGAAAGAACCTGTAGAAGATCAAGTCAGATGACATACACAACAGCATATGTTGTTCCGAAAGGGAGAGCTCGAAATCCTCCGAATCCCTTTCGGTATCCCGTCGGACCGGATGAAATTTTCGGACGTCCGTACCCGCTTCCGCGGAGCGTCCCGACCCAGCATCGTTGGATAAAACATTATGCGACAGATTCAGTTGTTGCTGGGATGCTGCGATAAGCTGTGCTATTAGGATAGCACATCCGTCCCCGAGGCCTGTGCAGCAGCGGTCTTACGATGCATTGCCGCCGGAAGCTCTGTGTACGTTGACTCCCGCACACTTTCCTATGCGAACGTCCGGAGTCTGCAGGCCTCGTGTCCCTGGCTACCAGATGGTGTGACCTGGTCGCTGATGATTCTCTGACTGGCGAAGCTGACTGGAAATCCGAGGTCACGTAGCCAAGAGCGGTCGTGTGCGCTACCATGAGAATGAGGAAGCCTTATTGACAGTCTCTACGGACTGACTATATGTCGGAGCGTCCCGAGCGGCGGACGTATGCTCCGAATGCGAAACATTTTGTACCACAACATCTGGGGCCAGATGTTGTTGTACGAGAGAGGGGCCTCTCTCGCTCGTCGTCCGGATGGACCAGAACGAGCTATGAACCGGACTAAAAGGCTTCCTCCGTTCTCCCTCTAATACGCCGTCACTGGGTGTGCATTAGGTTGATTTATAGTGCTCGCATCACCCCAAAACTCCTTCTAGACCGCAACGGACGAACCCGGCTGCCGAACCATTCGATGAATGGACGCTACACCGGGCGAGCTAGCGGACGTCAAAGGCCGTCGAACCTACTAGGGTCCTCTTAGGCAACTGGCGTATTTACATGAGCACTTTTCCGCTAGCCCTTCATTAATTGTGACGACGGAGGCACACTGTTGGAAGACATCACAGATACATCACCCTAATCTTGATCGTCTGAAATAGAAATTGATAAAGTAGAGTGACCCTGCTGGGAAAGGACCGGAATGTCCAATTCCCCACTAACATACCGTGACATATGCTTCCCATGTTGTCATCGAAATCATCAGATACAGAACAGGAGTTAATGCGAGTACACTGACCACATATAGAATGATTATAAAAGTCAGAGGAAGACTTCCTCTTTTTACAATTGATCAAAATCCTTTCAATGTGAAAAGAAAACAAAGTCCTGGTACTCACACCAACCCCTGACAATCAAAATACATAATAATAATATGATCCATTAACATAGAAAAAATAATTGAAATCAAAATATTTTGAAAAAATATTTTTTCAGAGCAGCCCAAGTTTCTGAAAAGTAACGTTGAGCCCCAATGGATCCCAAGCCTAAGTGTGGACAAAAATTTTAAAAATATTTTAAACAATTTATGCAACACTTACGAACAATAATAATGTATCTAGTTATGATTAAATTAACATCAAGATATTATTTTCAAGAAATCCCCCCCTCACACAGAGGGCTGTTGTAAATGTAAACAATGAGTGTAAAAACACTAAAATAAGACTCCAGGCACCCAAGCCCGAAATCAGTTACCAAAAATACACTATCTGATGCAAAACAGAGACTTCCAGGGAAGAAACTGCAGAACGTCAGATGGTAGATGCAGAACACAACGCCTAACCACCCGTAGGTGAAGACGTAAACATGGGGAAAAGAACAGAATTCATTCTGTTACTCAGCTAAAACTCCCAAGAAATTTTAGTAATAATAATTACAGAAACTATGCCAAAAGCATGGGAGAATAGCAAGAGGGGACTTAAAGGAAAGGGAGAGAGGAAAACACTGAAAAGTTAAAAAATTTATAGTAATTTATATATTTTTTATACTTACCAATGACCCAGACTTAGCTGGTGCTAACTCCACAAAAAACCAGGGCCAAACACAAATTTTGCCCCCCAATCCCCAAAATTTGCATCCAAAACAAAAAGAAATCATGTCCTAAAGGACCTCCATAGTACGACTCTACTGCGCATGCGCAGTGACGCAGTCGTCCCGAAATTGGCGCCAAATATCATTCTTACTGGCAGTGCCTGGTCAGCGCTATGTACTCAGCGGGGAGGCAAGAGTTCCCAACTCAGGGAGGGCCATCCCCGTCTGGGTCATTGGTAAGTATAAAAAATATATAAATTACTATAAATTTTTTAACATTTTTATACTGTACCAATGACCCAGACTTAGCTGAATAGTAAACAGGCTGGAGGGCCTAGGACATAGAGGAAAATCCAATAAGCTCAATTATAAAATAAAGAGATAACCCCTTAAGGAGAAAAGGAGTATTAGGCTTTACATGTATCTTTCTTATTTAATATTTAAATTAGAAAGATACACTACCCTTAATAATTGAGCACAATAACATTCATGTTCTCTATTAATATCCAGTATAACCTTTATACTAATTATTATTAAAACAAGCCAATAAATAAAGTAGTCCAGAGAATTGAGACTCTTTATAATCATTTAAAAGTGTCCGAGTATTGTATATTAAAGCCCGTTTGACACTTGACATATACAAATGCTTCACACCGAGCTACACTTTAAAAATAAGACATGAATGAAATTAAACATTAATATTACACTTTAAAACCATCCCGGAAGCGACTCAGAAATACTGTCTTGGAGGAGGCATTCCCTTGCTTTTCACTATAAAGCAGGTGACCTAAGGGAACACCCGCCCCCCCCCCTTCCCCTTGCCCTGGGTCAAATAGCCCAGAGCGAAGAGGGCAGCCGGACGGAGTCACTGCCGGAACAGAAAGCCTGCATAACTATAGTTGCAACTGTTTAGTGGACGACATTCTGAGCAACAGATAACGGACCTAAACAATGCAGGTCTCCAGAAATGGACTCAATATTTCTGAGATAAAAATTAGTAAATGTGGATGGCTGAGACCAATAAGCAGCCTTCATTAAATCTGTAATAGCAACACTATTAGCATAAGCCCAGGAAGTAGAAAGAGCTCTTACTTCATGAGCAGAAATCTTAAGCACAGACTGCTGAGAAGAAGATAAATCTTCATACGCAGTACGGATAGTTAACTGAATCCATCTAGCAATAGAATGGACTGAAATGTCCTTTCTATTAGGCATCAAAGACAGAAAGAAACGTTTCCGTCCCTTTCTGATGAACTGAGATCTCTGTTTATAGATACGTAGTGCTCTAACAGGACAGAGTAAAGGCCTACGCCCGTCTGAAGACGGAAGAGCCTTAATAACAATAGGTTCCGGATATTTATTAGGAGCCTGATTCTTAGCTAAAAAACCGACGTTAGTAGTGAAGGTGATAGTGTTCCCAACACTACGATAATGAGAATCATCCACCGATAGTGCATGAAGCTCACTGACTCTTCTGGCAGAAGAGAAAGCTAAGAGAAAAGCTGTCTTATAAGATAAGAATTTGAAATCTACTGTCCCAAGAGGTTCAAATGGCTTTTCCTTCAATTTAAGGAGAACCCAAGCTAAATTCCACTTAGGAATTAATCTAAGAGTTCTGGGTCTATTTATCGAAAAGTTTCTAACCAATTTCGATAAAGAGACATTAGATCCAATTTGTAAACTATCATGATGTGCATAGGTATCAGATAACATAGATCTATAACCCTTTATAGTAACCGGTTGCAGTTTGATTTCGTCAAACAAGTATACTAGAAAGTTAGCAATGTCTGGTATAGAGGGATCAAATATATCAACAGAATGATCCCTACACCAACGACGGAAAACCTTCCACTTAGCCGCATAGTTTAGCGAAGAGGAGGTCCTCCTACAGTTAGAAATCGCGTCCACTGCTCGTCCTGTAAAGTGCTTGCCATGCAAGAAGGACCGCACAACGGAAAAACGTGAAGGTTGAGACCTTGCGGGTTGTGATGCAGTTGGCGCGATTTCCCCTGCCAAAGAAGATCCTCTCGTGGAGGGAGCTTCCGCGGTAGGTCCCACAACAGACACCTGAGTAGATTTATCCACGGTCTCTGTGGCGACAGAGATGCTACCAACAGAATCTTGCATTGAGATTGTTTTATCTTTAGCAATACTTGTTGAATTAACGGCGCTGGAGGATACGCATATCCTATCATTCCGTCCCAAGGGATCGATAGAGCGTCTACAGCAAATGCTCTTGGATCCGGACACGGGGACACATACGTCTGCAACTGATTGTTGAGATGTGTCGCAAATAAGTCTATCATTGGCCGTTCCCATTGGTAGCAAATCTGATTGAATACTTGTTTGTTGAGAGTCCACTCCGACGGCAACAAGCGACCCTTTCGAGAAAGGGAGTCTGCTAGCACATTCAGACGACCCGGTATGTGACGGACCGAAAGAAGAACGTGATGTTCCAACGCAAACAGAAGGATTCTTTCCGTTAGATTGAACAACGGAACTGAATGAGTGCCTCCCTGATTCCGTATATACGCCACTACTGTCGTATTGTCGGATAGGATTTGGACATGAGCATCGTGAATAATGTCCATCCAGTGACGTAACGCAAGCCAAATTGACATCATTTCCTTGATGTTTATGTGCTTGCACAGGAATTGCGGATCCCAAAGACCCTGGCATCTCGAATCCGTTGGGATTAATGATGCACCCCAACCTGTTTGACTGGCATCCGTCATAATGGTAAAACTCGGATCCGGCAACTGCAGCGGAACTCCTTGAGTTAACCACTGAATGTTTGCCCAAGTCTGAATCTCTTGTTTCACTTGATCTGACAAGAGAACGTCTACATCGAGCGAATGAATTTTCACACTCCAATTCTGAGTCAAGAAAATTTGAAGAGGCCGTGTGCGTAGCCGTCCCATCGGAATGAGATCCGCAGCGGCTCCGCACAGACCTATCAGTCTCATAAATTCTCTCGCTGTGACTTTGTCTGTATTTAGACAATAGCGAGCGTAACAACTGACTAATTTCGCTCTGGTTAACGGCAGACGAACGAGATTGTTGTGCGTCTCGAAGCTCATTCCCAGATGAGTGAATGACTTGGACGGCACCAGATCCGACTTCTCCTCGTTTACTATGAAACCGAGACGTCGGAGCAATAGAAGAAGATTCTGAACATCGTTCTGAAGCGTTAACTCGTTGCCGTACCTCTGAAGAATGTCGTCCAGGTAGGCCGACGTTACCGCAGACGAATGAGCTCGGAAGTAAATCATTACCGAGTTCATTACTCGAGTGAAAGCCCAGGGTGCTAGATTCAATCCGAAGCACATGGCCCGGAACTGATACACCACTCCTAGGACTGCGAAGCGTAGATACTTTCGGAATGTCGGATGTACCATGACGTGAAAGTACGCATCTTTGAGATCTATGCTCGTTGCATAATCGTTCACCCGAATACTCGCTCTGACCGATCGAATCGTCTCCATATAAAACTTCGGAGCGATGATCAGCTTGTTTATCCAGCTCAAATCTATGACTGGACGGAACGAGCCGTCTGGTTTCGGAACCAGAAACAGATGGCTGTAGAATCCCAGCGATTCCTGGTTTTCTACGACCTCTACCGCGTTCTTCATTAAAAGAGACTGCACCTCTGATAGCAGAGCGTCTCTTTTCTGAGGGTTTGACGGAAGATGAGTCCACTTTGGACTTCGAGTTAATGGAGGCTTTCGTTTGAAGGATATCTTTAGACCTTCCGAAGTCACTCCTCTCACCCAAGGGTCGTCCGTAATCGACGCCCACTCTTGAGAAAAACTCGACAACCTTCCGCCAACCGGAACGCGATAGAGGTTTGAGCCATCACCTCCTGGATCTGCGAGGCCTGCGGTAGGAGAAACCACGTCTTCCACGACCCGCACCTCGCCTCGTCGACCTCGGGGCGTCCGACCGATTGTCCCGGCCTGAAGGACGTCCCGAACGAGAGTCGCTATCCTGACGGTCTCTCGAATAAGAGCTAGAGGACGCACCGGAACCTCTATAGGAACCTCTCTTGGGCGGATAAGACCCAGAAGTGCCCGCCTTATTCGTGTCTGCTGAATCCGACCTTTTAGGAGCGGATCTAAACAACAGAGAATCACTAGCTTTCTTTTTAATATTATCATAAATAGCGGAAAGCTTGCCGTCAAAGAGAAGATCTCCTGAGACCGAAGCGACTCTAAGAGAGTTCTTCACCTTAGAATCCACTAGTGTGGATGTAGACAGGGCTGCGTCACGTCTAACCAACTCCAGATTAGCCACTGAAAGGGCGGAGTTACACGTGGAATAAGCTACTGCCCTTGAAAGAAGTCTTAAGGAGGATTGTATATCCTGAAACTCTTCCCCTTGAAGACGCAGTGATAACGCCTTCGTAAGGTGATCTGCGTAAGATAAGGCATCTAAATTGGCTCTGTTAGACGCAATAGCTGTTTCCAACACTGCGGTTGGAATAGAAGCTGACGACGGTAATGATAGCTCTAAGTCTTCCGCCTCGTCGTCCATACGCAGAGGAACTCTCGGTATACCCTGACCTGCCGTGTCGAATTTATTCCTTGCATTAATGAAAGGCAGGTTGAGAGTATTTGCGGACAAGAAGCCTGCTTTCCCTGTCCTGGAAGCAAGTTTAAAAATAGCGTCGTTCAATAATTCAAATGTTCTTGCAACATTATTGGACTGCGACGGAAACTCGGGAGCGATGTCCCTGAACCGCTCGAAAAAATCAGAGTCCAATGACGCTATAATTCTCCTGTCCGGAAGCGCAGCAGTCTGGCCCGACGGAACAACTTGAGGAAGAAAGTGCCGGATGAAGTCTACGGCAGCTTTGTGTTGTTCCGAAAGGGATAGCTCCAATTCATCCGTATCCCTTTCACCATCCGGTCGGACCTCCCGATGTTCCCGGTCGTCCGCCCCCGATGCTTCGGCGGAGCGTACCGACCCAGCGCCGTCGGATAATTCTCGATCCGACACCGTCTCTGTCGGCTGCTGGGATGCTGCGATAAGCTGTGCTATCTGCACTAGAATGTCCGACGTCGAGACCTGCGGAGGAGCGGTCTTTCGCTGCTTTGCCGAGGGCAGCTCCGCATCGGATGGCTCCCGCATACTTTTCCTATGCGAACGTCCGGAGTCCATCGGTCTCGAGTCCCTGGCTGCCGGATGGTGTGACCTGGTCGCCGAATAATCCTTCCTCGGCGAAGCTGGCAAGATATCGGAGGTCACGCAGCCAAGGTGCGGTCGTGTGCGCCGGCGAGAAGAGGAAGCCTTAACAGTCTCTGCGGACTGCTTATACAACGGAGCGTCCCGAGCGACGGACGTATGCTCCGCTAAAGACACATTTTGTACCACAACATCTGGACCCAGATGTTGTTGTACGAGAGAGGGGCCTCTCTCGCTCGCGGCCCGGCTGGACCTGGACGAGCTAGGAACCGGACTAAAAGGCTTCCTCCGTTCTCGTTCACTATCCGCCGTCACTGGGTGTGCATCTATTATTTTTATAGTGCTCGCATCACCCAAAATTTCCTCTTGGACCGCATCGGACGAACCCGGCTGCCGAACCATTCGGTGAATGGACGCTACACCGGGCGAGCTAGCGGACGACATTTGTCTAATCTCCATGAGCACTTTTGCCGCTAGCTCTGTATTTAATTGTGACGACGGACGCACACTTGAAGAAGATAACATGGAAACATCACCCTGTTCTGGTTCCTCTGAAATAGAAACTGAGAGAGTAGAGTGACCTTGTGGAGAAAGAGCCGGCATCGCTCTTTCTCCAGAAACAACATATCGTGACACACGTTTCCAATGTTTCTCATCCCAATGTTCACATACAGGACAGGGATTAATGCGAGAACACTGACTACAATTTATGCAATAATCATGAAAGTCAGAGGAAGATTTCTTCCTATTACAATTTGAACAAGTTCCTTTCATTGTGAAGGAACAACAATAAGTCCTAGTTACTCGCAAAAACCCCTGACACAAAGATACATAATAACATGATCCATTAATAAATGAAAAAACAATTGCAAAACAAAATAATTTTGAAAAAATATTTTTTCAGAGAAGCCCAAGTTGCTGAAAAGTAACGTTGAGCCCCGATGGATCCGATGGCAAAGTGTGGTCAAAAATTTTAAAATTATATAAAATAATTAATGAGACACTTTCGGATAATATAAATGTATCTTATAAAGAGATAAACTACCTCAAAGGCAAACAGCCCCCCTCAAAAAAGGCTGTTGCCAATGAAAACAAACAGTGTAAACACAGAAGAAAACATGACTCCAGGCACTGAAAAAACTGGCCCGGAATCAGTCCTCAATTACACTCTATCTGATGCAAAACAGAGACTCCCAGGGGAGAATCTGCAGAACATCAGATGGAAGATGCAGAACACAAACGTTATACACCCATGGGTGAAAACGTAACTATGGGGAAAATAACAGAAAACATTCTGTAACCAAGCAACTCTCCCAGGGAAATTTTAGAAATGAAACTTCTCAAAAATATGCCAAAAGCATGGGAGAATTGCAAGGGGGGACTTTAGAAGGATAGGGGAGAGGAAACACTGAATAAGCAGTGCAACAATTAGCAAGAATGACAACAAGAGGCGTTTGCCTCGAAAATAGGCAACTTAACATAATTTTAACAAAAAATTTTAAGTACAGCCCTGATTATTTTTTGCCACTTCTTTTTTCCTCTCCTCCTTCTATCCTCCTTAGAATCACATTTTCTCCAAGAATTACGTGTCTGGCATCCTTTAAACTGAGATTTACAAGCACAAAGATCAGTGAGATGTTGACTGATGAAGGGCCAAACAGAGAATGATATTTGGCGCCAATTTCGGGACGACTGCGTCACTGCGCATGCGCAGTAGAGTCGTACTATGGAGGTCCTTTAGGACATGATTTCTTTTTGTTTTGGATGCAAATTTTGGGGATTGGGGGGCAAAATTTGTGTTTGGCCCTGGTTTTTTGTGGAGTTAGCACCAGCTAAGTCTGGGTCATTGGTACAGTATAAAAATATCAGTGTAACTAAATAACAAGAATGACAACAAAATGGCTGCTGCCTCGAAAATAGGTAACTTAACATAATTTCATTAAAAAATTTTAAGTTACAGCCCTGATAATATTCTGTCACACATTTTTCCTCTCCTCCTTCTCTATCCTCCTTAGAATCACCATTTCACTAATATTTATGTGTCTGGCATCATTTAAACTGAGATTTATAAGCACAAAGATCAGTCAGATGTTAACTGATGAAGGGCCAAACTTAGAATGATTAATGGCGCCAATTTCGGAACGTCCTTGACACTGCGCATGCGCAGTAGAGGTGAAGTGTGGAGGGCCATTCAGGACATGTTTTCTTTGGTTTTAGATGCAAATTTTGGGGATTGGGGGGCAAATTTGTGTTTGGCCCTATATTTTAAGAGTTAGCACCAGCTATGTCTGGGTCATTGGTACAGTATAAAAATATAGGTTTTCTAATTTTTAAAGGTCTGCTTTCCTTGTGTTCTTCAGGGTCAGGTTATGAGATCAATTTACAAAGCAGTTTAATCTATCTTTCTCACAACTACTAGCTTCTATTTTCCAAACGTTCAATGAACATCACACATTGGGCCTGGGTCAATTTTCCAGATTAAAAGAATACTTGTTAAAACGTAACCACACCAAAATGGAACATTTCACTTTGGTCAAAATGTAACATTTGTTTGGTCAAAATGTAAATTTTTTTAGTCAAAACATAACATTTTTTTATCGCTTTATGTTTACTCAAGTTCATGTGGATCCACTACGAGAACTCACCCTCCTCCACGCCCACAAATCTTCTAGCATTTATACTGATGAAATGTTGAGTGAAATTCATTAATGCTTTCCACTGTGCTCTCTATTTTCTGAGCGAGTAACCTTAGCTGCTTTTGAAAGCTAACCGAAGGTTTTATCGCGTCAAAGGAGTGCTGGGACGGTGTGGGGGAAACTAAGCCCTTACAACCCATTTAGCTTGGATTTTGTGGAATCACCACTGGGCATGGGCAAGTGGATATTATTGCTGGACTTGGATGCGTAAAGTTCCCTTTGAGTCCAGTCACACCTGATGAGTCTGGGCAAGTCCACAGGAAAAGTAGAGGGCTAAAGTCCCCAAATGATTGCTATACGGTTTTCCATCTATCGTGGATTCATAAGCAAATACAGTTATTTGGGTCGCAAGGGACTTCAAGTCCCATATCGTCCTTGTATGTCTTCGGTTCGCTGAAACTTTCCATCCTTTCAATCATTGTCATTCATTCAGTACCATTCAGTAATTTAATCATGGAGATTATTACCAGTAATAAAGGTGGAAGAAAGTTGTTATTTGATGGATAGATGTACACCAAAAAAAGGCAGAAAAGAAGTCCACAATTTGATGGAGTTGTTTTGGTAGAAATAGTTTCAAATGTAAATCCATTGCGATCACAGATTTGTAGGTAAGATAAATTACAACAAGAGCTATTGCTGAAGGCAATTCATACACCCACTGAAGGGCTGTACTAAAGAAGCATAAATCAATTAGAAAAAATCACTGAAAATATGACAAAGTAAAGGCTGTAGCTCAGATTAAACAAGTAATAAAAAAAAAAAATAATCTGACAACACCAAAAATCATTCTAGTCTTGAGAAATGTTACAATTTAATTACATACCAAGTTCCATAATAATTTACTTAAGTTATGAAAGTTTTGAATATTCTCGGATGGAGTCACACACGGACGGACAGACGGATGGATTCAGGGACACACAGGCGGATGGACGCATGTAATCCAGTATACCCCCCACAACCCCCCCCCCCCCCCCCACACCCCCATTTTCTTCGAAAGTGGGGGTATAATAAAATCTTCCAATAATAAAATTATTTTCTTTCGAAAACATCTGTTGGTGACCAGCAACTATGAATTTCAACAGAACACAATAATTTGCCTTTTTTAAAACAATGGATTTTGGGTCACATGCAACTTTAAATAAATAAAAAAAATTAATTTGCTTCAATTTCAAGTTTGCCAAATTCTTGGTATTTTGTCCCCAAAACAAATATAGAAAAAATACCAACAAATTATTTTATTTCCCTTTAATATCAGATGTGTTCTCTGTTGATATATCTATCTATATCTAGCTATACACTTCATCAAATATTTTATATAACTTCATCAATTTGCCGTCATGCTTGGAAGATTACTTCCTTCTAAGCGGCTTTCATTTTTTACTAATTCTTATTCCATTTTGTTAAGTGCCATACCAATGTGTATCGCGTCATGGGAACGTAAAATTTAGTCACGCTTATCCTAATTGTTGAATGGGAATTATAAAATTGATCGAGATACGCATACGTCTTACAGATTGATTTATAATTTGGCAAGTGACCGCCATACAAATCCATACAGTTGAAATAATTTCACTTCAGAAATAATATGAAGCACATTCACAGAGTATGAAACCTTTAAATTGTTGTACTTGAACTTCAGGATAAAGACCAAATATGGGCTTCCATCATGCTACCAGTTAAACAGTGAGGCCAAAAAGCTATATATATATTTCATAAATATGTTTCATAACTTATATGTTCTTTTTTTCAATTGAGGGTATTTTGTCTGAACGTATTTTGTCTTAAGGGCATTTTGTCCACCTAGATATATTCCATGAGGGCATTATGTCCTAGGGCATTTTATCTGATGTCCTTTTGTCTGTTGGCATTTTGTCCACCCATACATACTCCATGAGAGCATTAAGTCCAAGGACATTTTATGTTGGGGGATTTTGTCTGAGTGAATTTTGTCCTAAGGGCGTTTTGTCCGGATACCAACTGGGACAAAGAGACCGTAAATAAACTAATAATCTTAAAAACACCAAATAAACTCGAAAGCATACGCAAGATCACACAAAAATTTTATTCTAAAGATGGTTGTAATATCTTGATTTTACACCATATTTTTCAGCGCTCAATGTCTGATAGAAAATCACATTTACGGTCTCATTTTCAACCAGGCAGAGAGACACAGAAATTAAAATAAAACCCTTCGCTATAAAGAGACAATTAAGTGGATTTGGCAATTGTTATTAGGGGTGAATAACAATATAAACTCCACTCACCCTTTTTGAGAGCTTCACATGTATGGCAGAAAACAAAAATAACTGCTATCAAGACTGATTAAAATGTGATTTGTTTTTATTATTAATGTTTTTCCGGCAGAGAATGGCTTTATAAGAATTGCAATAGATATGCACAGTACAGAACCAGTTTTTGAATTATTTTGACTTTGGAATAACTCAAGGACTGGATTCCAATGAGAGGTGTTTTGTCATGTGTTTGATTGTATTTGTTTTTGACGAGTACGGTACTGTGTCACACAGGGATAATAGCCCTTACTGAAAAAAAATGTTTTCATTTTGTTGGGATTCATCTTTAAAATGGTGGTTGATGACTTTCACTGCATTTGCGCATCATCCATATGTTACCAGTTTTTGGACTTGCATGTAGAAATGATTATATTAAAAATGCACCACTTACAGGTCTCTCTCAAACACAAACAAATTGAGTTAAGTGAGACAGAGATAGAGAGAGAGAAAAAGAGAGAGTGAAACAAACATACAGGCAGACAGAGAGAGACAGAGAGGCAGTGACAGAGAGGCAGAGACAGAGAGACAGAACCAGATACAGAGCCCAAGAGAGAGAGAGACAAAGACTCTTTCCCATAAATTGCAACAAGGCAAATCCATACAGTTGAAATAATTTCACTTCCGAAATAATATGAAGCACATTCACAGAGTATGAAACCTTTAAACTGTTGTACTTGAACTTTAGGATAAAGACCAAATATGGACTTCCATCATGCTACCAGTAAAACAGTGAGTCCAAACAAAAGGTGCTCGTTCACAGGCAATCCCTCATTGAAATTTAAACCACTGATTGAACATTTTTATTGGTCTTCCAAAATTACTATAAATCAAAGAGACTCTTTTTGATTGATGTAAATCAAAAAGAGGGAATTTTTAAAGTCTCTTTGATTTGGAAAGACGACAGTAACGGCACCTATGTGTGGTGCCCGAAAGGGGCCGTTGCTGGTCTCTCCAAAAACACATCCAAATGTAAAGCCAGAAAAACTGATCAAAACAGCCTGAGGCAGATTTTACTTGCCAATGATAGCCCACCATCGCTCCATGGTCTATCTTCGAAGTGGCAGACAAAACTTGCCTGAAAAACACCACAGCACTCTCGGGGAGAGGTAGCACCTTTGTGAGAGGATCCCCTCTCACTCTGGTCCTCACCCGAGGGTTCAGTCAAAGACCTACACAAAGACAACCCAACACTCTTCCTGACCATCTAGCCTAAGACATCTGCTGTGTACTCGATCCTTCCACATGCCTAGACACGGAGCTTCCTGATCTTAACAGTCACAGAGGGTCGAAAGGGCTTGCCCCACAGCGTCCATGCGTGCATTCGGCATGCAAAACCATTTCATTTCACTTCCTGATGTATATGTGTTTGCATGTATTTTAAACAAAGCATGATTAAAATTTAATGCATATTCATTATGTTTGTTTTGTAAACATCCAGTTTACTCTGTTCTGCAAAAAATAATAGAAATATTATGTGGGCAGTATTTATTTTTCAAAAAAGGTGCATAAATTTTATTGCACTATTTTTTTCATATTTCATTATTAACTGGCTGATTGGTGGAAGTACAAATTTAGGCTTTTTTCTGAAGTGCAGATACCACAACATGGAGGCTTGATATTCTTTGGTTTTCCATCACATTATCTGTGAAGTGAAATTATTTTGTATGGGTTTGCCATGTTACAATTTATGGGAGAGGGCCTATGGGCATAAATTTTAACATGACGAGTACATGTGAACAAATTTTTCTGTCTTTTCACAACAAAAGTTCGAGAGAGATTTTTTCAAGTCATTATTCTATAGCTTCTTTTGGATGGTACTGTACTTTCTACAGGACAGTGGGTAATAACATATAACCATATATTGCATAACAGAATGAATCTGTTGAATAAATATTATTATAAAACGCAAAACAATTTACAATACCCTTAGTTACATAGTAAAACTTTATTGAACGAAGAATTGTGATCTACAGAAAGATTACATTAATTTTTTATTGGTGTTTGTGATCATATCCAGCATCTATCATTCCCGTGACGTGGGTATGCAGTCAAATTTAGTCAATCACTCATACCTGAAACAAATTACACAGACTTTATCCAAATTCCTTAACTTTACACTGCTCTTTGAGATCAGTTATTTCAACATAAACATTTATGTTATTTAATCTTGTTTGACAGAGCAGTGCTCATCCCAATGAGAGAGTCATACGCTATATATTTGAAGTAGAGCTGAAATGGTTAACCGATTAATCGATTAACCAATGATCAACATCTTGATCGATCAAAAAAAGTAATTGATTGATTAACCGTTACCTTAAACTACTGTATTATATGGGTTAACAAAGGAACAAACTTGCTCTAAAACAGGCAAACATTGTCACACTGATTTGCATCAATTATTATGAGACAGATTAAAGCTTGCAAGTTATGTGCAGACATACTTGTTCACTTGCATAATCATTGTACTTTATCAGTAGCTGGAAATGGTCATTCTTAACTCTTTGCCCATTGCGGACAGCTGATGATACTTGAAAAATAAATTCTTGAATTACTAAAAAAATTTCAATTTTTGTCTCAAAAACATAGCTTATGACCCCTCATTGGAACGAGCTTGTTGCAATGAGGTGTCATAAGCAAGGCTTTTTAAAGAAAAATTGAACACATAATAAAATCTGAACGAGATTTTTATATATAGCGCTTGATGGTTTTGTCTGTTACTTTGGGTAAAGGGTTCATGCTATAAATCATCAACAGTACGGAAATAATTAGGCTACCAACTAAAACAAGTGATTAATCAGCTAACCAAGGTTAATCCATATGATTAATCGATCAAGAAAACACTTTAATCATTGCAGCTCTAATTTGAAGTGAAAGTTAAAAAATTTATAGTAATTTATATATTTTTTATACTTACCAATGACCCAGACTTAGCTGGTGCTAACTCCACAAAAAACCAGGGCCAAACACAAATTTTGCCCCCCAATCCCCAAAATTTGCATCCAAAACAAAAAGAAATCATGTCCTAAAGGACCTCCATAGTACGACTCTACTGCGCATGCGCAGTGACGCAGTCGTCCCGAAATTGGCGCCAAATATCATTCTTACTGGCAGTGCCTGGTCAGCGCTATGTACTCAGCGGGGAGGCAAGAGTTCCCAACTCAGGGAGGGCCATCCCCGTCTGGGTCATTGGTAAGTATAAAAAATATATAAATTACTATAAATTTTTTAACATTTTTATACTGTACCAATGACCCAGACTTAGCTGAATAGTAAACAGGCTGGAGGGCCTAGGACATAGAGGAAAATCCAATAAGCTCAATTATAAAATAAAGAGATAACCCCTTAAGGAGAAAAGGAGTATTAGGCTTTACATGTATCTTTCTTATTTAATATTTAAATTAGAAAGATACACTACCCTTAATAATTGAGCACAATAACATTCATGTTCTCTATTAATATCCAGTATAACCTTTATACTAATTATTATTAAAACAAGCCAATAAATAAAGTAGTCCAGAGAATTGAGACTCTTTATAATCATTTAAAAGTGTCCGAGTATTGTATATTAAAGCCCGTTTGACACTTGACATATACAAATGCTTCACACCGAGCTACACTTTAAAAATAAGACATGAATGAAATTAAACATTAATATTACACTTTAAAACCATCCCGGAAGCGACTCAGAAATACTGTCTTGGAGGAGGCATTCCCTTGCTTTTCACTATAAAGCAGGTGACCTAAGGGAACACCCGCCCCCCCCCCCCCCCCCTTCCCCTTGCCCTGGGTCAAATAGCCCAGAGCGAAGAGGGCAGCCGGACGGAGTCACTGCCGGAACAGAAAGCCTGCATAACTATAGTTGCAACTGTTTAGTGGACGACATTCTGAGCAACAGATAACGGACCTAAACAATGCAGGTCTCCAGAAATGGACTCAATATTTCTGAGATAAAAATTAGTAAATGTGGATGGCTGAGACCAATAAGCAGCCTTCATTAAATCTGTAATAGCAACACTATTAGCATAAGCCCAGGAAGTAGAAAGAGCTCTTACTTCATGAGCAGAAATCTTAAGCACAGACTGCTGAGAAGAAGATAAATCTTCATACGCAGTACGGATAGTTAACTGAATCCATCTAGCAATAGAATGGACTGAAATGTCCTTTCTATTAGGCATCAAAGACAGAAAGAAACGTTTCCGTCCCTTTCTGATGAACTGAGATCTCTGTTTATAGATACGTAGTGCTCTAACAGGACAGAGTAAAGGCCTACGCCCGTCTGAAGACGGAAGAGCCTTAATAACAATAGGTTCCGGATATTTATTAGGAGCCTGATTCTTAGCTAAAAAACCGACGTTAGTAGTGAAGGTGATAGTGTTCCCAACACTACGATAATGAGAATCATCCACCGATAGTGCATGAAGCTCACTGACTCTTCTGGCAGAAGAGAAAGCTAAGAGAAAAGCTGTCTTATAAGATAAGAATTTGAAATCTACTGTCCCAAGAGGTTCAAATGGCTTTTCCTTCAATTTAAGGAGAACCCAAGCTAAATTCCACTTAGGAATTAATCTAAGAGTTCTGGGTCTATTTATCGAAAAGTTTCTAACCAATTTCGATAAAGAGACATTAGATCCAATTTGTAAACTATCATGATGTGCATAGGTATCAGATAACATAGATCTATAACCCTTTATAGTAACCGGTTGCAGTTTGATTTCGTCAAACAAGTATACTAGAAAGTTAGCAATGTCTGGTATAGAGGGATCAAATATATCAACAGAATGATCCCTACACCAACGACGGAAAACCTTCCACTTAGCCGCATAGTTTAGCGAAGAGGAGGTCCTCCTACAGTTAGAAATCGCGTCCACTGCTCGTCCTGTAAAGTGCTTGCCATGCAAGAAGGACCGCACAACGGAAAAACGTGAAGGTTGAGACCTTGCGGGTTGTGATGCAGTTGGCGCGATTTCCCCTGCCAAAGAAGATCCTCTCGTGGAGGGAGCTTCCGCGGTAGGTCCCACAACAGACACCTGAGTAGATTTATCCACGGTCTCTGTGGCGACAGAGATGCTACCAACAGAATCTTGCATTGAGATTGTTTTATCTTTAGCAATACTTGTTGAATTAACGGCGCTGGAGGATACGCATATCCTATCATTCCGTCCCAAGGGATCGATAGAGCGTCTACAGCAAATGCTCTTGGATCCGGACACGGGGACACATACGTCTGCAACTGATTGTTGAGATGTGTCGCAAATAAGTCTATCATTGGCCGTTCCCATTGGTAGCAAATCTGATTGAATACTTGTTTGTTGAGAGTCCACTCCGACGGCAACAAGCGACCCTTTCGAGAAAGGGAGTCTGCTAGCACATTCAGACGACCCGGTATGTGACGGACCGAAAGAAGAACGTGATGTTCCAACGCAAACAGAAGGATTCTTTCCGTTAGATTGAACAACGGAACTGAATGAGTGCCTCCCTGATTCCGTATATACGCCACTACTGTCGTATTGTCGGATAGGATTTGGACATGAGCATCGTGAATAATGTCCATCCAGTGACGTAACGCAAGCCAAATTGACATCATTTCCTTGATGTTTATGTGCTTGCACAGGAATTGCGGATCCCAAAGACCCTGGCATCTCGAATCCGTTGGGATTAATGATGCACCCCAACCTGTTTGACTGGCATCCGTCATAATGGTAAAACTCGGATCCGGCAACTGCAGCGGAACTCCTTGAGTTAACCACTGAATGTTTGCCCAAGTCTGAATCTCTTGTTTCACTTGATCTGACAAGAGAACGTCTACATCGAGCGAATGAATTTTCACACTCCAATTCTGAGTCAAGAAAATTTGAAGAGGCCGTGTGCGTAGCCGTCCCATCGGAATGAGATCCGCAGCGGCTCCGCACAGACCTATCAGTCTCATAAATTCTCTCGCTGTGACTTTGTCTGTATTTAGACAATAGCGAGCGTAACAACTGACTAATTTCGCTCTGGTTAACGGCAGACGAACGAGATTGTTGTGCGTCTCGAAGCTCATTCCCAGATGAGTGAATGACTTGGACGGCACCAGATCCGACTTCTCCTCGTTTACTATGAAACCGAGACGTCGGAGCAATAGAAGAAGATTCTGAACATCGTTCTGAAGCGTTAACTCGTTGCCGTACCTCTGAAGAATGTCGTCCAGGTAGGCCGACGTTACCGCAGACGAATGAGCTCGGAAGTAAATCATTACCGAGTTCATTACTCGAGTGAAAGCCCAGGGTGCTAGATTCAATCCGAAGCACATGGCCCGGAACTGATACACCACTCCTAGGACTGCGAAGCGTAGATACTTTCGGAATGTCGGATGTACCATGACGTGAAAGTACGCATCTTTGAGATCTATGCTCGTTGCATAATCGTTCACCCGAATACTCGCTCTGACCGATCGAATCGTCTCCATATAAAACTTCGGAGCGATGATCAGCTTGTTTATCCAGCTCAAATCTATGACTGGACGGAACGAGCCGTCTGGTTTCGGAACCAGAAACAGATGGCTGTAGAATCCCAGCGATTCCTGGTTTTCTACGACCTCTACCGCGTTCTTCATTAAAAGAGACTGCACCTCTGATAGCAGAGCGTCTCTTTTCTGAGGGTTTGACGGAAGATGAGTCCACTTTGGACTTCGAGTTAATGGAGGCTTTCGTTTGAAGGATATCTTTAGACCTTCCGAAGTCACTCCTCTCACCCAAGGGTCGTCCGTAATCGACGCCCACTCTTGAGAAAAACTCGACAACCTTCCGCCAACCGGAACGCGATAGAGGTTTGAGCCATCACCTCCTGGATCTGCGAGGCCTGCGGTAGGAGAAACCACGTCTTCCACGACCCGCACCTCGCCGCCTCGTCGACCTCGGGGCGTCCGACCGATTGTCCCGGCCTGAAGGACGTCCCGAACGAGAGTCGCTATCCTGACGGTCTCTCGAATAAGAGCTAGAGGACGCACCGGAACCTCTATAGGAACCTCTCTTGGGCGGATAAGACCCAGAAGTGCCCGCCTTATTCGTGTCTGCTGAATCCGACCTTTTAGGAGCGGATCTAAACAACAGAGAATCACTAGCTTTCTTTTTAATATTATCATAAATAGCGGAAAGCTTGCCGTCAAAGAGAAGATCTCCTGAGACCGAAGCGACTCTAAGAGAGTTCTTCACCTTAGAATCCACTAGTGTGGATGTAGACAGGGCTGCGTCACGTCTAACCAACTCCAGATTAGCCACTGAAAGGGCGGAGTTACACGTGGAATAAGCTACTGCCCTTGAAAGAAGTCTTAAGGAGGATTGTATATCCTGAAACTCTTCCCCTTGAAGACGCAGTGATAACGCCTTCGTAAGGTGATCTGCGTAAGATAAGGCATCTAAATTGGCTCTGTTAGACGCAATAGCTGTTTCCAACACTGCGGTTGGAATAGAAGCTGACGACGGTAATGATAGCTCTAAGTCTTCCGCCTCGTCGTCCATACGCAGAGGAACTCTCGGTATACCCTGACCTGCCGTGTCGAATTTATTCCTTGCATTAATGAAAGGCAGGTTGAGAGTATTTGCGGACAAGAAGCCTGCTTTCCCTGTCCTGGAAGCAAGTTTAAAAATAGCGTCGTTCAATAATTCAAATGTTCTTGCAACATTATTGGACTGCGACGGAAACTCGGGAGCGATGTCCCTGAACCGCTCGAAAAAATCAGAGTCCAATGACGCTATAATTCTCCTGTCCGGAAGCGCAGCAGTCTGGCCCGACGGAACAACTTGAGGAAGAAAGTGCCGGATGAAGTCTACGGCAGCTTTGTGTTGTTCCGAAAGGGATAGCTCCAATTCATCCGTATCCCTTTCACCATCCGGTCGGACCTCCCGATGTTCCCGGTCGTCCGCCCCCGATGCTTCGGCGGAGCGTACCGACCCAGCGCCGTCGGATAATTCTCGATCCGACACCGTCTCTGTCGGCTGCTGGGATGCTGCGATAAGCTGTGCTATCTGCACTAGAATGTCCGACGTCGAGACCTGCGGAGGAGCGGTCTTTCGCTGCTTTGCCGAGGGCAGCTCCGCATCGGATGGCTCCCGCATACTTTTCCTATGCGAACGTCCGGAGTCCATCGGTCTCGAGTCCCTGGCTGCCGGATGGTGTGACCTGGTCGCCGAATAATCCTTCCTCGGCGAAGCTGGCAAGATATCGGAGGTCACGCAGCCAAGGTGCGGTCGTGTGCGCCGGCGAGAAGAGGAAGCCTTAACAGTCTCTGCGGACTGCTTATACAACGGAGCGTCCCGAGCGACGGACGTATGCTCCGCTAAAGACACATTTTGTACCACAACATCTGGACCCAGATGTTGTTGTACGAGAGAGGGGCCTCTCTCGCTCGCGGCCCGGCTGGACCTGGACGAGCTAGGAACCGGACTAAAAGGCTTCCTCCGTTCTCGTTCACTATCCGCCGTCACTGGGTGTGCATCTATTATTTTTATAGTGCTCGCATCACCCAAAATTTCCTCTTGGACCGCATCGGACGAACCCGGCTGCCGAACCATTCGGTGAATGGACGCTACACCGGGCGAGCTAGCGGACGACATTTGTCTAATCTCCATGAGCACTTTTGCCGCTAGCTCTGTATTTAATTGTGACGACGGACGCACACTTGAAGAAGATAACATGGAAACATCACCCTGTTCTGGTTCCTCTGAAATAGAAACTGAGAGAGTAGAGTGACCTTGTGGAGAAAGAGCCGGCATCGCTCTTTCTCCAGAAACAACATATCGTGACACACGTTTCCAATGTTTCTCATCCCAATGTTCACATACAGGACAGGGATTAATGCGAGAACACTGACTACAATTTATGCAATAATCATGAAAGTCAGAGGAAGATTTCTTCCTATTACAATTTGAACAAGTTCCTTTCATTGTGAAGGAACAACAATAAGTCCTAGTTACTCGCAAAAACCCCTGACACAAAGATACATAATAACATGATCCATTAATAAATGAAAAAACAATTGCAAAACAAAATAATTTTGAAAAAATATTTTTTCAGAGAAGCCCAAGTTGCTGAAAAGTAACGTTGAGCCCCGATGGATCCGATGGCAAAGTGTGGTCAAAAATTTTAAAATTATATAAAATAATTAATGAGACACTTTCGGATAATATAAATGTATCTTATAAAGAGATAAACTACCTCAAAGGCAAACAGCCCCCCTCAAAAAAGGCTGTTGCCAATGAAAACAAACAGTGTAAACACAGAAGAAAACATGACTCCAGGCACTGAAAAAACTGGCCCGGAATCAGTCCTCAATTACACTCTATCTGATGCAAAACAGAGACTCCCAGGGGAGAATCTGCAGAACATCAGATGGAAGATGCAGAACACAAACGTTATACACCCATGGGTGAAAACGTAACTATGGGGAAAATAACAGAAAACATTCTGTAACCAAGCAACTCTCCCAGGGAAATTTTAGAAATGAAACTTCTCAAAAATATGCCAAAAGCATGGGAGAATTGCAAGGGGGGACTTTAGAAGGATAGGGGAGAGGAAACACTGAATAAGCAGTGCAACAATTAGCAAGAATGACAACAAGAGGCGTTTGCCTCGAAAATAGGCAACTTAACATAATTTTAACAAAAAATTTTAAGTACAGCCCTGATTATTTTTTGCCACTTCTT
The DNA here is from genome assembly GCA_031216915.1 of Pictodentalium vernedei. Classification (NCBI taxonomy): domain Eukaryota; kingdom Metazoa; phylum Mollusca; class Scaphopoda; order Dentaliida; family Dentaliidae; genus Pictodentalium; species Pictodentalium vernedei. The sequence goes on along the minus strand of CM062289.1, from coordinate 141,629,659 downwards.
TTTTCCTCTCCTCCTTCTATCCTCCTTAGAATCACATTTTCTCCAAGAATTACGTGTCTGGCATCCTTTAAACTGAGATTTACAAGCACAAAGATCAGTGAGATGTTGACTGATGAAGGGCCAAACAGAGAATGATATTTGGCGCCAATTTCGGGACGACTGCGTCACTGCGCATGCGCAGTAGAGTCGTACTATGGAGGTCCTTTAGGACATGATTTCTTTTTGTTTTGGATGCAAATTTTGGGGATTGGGGGGCAAAATTTGTGTTTGGCCCTGGTTTTTTGTGGAGTTAGCACCAGCTAAGTCTGGGTCATTGGTACAGTATAAAAATATATTTTTCAATTTTTGCCTCAAAAACATAGCTTCGGAATCCTCAATGGAATGGGCGGTCACAAGCATTTTTTGAAGAAAATGAAAATGTGTAGTTAATAAAGAATGTTGTCTCCTTGGTATATCAGATTAATACAGGGATCCTGCAGGTAAGGACTGATAAAATTTAAAGATATTCAAGGCCATTTCTCGACATTTTGCAGCATTTTCCCATGGCCCTACAATAGCCAAATTCAAGGATTTCCAAGGCCCCGCCTTCACTAGTCCAAACTGGGATCCTCTGGTCATTACCCCATCCTCCCACTTCCCCCAAAGGGATGTGGGAGAAGGGAGTAATAACCAGAAGGTCCTAGTTAGTACAACTATGCCTTCAGCATTTTTATTTGTGAATATTCAAGACTTTTCAGGGCATCCTGGACCATTTTCCAGGTTTTAAAGGCCTTGAATGACCCTTTGCAAATTCAAGGCTGTTCCTTGAATCCAAGGCCCTGCTGGAACTCTGTAACAGTTTAACAGGGTTTAACTGCATGGAGTAACCATGTCACATTAGTTTGATATTTTCACTACAGAGTAGATCAAGTAAAAGGTATTGATTTTACTAATGACACATTTTTTGCTATAAAACACAATGACATTGTAAGGAAAAGACATGTTGCACAAAAAATATATAATTATAGGACTTTACCTAAATGCTGGTGTTAAGGGAACTATAGGCATATAGTTAAAACTCATAGACTGGTACATAAACTGTATTAAATCTGCCAGGAAATAACGTTCAGGCCTGTAGAATAAACAAAAAAATAATAATATCAATATAAAGTGTGATATATAATTAATATATCTTCATACTTATACTACACCATGCTATCTACACACGCAATCTGTTCACACAGTCGGGTGCCAATGGTGTCAAGTGCACTAAAAACACTGATTTGGTACAAAAATGACAAATTTAAAGTAATTTGTATCATTTTTATACTTACCAATGGCCCAGACTTAGCTGGTGCAAACTCAAAGTTATCAAGGGCCAAATACAAATTTTGAACCCCCCAATCCCCCAAATTTTCTTGCAAAACCGAAAATTAAAAGTCCTATCTGGTCCTCCATACATTTACTCTCTGCACATGCGCAGCCATCAGCAAGTGACCTGAATTGGCGCCAACATCATTCTTTGTAGAAGAGAGTACTACATAATAATTCAGCGGGGAGGTATGAGTGCCCACTCATGGGAGGGCCATCTCCGTCTGGGCCACTGGTAAGTATAAATAAACAGTTGTGCCATGAGCGCATGATATGCCCGTTATTAATTACAAGAGGGAACCACACAATATGAGTATACATGTGTACTTGTCAGGTTACATATACTTGCCACCAAAAAATCATGAAAATTGCTCAAAGTCCAACATGTGGAAAGTTAAAAAATTTATAGTAATTTATATATTTTTTATACTTACCAATGACCCAGACATAGCTGGTGCTAACTCTTAAAATATAGGGACAAACACAAATTTTGCCCCCCAATCCCCAAAATTTGCATCTAAAACCAAAGAAAACATGTCCTGAATGGCCCTCCACACTTCACTTCCACTGCGCATGCGCAGTGTCAAGAACGTTCCGAAATTGGCGCCATTAATCATTCTAATAACCAGTGCCTGGTAAGCGCTATGTACTCAGCGGGGAGGTAAGAGTTCCCAACTCCTGGGAGGGCCATCCCCGTCTGGGTCATTGGTAAGTATAAAAAATATATAAATTACTATAAATTTTTTAACATTTTTATACTGTATCAATGACCCAGACATAGCTGAATAGTAAAAAGGCTGGAGGGCCAAGGACATAGAGCAAGATGGAATACGCTCAATTATAAAAAAAAGAGTCATCCCCTCTAGGGAAAAAGAAGTATTAGGCCTTACATGTATCTTTCTTATTTATGATAAATTAGAAAGATACAACACCTTCCAAAATTGAGCATCATACATCCATGTACTCTATTAATATCTAGTATAATCCTTATACTAATAATTTTTAAAGTAAGCCAATAAATAAAGTGAGTCTAGAGAATAGAGACTCTTTATACTCCTTAAAAGTGTCTGAGGATTGTATAATAATGTCCGTTGACACGTGTTATATTCAAAAGCTATACTTTAAAAACTAAGAGCTGAATGAATTTTTAAAACATAAACTTCTCACTAAACAACCATCCCAATAACAGCTCAGAATTACTAACTCCAGAGGAGGTATCCCCTTGTTTTCATAGTAAAACAGGTGACCCAAGGGAACACCCTCCCCCCCCCCCTTTTCTTGCCCTGGGTCAAATAGCCCAGAGCGAAGAGGGCAGCAGAACGGAGTCACTGCCGAAACAGACAGCCTACCTAGCTATAGTAGCAACTGTTAAGTGAATGACATTCTGAGCAGTAGATAATAGACCTAACAATAGAGGCCTCCAGAAATGGACTCAATATTTCTGAGATAAAAATTCATGAATGTGGATGGCTGAGCGCAATGAGCAGCCTTCAAAAGTCTATAATAGCGACACTATTAATGTAAGCCCAAGATGTAGAAGAACTCTTACTTCATGAGCCGAAATCTCAAACACAACTGCTGAGTTAATGATATACCATAAGCAGTATCGATAGTTAATTGAATCCATTAGCAACAGAATGGAGCGTAACGTCCTTCTATTAGGCATCAAAGACAGAAGAAGCTTACGCCCGTAGTAATAAACAGATATCTGTTTATAAATACATAAACTCTAACCGGACAGAGTAAAGGCCTATGCCCGTACGAAGACGGAAGGACCTTAATAACAATAGGTTCCAGATATTAATTAGGAGCCTGACTCTTATGCAAAAATCCAACCTAAATAGTAAAGGAAGTAGTGATTCCGAAACTACGAAAGTGAAAATCATCCAACGATAGTGCATGAAACTCACTGACTCTTCAGTAAAAGAGAAGCCAACAGAATTACTGTCTAAAAGGTCAGAATTTGAAAACTACTGTTTCCAGAGGCTCAAATGATTACTTAGCTAAATAAGAACTGAAGTTAAATTCCATATAGGAATTTAATCTAATGATTCTAAGTCTATTTATCGAAAAGTTACTGACTTAGATAAAGAGACATAAGACTCAATTGTAAACTATCATAGACTGCATAGGTATGAGGTAACATAAACCTATAACCTTAATAATAACAGGCTGCAGTAGATCTTGTCAAACAAGTATACTAAAAAGTTGCAATGACTAGTATGGAGGGATCAACAATATCAACATAGTGATCCCTACACCAACGACAGAAGAGCCTCCACTTCAGCCGCATAGAAAAGCGAAGAAGAGGTTCTCCTATAGTAAAAAAACGCGTCCAAAGCTCGTCCAGTACAATGCTTACAATGCAATAAGGACCACACAACGGAATACGTGAAGGTTGAGACCTTACGGGTTGTGATGAAGATGACACGATTTTACCCAGCGAAAAAAGATCCTCTCATGGAGGAAGATTTCGCGTTAAGTCCCACAGTAGACCTCAGAGTAAATTTACCCACGGTCTCTGTGAAGACAGAGATGCTATCAACAGAAATGTATTGTGGTTGTTTATCTTAGCAATACTTGCTGAAACAACAGCGCAGGAGGATACGCATATCCTATCATTCCGTCCTATTAGATCAATAGAGCGTTAACAACATGAGCTCAGGGATCCGGACAAGCAAACACATACGTCTGCAATTGACAAGCAAGTTGTGTCGTAAATAAATTATCATTGGGCGCTTCCATTGATAGCCACTCTGATTGAATACTTGTTTGTTGAGAGTCCATTCTGACAGCAACAAGCGACCCATAAGTGAACGGGAGTCCGGTAATACAATCAGACGACCCGGAATATGACGGACCGAAGCAGAACTTGGTGTACTATAACAAACAGAAGGATTCTTTCCATTAAATTGAATAACGGAAACGAATGAGTGCCTCCCTGGTTCCGGAGATACGCCACTACTGTCGAATTAACGGACAGGATTTGGACATGCATTTCTGAATAATGTTCATCCAATGACATAAAGCAAGCCTAAAAAAAACATTATTCCGTGGAAGATAAGTGCTTACTTAGAGACTGCGGAACCCAAAGACCCAGGCACTTCGAATCCGTTGGGATCAATATTATATCCCAACCTGTTTGACTGGCAACCGTCATAATTATAAAACTCGGATCCGGCAACTGCAGTGGCACTCTCTGAGTCAACCACCGAATGTTTGCCCCAGTCTGAATCTCTTGCTACACTAGATAGACAAGAGAACGTGTAAATCGAGCAATTCATGGATTGCTGAAAAGTTGCCGTCGAAGAGAAGCTTCTCCGAGAACGAAGCGACTCTGAGAGAGTTCTTCACCTTACTATCCACGCGCGTGGATGAAGCTAGGTCTGCATCACGTCTAACCAACTCCAAGCAGCCAATGAAGGGCGGAGTTATACGTGAACAAACTACTGCCCTCAAAAGAAATCACATTGAGGATTATATCCCGGAATTCTTTCTCTTGAAGACGTAATGATAACGCCTCAGTAAGGTGGATTACGTATGATAAAGCGTCTAAGTTAAGTCTATTAGACATCATTGTCGTTTCCAACATTGTGGTTGGAAAAGACATAGACGGCGAAAAAGATTATTTCCAGTCTTTAACCACGCCGTCTAGACGCATATGAACTCTCGGTATGCCCTGTTCTGCCAAAATAAATTATTCGTATAAATGATAAAAGGCAGAAATGAGCACTGCGGACAAGAAACTAAACTATCATGCTTGGTAGCAGGCTTATATATATATATAGCGTCAATAAATAATACACATGTTTTAATGACATTATTGGACTGTGTCGGTAAGTCAGGGACAATGTCCCTGAACCGATCCAAAATTCCGTGTCCAATGACGCTATAAGTCTCTTATCCAACATCGCAGCAATGTAGTCCGAAATAACAATCACTGGAAGATAATGCCGGAAGATATGTATGGCAGCTTCCGATGCTATGAAAGGGGAAACTCGAAATCTTTCGAATCCCTTTTGCCATCCTGTCGGACCCTATAGAGCGTTCGGTCGTCCGTACCTGATGCAACCGCGGACCGCACCGACCCAGCGCCGTCAGATAATTCCTGACTCGACCAATAAACTGTCGATTGCTGGGATGCTGCGAAAAAACTGTGCTAACTCGGATAGCACGTCCGTCACTGAGGCCTGTGGAGAAGCGGTCCTACGATGCATTGCCGCTGGAAGCACCGTGATCATTACCCCGTGCATACTACTAATATGCGAGCGAACGGAGTGTATAGGCCTCGTGTCCCTTGGCTACCGGATGGCGTGACCTGTTCGCCGTGGAATCACTGAATGACGAAACTGATTGGATACTCGAGGTCACGTAGCCAATGTGCGGTCGTATGCACTGCTGTGAGGATGAGGAAGCATTATCAACAGTCTCTCGGACTGTGAATATAACGGAGCGTCCCGAGCGACGGACATATGCTCCGAATGTAAAATATCTGAACCACAACATGCGGTCCCCTATGTTGTTGGACGAGAGAGGGACCTCTCTCGCTCACAGCCCGGACGGACCTGGACAATCCAGGAACCGGACTAACAGGCTTCCTCCGATCTGTGCTCAATCCGTCGTCACTGGGTGAGTACTAAAGTAATTATTGTGCTCGCATCACCCAAATCTCCTTCCTAGACCGCAACGGACGGACCCGGCAGCCGAACCATTCGATGAATGTACGCTACACCGGGTGAGCTAGCGAATGTCACTCCGTCGATCCTACAAGGGACCTCTTAGGCGATAGACATATTCCATGAGCACTTATTGCCGTTAGCTCTTCATTAACTATGACGACAGAGGCACACTTTTGAAAGACCTCTCCGTAACTTTGCGAACAAGAAACCAGAAATGCTTGGTAATAGCAAGCATATAATAATAAATATATAGCGTCGTTCAATAATTCGAAAGATTGTGTGACATTATTGGACTATGTCGGAACTGAGGGACGAAGTCCCTGAACCGAACCAAAAATTTCTAAGTCCACCATCGCTATCAGTGTCTTATCCGGCATCGCAGCATTCTGGTCCGACGAAAGAACCTGTAGAAGATCAAGTCAGATGACATACACAACAGCATATGTTGTTCCGAAAGGGAAAGCTCAAAATCCTCCAAATCCCTTTCGGTATCCCGTCGGACCTGAAGAAATTTTCGGACGTCCGTACCCGCTTCCACGGAGCGTCCCGACCCAGCATCGTCGGATAAAACATTATGCGACAGATTCAGTTGTTGCTGGGATGCTGCGATAAGCTGTGCTATTTAGGATAGCACGTCCGTCCCCGAGGCCTGTGCAGTAGCGGTCTTACGATGCATTGCCGCCGGAAGCTCCGTGTACGTTGACTCCCGCACACTTTCCTATGCGAACGTCCGGAGTCTGCAGGCCTCGTGTCCCTGGCTACCGGATGGTGTGACCTGGTCGCCGATGATTCTCTGACTGGCGAAGCTGACTGGATATCCGAGGACATGTAGACAAGAGCGGTCGTGTGCTACCATGAGAATGAGGAAGCCTTATTGACAGTCTCTCCGGACTGACTATATGTCGGAGCGTCCCGAGCGGCGGACGTATGCTCCGAATGCGAAACATTTTGTACCACAACATCTGGGGCCAGATGTTGTTGTACGAGAGAGGGGCCTCTCTTGCTCGCCGTCTGGATGGACCAGAATGAGCTATGAACCGGACTAAAAGGCTTCCTCCGTTCTCCCTCTAATCCGCCGTCACTGGGTGTGCATTTGGTTGATTTATAGTGCTCGCATCACCCCAAAACTCCTTCTAGACCGCAACAGACGAACCCGGCTGCCGAACCATTCGATGAATGGACGCTACACCGGGGGGAGCTAGCGGACGTCAAAGGCCGTCGAACCTACTAGGGTCCTCTTAGGCAATTGGCGTATTTACATGAGCACTTTTCCGCTAGCCCTTCATTAATTGTGACAACGGAGGCACACTGTTGGAAGACATCACAGATACATCACCCTAATCTTGATCGTCTGAAATAGAAATTGATAAAGTAGAGTGACCCTGCTGGGAAAGGACCGGAATGTCCAATTCCCCACTAACATACGTGACATACGCTTCCCATGTTGTCATCGAAATCATCAGATACAGAACAGGAGTTAATGCGAGTACACTGACCACATATAGAATGATTATAAAAGTCAGAGGAAGACTTCCTCTTAATACAATTGATCAAAATCCTTTCAATGTGAAAAGAAAACAAAGTCCTGGTACTCGCACCAACCCCTGACAATCAAAATACATAATAATAAAATGATCCATTAACATAGAAAAAATAATTGAAATCAAAATATTTTGAAAAAATATTTTTTCAGAACAGCCCAAGTTTCTGAAAAGTAACGTTGAGCCCCAATGGATCCCAAGCCTAAGTGTGGACAAAAAATTTAAAAATATTTTAAACAATTTATGCAACACTTACGAACAATAATAATGTATCTAGTTATGATTAAATTAACATCAAGATATTATTTTCAAGAAATCCCCCCCTCACACAGAGGGCTGTTGTAAATGTAAACAATGAGTGTAAAAACACTAAAATAAGACTCCAGGCACCCAGGCCCGAAATCAGTTACCAAAAATACACTATCTGATGCAAAACAGAGATTTCCAGGGAAGAAACTGCAGAACATCAGATGGTAGATGTAGAACACAACGCCTAACCACCCATAGGTGAAGACGTAAACATGGGGAAAAGAACAGAATTCATTCTGTTATTCAGCTAAAACTCCCAAGAAATTTTAGTAATAATAATTACAGAAACTATGCCAAAAGCATGGGAGAATAGCAAGAGGGGTTTTAAAGGAAAGGGAGAGAGGAAAACACTGAAAAATCAGTGTAACTAAATAACAAGAATAACAACAAAATGGCTGCTGCCTCGAAAATAGGTAACTTAACATAATTTCATTAAAAAATTTTAAGTTACAGCCCTGATAATATTCTGTCACACATTTTTCCTCTCCTCCTTCTCTATCCTCCTTAGAATCACCATTTCACTAATATTTATGTGTCTGGCATCATTTAAACTGAGATTTACAAGCACAAAAATCAGTCAGATGTTAACTGATGAAGGGCCAAACTTAGAATGATTAATGGCGCCAATTTCGGAACGTCCTTGACACTGCGCATGCGCAGTGGAGGTGAAGTGTGGAGGGCCATTCAGGACATGTTTTCTTTGGTTTTAGATGCAAACTTTGGGGATTGGGGGGCAAAATTTGTGTTTGGCCCTACATTTTAAGAGTTAGCACAAGCTATGTCTGGGTCATTGGTACAGTATAAAAATATTGGATATATTTTGATGAATAAAGTCCCATAACTCTGGAATGACAAATCGGACAGCGACACAAATCGAAAGGGAGATTCCTTCTATCAACATATACTTGCAACCAAAAAATCATGAAAATTGCTCTAAGCATTTTCAAGTTATTGTTCGACATGTGAAAAATAAAGTCTCATAACTCTGGAATGACTAATCGAACGGCGACACCAACCGAAAGGGAGCTTCCTTCCATCAACATAAACCACCTACCAAAAAATCGTGAAAATCTCTTGAAGCGTTCTCGAGTTATCGTACGACATGTAAAAAATCAACAATTTTCTAAGTAATAAAGTCCCATAACTCTGGAATGACTAATCGAATGGCGACACTAAACGAAAGGGAGCTTCCCTCCATCGATATACACCACCTACCCAAAAATCATGAAAATCTCTCAAAGCGTTCCTGAGTTATCGTACGACATGTGACCGGACGGACAGAGGTATACCATAATACGACCCGTTTTTTCAAAACGGGCGTATAAAAATATACAAATTACTTTAAATTTATCATATTTTTATACTATACTCCAATGGCCCAGACTTAGCTGAATTGTAAAAAGGCAGAGGGCCAAGGACTTTAGAATTAGCAGACCAACATAGTTCCCAAGCCTGCAATCCAAGGTGAAAAGAAAATAATTTTAAAAGGAATTACATGTATGTCTCTCTACACAGTAATAGAGAAGACATATCATAATTAAGGAGCCAAATTCAAGAATTCTGTATACTTAGCACTAATGACTATACTAATTGGATGTAACAAGTTCCTAATTTTTAAGGCTAGTGCGGACTAAGCCCTGAAAATTAGGTTGGCGTATTTGAGAATGAGAGGTTAACCCCCACAAACATACGCCATATACAATAATACACAAGCTGTATCCAGGATATAATCCTCAGACAAAACAGCTTCCCTCAAGTTACACACTTATCAAGCCGGAGATTTGAAAAATCACCCCACCCCTTTTTTGAAGGAATCATCAAAAACAAAGAAGAGAGAGCTTTGGAATCAGTAAAAACAGTACCAAATAACAATATATATTAGTAAAACAAACATCCAGATATTAATTATACTAATAAATTGGTGCTTAATGGCACTTCAGAAGCTAAGGCTATAGTGGCAATCACAGTAATTAATAGCGTCCGCTCACAGCGTATACCGGAATCGGCATACATAGATAGGTCGATAACCGGTGATATAAAATGTACAACATACACCTGTCCAATAGAATCACAATGGACGATCTCTGGAGAATAAACATACTTCTGAGGTAACTCACATGTGACTCGATTCAATTGTACAATAAATTAAATTCCAATAATAACACTCCTAGACGTGTTCTATCCGATATCTATGCTCCCAAACACGTGTGAACATAAGAGAATGTATAGACAGTTATATTCGATTGGGTATCGAATATAAAAACTTGGAATTAGAGATGGAACGAGCTATGATTAACAACAGACTTGTCACAGGCCGCCCCTGAAATAATTCATTGTTTCTTTGTAGAAGAGTGTACTACATAATAATTCAGCGGGGAGGTATGAGTGCCCACTCATGGGAGGGCCAACTCTGTCTGGGCCACTGGTAAGTATAAAAAATATACAAATTACTTTAAATTTATCATATTTTTATACTATACACCAATGGCCCAGACTTAGCTGAATTGTAAAAAGGCAGAGGGCCAAGGACTTTAGAATTAGCAGACCAACATAGTTCCCAAGCCTGCAATCCAAGGTGAAAGGAAAATAATTTTTAAAGGAATTAAATGTATGTCTCTCTATACAGTAATAGAGAAGCCATATCATAATTAAGGAGGCAAATTCAAGAATTCTGTATACTTAGCATTAATGACTATACTAATTGGATGTAACGAGTTCCCAATTTTTAAGGCTAGTGCAGACTAAGCCCTGAAAATTAGGTTGGTGTATTTGAGAATGAGAGGTTAACCCCCACAAACATATCCCATATACAATAATACTCAAGCTGTATCCAGGATATAATCTTCAGACAAAACAACTTCCCTCAAGTTACACACTTATCAAGCCGGAGGAGATTTGAAAAATCCCCCCCACCCCTTTTTTGAAGGAATCATCAAAAACAAAGAGGAGAGAGCTTTGGAATCAGTGAAAACAGTACCAAATAACAATATATATTCGTAAAACAAACATCCAGATATTAAATATATTAATAAATTGGTGCTTAATGCCACTTCAGAAGCTAAGGCTATAGTGGCAATCACAGTAATTAATAGCTTCCGCTCACAGCGTATACCGGAATTGGCATACATAGATAGGTCGATAACCTGTGATATAAAATGTACAACATACACCTGTCCAATAGAATCACAATGGACGATCTCTGGAGAATAAACATACTTCCGAGGTAACTCACAGGCGACTCGATTCAATTGTACAACAAATTAAATTCCAATAATAACACTCCTAGACGTGTTCTATCCGATATCTATGCTCCCAAACACGCGTGAACATAAGAGAATGTATAGACAGTTATATTTGATTGGGTATCGAATATAAAAACTTGGAATTAGAGATGGAACGAGCTATGATTAACAGACTCGTCATGGGCCACCCCTGAAATAATTCATTGTTTCTAAGGTCCATAACATACAATAATGCGGCTGCCTAATAATACACTAATTATGCATGTGAGCATTGAAATCCCACATGTAATCATCTGAATACCAGTTAACTGACTAGACAGCCTTACAGGTACCCAAAGGCTAGCAATTTATTGATGATAAATCATATGCTCGTATATGACACGTGGACGAACAATCACAGGAAAGAAAGCAACTAAGAAGTGGATGTGCTCATGAGTTCGCCATAGAACATGATCCAGCCGCCAATCGAGAAGTCATGAAATGCATGTATATACTTAAATGTATACAGGGCTTACAGGAAGAAAACTACGTCTTGCCCAGTAATCGCTTAATACATTGGTGGTGGGGAGGGGAGGGGATTCAAAATTATATCGAACCCCCCTCACCCACATTACTTGAATCGCTCTTGTGTTAGTCATCAAATAGTATAGGAACCACAACGCTCTCTCACGTCTGATTGATTCCGTAATGCCACTAAGGGCGGAGAAGGGCATGAGAACAAATACACTGTATTTAACAAATAACTCACACCAAACCATACAAGTTTTTAGAGAATAACCTCCTCTAACGAACAGTATCATGTCCGAAAGGACAACTAACTCAGCCTAGCTGAAGAAGCTAAAGGTCTTCCTGTACGTGAAAAGCAATAAAAGCTGATAACTGAGGCTCTAGAAGCTCACTAAGGAGACTTACAATGGTAGCCATAACTTACAAGTCTTCATCTACATGAAGACAGATATATCGGTGTAAGTTGTGACCCTGAAGGCTCATTTAATGAAAAAGCACATTCCATTATTTCTGAGCAAATATTAAATGATGCAGGTAGGGACATATTTTCATCCCCGGCCTGCTCATCTAAAAGCAGACTTATTCAGATGGAACAATATTCTAAAGAGCTTAAGGCTTTTCATAGTCTTAAAGTGCCCTTCTGTGAGAGATGGAGACTCACACTCCGTATCCCTCTCACCATCCAAATGTTCCATTCACAAATATGGTCAATTCCAACCGACTGAACGGATGACTGGACCAATGCAGCATCGTCTAACAGCTCAACACCGGAGTCTGTTAAACGTTAGTACTAGTCTCAAAAGACTAGCTATCAACCCGAACTTGCGAAGTCAGATAGCTAGTCTGTGGGCAACGCGCTTCATAAATGAAGCAAGGGAAGATGCCATATTTGCCACTGAATCCGGCTGCAGTGTGAAAGGAGGGTCCCGAATCGCAAACGTGAACAGGCGTCCCAACTCACAAAAGTTTCTCACACCAAAAACAGTTGACCCCGACTGCTGACGGAAAGGAGAAGGATCTCCAGCTCGCAGTCTGCTCCAGACCTCGCCGAGCATTCCGTTAGAAACTTTTAGGCATCTATTCCTTAACATGCATATCCATGGAAGAAGAGGAAGCCTTAATCACAGCCCACCCCAGCTGAAGTGCGGAAGAAGCATCCCGAGAAGTTAATTACAACACAAAACAGTCATCCCCAACTGTTAACAGGAAGAAAAACGCTCTGCACTAGCGATCTGACCCCAGATCTCGCAGAGTATCCCGCTTAGAAACTTCTAGGCTTAATCCTCTTTCGTGCACTTCCATGTAAGTAGAAGAAGCCCTGACTGCCGATGGCACAGGCTGCAGTGTGGAAGGAATGTTCGATGTGTGTTCCTACTTAATATGGTTTCTCACAACAAACACAGTAGTCCCCAACTGTTAATGGGACGGAGAGGGTGCTGCTAATAGCTGCGCAACTGCAACAGCAAGTCCGTTCCCGAGGCTTGAAGAGCGGCAGTCATCTGTTTTTTCCACCACTTGCTGCTCCTGGACACCACAATGTGTAGTCTTAATCTCTCGAGACACCTCTTTATGGGATATACAAGTTAAACCAGATGTAATGCTTACAAGTGAGTGTACTTGCGGCAATTGCCAGTTCATACCGGAGAAGTGAAGGTTGCACTACATTGACTCAGGTGACAGTAAAATTACCAGTTGCACGCAATGGGGTGGTAAACTTGGCTCTGAGAGACACGTTTACCGCCCAAGTGTGCATGACTGGTAATTTTAATGGACCAGAGTCAACCGAGTTTAACACTGTGAAATATATTCAATTTAATATAGTCTCGACCTATCTAGTAGTGAACAAACTGTAAACCTGTAAAATAAGTTCAATTTAACATAGTTCTTTCGAGCCTCGACTTGTCTAGTAGTGCACGGTATTATAATCGGAATCGGCCAATTGTAAGCTCAAACAATCTGTAATCGATCAGTGGTCATTTTTGAGGTTCATTATTTCAGTGTGTTATTTTCAATAAAACCACTATCAGACAACACAGGCAAGACAGAATTCACACTTAACAGGTAATCTATAGGCAACAGGTGTAATAATGTCTCTGTTATGGGTCAACTGAATTACCTGTTTATCCATTTAATCTTGAATTTTATCAAAACATTTCTTTCTTACTTAATCATTTTTATCTTGCATAATTTGTTATAAGGCTTTTGGAAGATAATAAATTATTGGCTACTAGTTTATTTGGTATTAACCCTTTACCTAACGAATCGCCCGCATCCACACGCATAATATACAAATTGAGCTGTTGAAAAAATAAAATATTTCAACAAAACTATATCATGTGACCCCCTCATTGGAACGAGCTCATTGAGCTCATTCCAATGAGTGGTCACATGATATGGTTTTGATGAAATTTTTTGAAAAATTAAAAAAAATTATATTTAAAATAATAAATTTTGATATCGTCTGTGTTGGGTGAAGGGTTAATTTAGAGTGCATCAAAAGTGAGTAAATAATATACATCAAATTATGTTGTAAGCATTAACATATAGCCTTTTACTTTATTATTTATCAGTTTTATTTTTTTATTATCAATATTTTTATCATATGTGGGGTTGTTTTTGTAACCAAAATACTTACAAGAGCCATGTTGTTCTATATTAAAATACCGTACATTAAGTTCAACATGGAACCATCTGCAATGCTTTTGCATTGCAGATCATGCCTTGATGCACTCAAAGGATGATACATGGTTAATTTGTTCTCATTTACAATCAAGATTCCATTTGGTACTAAAATCATTCATTTGGTACAATAAATTGGAAATTTCAAGTAATTTCTGTATTTATCAACCTACCAATAGCCCAGGCATGTTGGCATTCTTTTTGTCAAAATTAAAGCCAAACAGCTTAATTTTTAACCTTCCCAACACCAAAATTTAACCCAAAACAATAAAAATACAAGAGGCCCCAGGGGGCCTGAGGGCGCTCACCTGACATGGTATAGCCTAAATATCAACCCAGAGAATTGATTTCAACAAGTTGCATCTGCTCCTCCTAAGAAAAGCTGAAACCAAATATCCAAATATTCTGACCAGTGGATCTAAAAAAAAGATTTTTAAAGATTATTCCTCATATTGAACTAAGTCATAATTCAGGCTCCCACAGGGAGCCCATATATGAACTCAGGGACTTGGCTTTAACAAACCTGAAACTCACACCCCTAAGGATTCTGCACACCAAATATCAAAACATTCCGACTGCTGGATCTGAAGAAGAAGATTTTTAAAGAAAATTCCTCATTTTGAACCAAGTAACAATTCGAGCTCCCACAATCAGCCCAAATATGGACCTAGGGACATGGCTTGAACAAACTTGAATCTTACCCCCCTAAGGATGCTGCATAAAAAATATTAAAAGCATTCATCTGCTGGATCTGAAGATTTTTAAAGAAAATTCCTCATTTTGAACCAAGTTGTCATTCAGGCTCCCATAGTGAGCCCAAATATGAACCAAGGGACTTGGCTTGAACAAACTTGAATCTCAGCCCCCTAAGGTTGCTCCATGCCAAATATCAAAACATTCCAACTGCTGAATCTGAAGAAGATTTTTAAAGAAAAATTCCTCATATTGACTAAGTTATAATTTGGGCTCCCACAGGGAGCCCAAATATGGACCCATGGACTTGGCTTTAACACACTTGAATCCCCCCTCCCCCCCAAGGATGCTACTCACCACATATCAAACCATTCCGACTGCTGGATCTGAAGAAGAAGATTTTTTAAGAAAATTCCTCATTTCGAACAAAGTTACAATTCAAGCTCCCACAGTGAGCCCAAATATGGACCTAGGGACATGGCTTGAACAAACTTGAATCTCACCCCCCTAAGGATGCTGCATACCAAATATCATAAGATTCTGCCTGCTGGATCTTGAGAAGAAGATTTTCAAAGAAATTTGCCTGAAATGCACTAAGTTCAAATTTGGGCTCCTATACTGAGCCCAAATATAAACCCAGGAGGCCGATTTGAACAAACTTGAATCAGATCCACCCCACAATGTTGCATACCAAATATCACAAGATTCTGCCTGCTGGATCTGGAGAAGATGTTTGAAGAAATTTGCCTGAAATGCACTAAGTTTGAATTTGGGCTTCTATAGTGAGCCCAAATATGAATCCAGGTGGCCGATTTGAACAAATTGGAATCAGATCCACCCCACAATGTTGCATACCAAATATGAAAAGATTCTGCCTGCTGGATCTGGAGAAGAAGATTTTTTAAGAAATTTGCCTGAAAAGCACTAAGTTCAAATTTGGGCTCCTATACTGAGCCCAAATATAAACCCAGGGAGCCGATTTGAACAAACTTGAATCAGATCCACCCCACAATGTTGCATACCCAATATCAAAAGATTCTGCCTGCTGGATCTTGAGAAGAAGATTTTCAAAGAAATTTGCCTGAAATGCACTAAGTTCAAATTTGGGCTCCTATACTGAGCCCAAATATAAACCCAAGGGGCCGATTTGAACAAACTTGAATCAGATCCACCCCGCAATGTTGCATGCCAAACATCAAAAGATTCTGCCTGCTGGATCTGGAGAAGAAGATTTTTTAAGAAATTTGTCTGAAATGCACTAAGTTCAAAATCGGGCTCCTATACTGAGCCCAAATATGAACCCAGGGGGCCGATTTGAACAAACTTGAATCAGATCCACCCTACAATGTTGCATACCAAATATCAAAAGATTCTGCCTGCTGGATCTGGAGAAAAAGATTTTTTAATGTTTTTCCCATTGCCTACAGTGTTAAAAAGTGCTGACTCAGCACTTTTTCAAAGTCCCGAAACTGTACCCTATGATAAAACCGATGGCAATTTTTTTTTACCAATTCTTTCTGTTGGTCCTAAGGAAGCTTCACACCAAATAAAAATTCTCAGTGCTGTGCAGTTTTGGAGATATGGGCGTTTTAATTTTTTTCTATTTTTAGCTCCTGCGGTTCCCATGGGGCTACGGGAAAAAAAAATCAGCATAAATTAGGTACTTATGACCCAATAAGCCCTCACATAAAATTTGGTTCAAATCAGCCTCTCGGTTTGGAAAATAGAAATTTTGGGCGTGGCAAAAAATTTACTCCTCCCATAACGACGCCAAGTATAGCCCCACAAACTTCTCTTGAACAAATCTGAGTCTACACCTCAAAAGGACACAAAATCAAGTCTCTGCTACTGCTGGTTCATGAGAAGAAGATTTTTTAAGATTTCAGCCCACTTTTTGGGTGTGGCCCTACCCACGGGCGAGGCAACTTGATTTGAACAAAATCAAATTGCGATGTCATAACAAACTATTATCTCAAATATCAATTAAATTGGTCCAGAGGTTTGGGAGGAGAAGACGCAAACACCATGTTCACGGACGACGGATGGCGGACGGTGAGTGATCACTATAGCTCTCCTGACTAAAAGTCAGGTGAGCTAAAAATAGAGTCTTCTACAGTCCTCCATAGTTGTCTTCTGCTCATGTGCAGAGCCAAGGAAGTCACTTCCTGTCTGGGCCAGTGGCAGGTATGATAAATACAAAAATTACTTGAAATTTCCATTATTTATCCACCACTACCACTGGCCGAGACATGCTGAATATATAATAGGATGGAGGGCGAAAATAGAACTGAAAGGAAAAAAAAACAATAATAAGCAAGCTATTGCTTACTCCAGACAGAAGGAATTCTTAAATAGCTTGTTAAGGATAAAATAGGATTTATTTACATCTAAGAGTGATGGAGTAAGACTGGTTACCTCTTCTAAGACCATGGTATATCCCAAGTACTATGATTTAGGTTAAGGGGACCAAAATATAAATGCACCCAGAGGCAACTTGTGATGATTTATATCTAAATTATGAATCATGAGCTATTGTATGGAATGAGCTCATGACTTCCAAAACATATACAAATATACAATATATCAAACATTGGCATGAATTGGGGTCCACCATAGCCAAGAGAAAGACTTGCAAGATTTTCACTATAACGCCAAATGGAATGCTGTGAACTTTGTAAGTCATGCCTTGAAATGGAATGTCCTTACACAGCGGTATATAACACAGAATTTCTAGTAACAGTAGTCTGTGTAGGTTGACCCATGATCTCTGAGGAGACAGCTGCGTTACCAGAATGATTTTGCAAGTTGCTTGTTTGATTTTCTGAAGCACCTGAAGTATTAACAAAGTCAGAGGATAAGCATAGCTGAGGACTCCATTCCATGAGATTGACAGAGCATCTACTACAAAGGCTAACGGATCCAGGCATGGAGAGATGAACATCTAAACTGTTTGTTCCATCTTGTTGCAAAAAGGTCTATCATGGGATGCTCCACAGGTTAATGGCAGCTATTGAGAGTCCATTCTGTTGGAAGAATACGTCTGTGCTTGGACAGAGAGTCTACAATCACACTGAGCTGACCTGGAATGTGGCGAATCGAAAGAGAAATGTTTTGATTCTGAGTAAACAAAAGAATCTTTTCCATTGGAACATTTTGAAAGGAGCAGGTCCCACCTTGGTTCTGCAGATAAGTTACAACTGTCGAGATGTCTGAAAGAATCTGAACCTGAGAATTTGCAAGGTGACTTTTTCAGCGAAAAAGACTTAGGAGATTAGCTGGCATCTCCTGATTGATGTGTGTGTAGAAGGGACTGTTGATGATTCCACTAACAAGGACAATTCAGATTCCGTGGAATCAAGGTCGCACCCATCCTTTGCGGCTGATGTTAGAATGAATGATGGGGCAATAATCAACAGTATCCCGTAGTATCCCCTGCATCATCCACTCCACATTTGCCCATACAATGTATTCAAATTTTCTCCTTGATAGCTGGAGAAAGGCAAATTATGTGATCCAGTCTTTTTACCACAGCCTTTGAGTTTTCAAGAAAGTAAAACTGGAAAGGCAGGGTGAAGAAACGTCCATGCAAAATCAAGTCTGTTGCTGCTCTGCACAGATCCAGAAGTCTCATGAACTCCCTCGCAGTCACTATCTCTGCTTGAATAAAACAGAGGGAGAAGGTTGTTATGAAATGATCTCTGGCAAGGGGAAGACAAGATTCAGATCAGTCAGAAATTCCATTCCCAGATGCCGAAAGGTGAATGAAGGGGTTAGATCAGACTTCTGTATGTTGACGAGAAACCCCAGCAACTACCAGATGTTAGATGATTCTGAACATCCTGACAAAGAGTTTCCTTGTGTTGGAGGATATCATCCAGATAATGTGAAGTTAGAATCGTCAAAAGATCTCAGAAGTGAGACATGATGGAATTCAAAAACCGAGTGAACGCCCATGGAGCAAGGTTTAATCTGAAGCACATCTCCCAGAATTGATAAACCTGTTTGTTGACAGCAAACCTCAGTTGTTTCCTGAACAAAGGATGGGTCATTACATAACAGTACATAGAACATCAAGTAAGCCCCTAGCGGACTGAATAGTTTGATTCAGAAGGAACTTACTAATGGAACCTTGAGACAGCAACTTGATGTTCAGATCATGTGACTTTCTATCCAATTGAAGTGGTGTAGACTGAATGGATGGATTGATCGTCTCAAAGAACTTTGATTCACTAAATGGTAAAGCTGAAGAACTTTGATTCACTAAGTGGTAAAGCTGAATCCTTTGGTGATGTGAAGGAAGCTATATCGGTTTTCTGTAAAACAAGAGCACTAATTCTCTTGAAAGCCTCTATCACCTGGTGAGATTGGATTGGAAAAGACAAGAGGATCCTCTTTTATTGCGACAATGAACCATGTCCAAAGAGGAAGACGATTTTGTGAGTGATGATGGGTTTTGTAGCAACTTAGGAACAAGATCCAGAAAGAATTGCTGAATGAAAAACATCACTTCCATGTGTTAAATTGGAACAGATGGACTGCTATCATCAACCAACGACTCTACTAGAACAGAGCATGATGACCCTTGATCTCTGTCATCTGAAAGTTCCAATCTGAGTAATATGCAGACGTCTCCAAAGAGTAATATTGCTCTGAAAGTGCATTTTGCATGGAGAACGCATGTAAGAGCAATTCTAAAGCCTTTTTGAAAGCTTGTCCCAACCCAGAATGTCGATAGAATGGACGATTATGATGTCTATATGAAGATCTTAGTGGAGATGTTGGACGGTTACTTTTGCATGAACAATGATGTGAAGAACAATAATCATCTATGAGTGATGAATCTCCAATCATATCATGAGAGGTATGGCGATCCAAATGATGAGGATATCTGTGTGGTGAACGATACCATCGACAGTCAGACTTTTTATCTGGTGAATATTTATGGTGACTATGATGATCCAAAGCCAGGTAAGGAACCATGATTTTTGTTTCCTCTGGATGGAGTACTGTAGAAGACATAGTGGAAAAGGTGCTTCCAAGCCTGAAAATAAGCAATCTGTCATATGCAGAATGAGGTCCCAAGAGGGTGAATTTTCTGCTGCTATCCCATACAGTGGACCAATTTACCCTGTGGGTACCCCTTTCTGTTCAAACCTGAGACCTTTATTCAAATTGAGGTTCACGGAGGGTGAATTTAGTGATGACTACATTAACCCTCTGGGGACCTCATTTTGCAGATGACAGACTGCTTATTTTCTGGCTTGGGTGCTTCTTGTGATTCTGGATGATCCAACAACAATGCCTGTGAATCCTTGGGAAGTTATGTTCTATTTCCTGCTTGCGTGAACATATTCAGGGTTGCCACAGCCACACCTATGCAGGATGACCCGCCCCCAGTAAGCTGGCATCAGACAAAGTAACAACAGTCCTTGACCCCATGGCTGCTGCCGATGACATTATTACTGAGTACCTTAGATCCCTCAAATGATACAGCCACTGAGGAAACTAAGTCCACTATATGAACATCGGATGAAGACGATTTATGCACCATCATTTCTTCTGACAAATCTCTAGGAATGGAAGAAGAAAAATGAGATACATTCTTGTGAGAAATTTTAGGCATATTTGGATCTGGGCCTAAAACAAAAGGTTTAACCTTTGTCCAACGTTTCTTCCCCCATTTAACACAAGTATCAAAGTATTTTGTGGGTTACAAGGGGTGCAAGTCAAGCAGGATAAATGATTATCACTGCTTGACTTCTTGGTAAAACAATTTGAGCAGAAAGTTTTCATTTTTCCCAAAATGCGGTGCACAAACTTTTGGAACAAGAAAAACAAAGTATTAAATAGAGTCAAAATTGAGAGTTGAAATTTTTTTTTTTTTAAACTCAATACGTGAATACCAGTTAGTTGAAAATTATTTTCAGAACCAACAAATGTTTATGAACACTAAGTGATTATAAACGCCCAACATGCTGAATGCGGCCAAAACTTTACTAAATGCATGATATACTTAGGCAAAGCATAAGGTGTATATATATCAAAATATTATGCCAAAGAAACAATAAGTGGTTGAAGACGTGATACACTATGTCTAAAACTGGGTGGTATTTTAGACAAGATCGGAAAAAATGTTAAAAAATTTATAGTAATTTATATATTTTTTATACTTACCAATGACCCAGACATAGCTGGTGCTAACTCTTAAAATTCTAGGGTCAAACACAAATTTTGCCCCCCAATCCCCAAAATTTGCATCTAAAACCAAAAGAAATCATGTCCTGAAGGTCCTCCATACTTTGCCCTCACTGCGCATGCGCAGTGTCAAGGACGTCCCGAAATTGGCGCCAATTATCATTCTTACAAGCAGTGCCTGGTCAGCGCTATGTACTCAGCGGGGAGGTATGAGTTCCCAACTCCTGGGAGGGCCATCCCCGTCTGGGTCATTGGTAAGTATAAAAAATATATAAATTACTATAAATTTTTTAACATTTTTATACTGTACCAATGACCCAGACATAGCTGAATAGTAAAAAGGCTGGAGGGCCTAGGACATAGAGGAAAATCCAATAAGCTCAACTATATAAATAGAGTCAACCCCTCGAGGAGAAAAGGAGTATTAGGCTTTACATGTATCTTTCTTATTTTATGATAAATTAGAAAGACACAACACCCTTCATAATTGAGCATAATAACATTCATGTTCTCTATTAACATCCAGTATAACCCCTTGTACTAATTATTTTTAAAGTAAGCCAATAAATAAAGTTAGTCCAGAGAATTGAGACTCTTTATATTCTCTTAAAAGTGTCCGAGGATTGTATATTAACGCCCGTTTGACACAAGACATATACAAATGCTTCACACTGAGCTACACTTTAAAAATATGACATGAATGAATTTTTAACATTAATATTACACTTTAAAACCATCCCGGTAACGACTCAGAATTACTGACTCCCCCCCGCCACCTCTTCCCCTTGCCCTGAGTCAAATAGCCCAGAGCGAAGAGGGCAGCAGGACGGAGTCACTGCCGGAACAGAAAGCCTGCATAACTATAGTTGCAACTGTTTAGTAGACAACATTCTGAGCAACAGATAACGGACCTAAACAATGCAGGTCTCCAGAAATGGACTCAAAATTTCTGAGATAAAAATTCGTGAATGTGGATGGTTGAGACCAATATGCAGCCTTCATTAAATCTGTAATAGCAACACTATTTGCGTAAGCCCAGGATGTAGAAAAAGCTCTTACTGCATGAGCCGAAATCTTAAGCACAGACTGCTGAGATGAAGATAGATTATCATAAGCAGTACGGATAGTTAATTGAATCCATCTAGCAATAGAATGGACAGAAATGTCCTTTCTATTAGGCATCAGAGACAGAAAGAAGCGTTTTCGTCCCTTTCTGATAAACTGAGATCTTTGTTTATAAATACGTAAGGCTCTAACAAGACAGAGTAAAGGCCTACGCCCATCTGAAGACGGAAGGGCCTTAATAACAATAGGTTCCGGATATTTATTAGGAGCCTGATTCTTAGCTAAAAATCCAACATTTGTGGTAAAGGTAATAGTGTTCCCGACACTACGATAGTGAGAATCATCCACTGATAGTGCATGAAGCTCACTGACTCTTCTAGCAGAAGAGAAAGCTAAGAGAAATGCTGTCTTATAAAACAAGAATTTGAAATCTACTGTCCCAAGAGGCTCAAATGACTTTTCTTTCACTTTAAGAAGAACCCAAGCTAAATTCCATTTAGGAATTAATCTAAGAGTTCTGGGTCTATTTATCGAGAAGTTTCTAACTAATTTAGATAAAGAGACATTAGATCCAATTTGTAAACTATCATGGTGTGCATAGATATCAGATAACATAGACCTATAACCTTTAATAGTAACAGGCTGCAGTTTGATCTCGTCAAACAAGTATACTAGAAAGTTTGCAATGTCTGGTATGGAGGGATCAAAAATATCAACAGAATGATCCCTACACCAACGACGAAAGACCTTCCACTTAACTGCATAGTTTAGCGAAGAGGAGGTCCTCCTACAGTTAGAAATCGCGTCCACTGCTCGTCCTGTAAAATGCTTGCCATGCAAGAAGGACCGGACAACGGAAATACGTGAAGGTTGAGACCTTGCGGGTTGTGATGAAGTTGACACGATTTCCCCTGCGAAAGAAGATCCTCTCGTGGAGTAAGTTTTCGCGGTAAGTCCCACAGCAGACACCTGAGTAGATTTATCCACGGTCTCTGTGGAGACAGAGATGCTACCAACAGAATTTTGCATTGAGATTGTTTTATCTTTAGCAATATTTGCTGAATTAACGGCGCTGGAGGATACGCATATCCTATCATTCCGTCCCACGAGATCGATAGATCGTCTACTGCATATGCTCGGGGATCCGGACATGGTGACACATACGTCTGCAACTGATTGTTGAGATGTGTCGCAAATAAGTCTATCATTGGCTGTTCCCATTGGTAGCAAATCTGATTGAATACCTGTTTGTTGAGAGTCCATTCTGACGGCAACAAGCGACCCTTCCGTGAAAGGGAGTCTGCTAAAACATTCAGACGACCTGGAATATGACGGACCGAAAGTAGAACTTGGTGTTCTAGAACAAACAGAAGGATTCTTTCCGTTAAATGAATAACGGAACGGAATGAGTGCCTCCCTGGTTCCGGATATACGCCACTACTGTCGGACAGGATTTGGACATGTGCTTTCTAAATAATGTTCATCCAATGACGTAATGCAAGCCAAATTGACATCATTTCCTTGATGTTTATGTGCTTGCTTAGAAATTGCGAATCCCAAAGACCCTGGCACTTCGAATCCGTTGGGATCAATGTTGCACCCCAACCTGTTTGACTGGCATCCGTCATAATCGTAAAACCCGGATCCGGCAACTGCAGTGGAACTCCCTGAGTCAACCACTGAATGTTTGCCCAAGTTTGAATCTCTTGTTTCACTTGATTTGACAAGAGAACATCTATATCGAGCAAATGAATCTTTACACTCCAATTCTGAGTCAAGAAAATTTGGAGAGGACGAGTGCGCAACCGCCCCATCGGAATGAGATCCGCAGCGGCTCCGCACAGACCTATCAGTCTCATGAACTCCTTCGCTGTGACTTTGTCTGAGTGAAGACAATAGCGAGCGTAACAACTGATTAACTTCGCTCTGGTTAACGGCAGACGAACGAGATTGTTGTGCGTCTTGAAGCTCATTCCCAGATGAGTGAATGACTTGGACGGCACCAGATCCGACTTCTCCTCGTTTATAATAAAACCGAGACGTCGGAGTAATAGAAGCAGATTCTGCACATCGTTCTGAAGCGTTAACTCGTTGCCGTACCTCTGAAGAATGTCGTCCAGGTAGGCCGAAATTGCCGCAGACGAATGAGCTCGGAAATGTATCATTACCGAGTTCATTATTCGAGTGAAAGCCCAAGGTGCTAGGTTCAATCAGAAGCACATCGCCCGGAATTGATATACAACTCCTAGGACTGCGAAGCGTAGATACTTTCTGAATGTCGGATGTATCATGACGTGAAAGTACGCATCTTTGAGATCTATGCTTGTAGCATAGTTGTTCACCTGAATACTCACTCTGACCGATCGAATCGTCTCCATATAGAACTTCGGAGCGATGATCAGCTTGTTTATCCAGCTCAGATCTATGACTGGACGGAACGAGCCGTCTGGTTTCGGAACCAGAAACAGATGGCTGTAGAAACCCGGTGATTCCTGGTCTTCTACGACCTCTACCGCGTTCTTCACCAGAAGAGACTGTACTTCCGATAAAAGAGCAACTCTTTTCTGCGGATTTGACGGAAGCTGAGTCCATTTTGGACTTCGAGTTAATGGAGGCTTTCGTTTGAAGGATATTCTTAGTCCTTCCGAAATTACCCCTCGGACCCAGGGGTCGTCCGTAATCGACGCCCACTAGTCTGTAAAACTCGATAACCTTCCGCCCACCAGAACACGATAGAGGTTCAAACCATCACCTCCTGGACCTGCGAGGCCTGCGGAAGGAGAAACGTCCTCCACGACCCCGCACCTCGTCCCGTCGACCTCGGGACGTCAGACCGGTTGTCTCAGTCGAATAACGTCCTGTACGTGAGTCGCTGCCTTGACGGTCTCTAGAATAAGACCTAGAGGACGAATAAGAACCTCTATAGGAACTTCTCTTGGGCGTACTTGTCCCAGAAGTTCCTGTCTTACTTTATCTGCTGTATCCGACTTTTTGGAAGCGGATTTAAAAAGCAGAGAATCCGAAGCTTTCTTAGTTATCTTATCATAGATTGCTGAAAGCTTGACGTCAAAGAGAAGCTCTCCGGAGACCGAAGCGACTCTGAGAGAGTTCTTCACCTTACTATCCACACGCGTGGATGTAGCTAGGGCTGCGTCACGTCTAACCAACTCCAGGTTTGCCACTGAAAGGGCGGAGTTATACGTGGAATAAGCTACTGCCCTTGAAAGAAGTCTTAATGAGGATTGAATATCCTGGAATTCTTTCCCTTGAAGACACAATGATAACGCCTTAGTAAGGTGGTCTGCGTATGATAAAGCGTCTAAGCTTGCTCTGTTAGACGTTATTGCCGTTTCCAACGTTGCGGTTGGAATAGACATAGATGGCGGTAAAGACAATTCCAAGTCTTCCGCCTCGTCGTCTAGATGCAGAGGAACTCTCGGTATGCCCTGTCCTGCCATTTCGAATTTATTCCTTGAATTGATGAAAGGCAGATTGAGAGCATTAGCGGACAAGAAACCAGCTTTGCCCGTTTTGGAAGCATGCTTATAGATAGCGTCGTTCAATAATTCGAATGTTCTTGTGACATTATTGGACTGTGTCGGAAACTCAGGGACGATGTCTCTGAACCGCTCAAAGAATTCTGTGTCCAATGACGCTATCAGTCTCTTATCCGGCATCGCAGCAGTCTGGCCCGACGGAACAACTTGTGGCAGGTAATGCCGGATGAAATCTACGGCGGCTTTATGTTGTTCCGAAAGGGATAGCTCCAAATCCTCGGTATCACTTTCGCCATCCTGTCGGACCTCTTGATGTTCTCGGTCGTCTGTACCCGATGCTTCGGCGGAGCGTACCGACCCAGCGTCGTCGAATAATTCTTGATCCGACATAGGTTCCGTCGTTTGCTGGGATGCTGCGATAATTTGTGCTATTTGGGATAGCACGTCCGTCACTGAGGCCTGTGGAGTAGCGGTCTTACGCTGCTTAGCCACTGGAAGCTCCGTGTAAACTGACTCATGCATATTTCTCTTATGTGAACGTCCGGAGTCTACAGGCCTCTTATCCCTGGCTACCGGATGGCGTGACCTGGTCGCCGTGGAATCCGTGGTTGGTGAAGCTGGCTGGATATCCTTGGTCACTTAGCCAATGTGCGGTCGTGTGCGCTGCTGAGAGGATGAGGAAGCCTTTTGGACAGTCTCTCCGGACTGTCTATATAACGGAGCGTCCCGAGCGACGGACGAATGCTCCGAATGCAACACATTTTGTACCACAACATCTGGTCCCAGATGTTGTTGTACGAGAGAGGGGCCTCTCTCGCTCGCAGCCCGGATGGACCTGGCCGAGCTAGGAACCGGACTACTAGGCTTCCTCCGTTCTCTCCTCTTATCAGCCGTCACTGGGTGTGCACCTTGAATATTTATAGTGCTCGCATCACCCAAATCTCCTTCCTGGACCGCAACGGACGAACCCGGCTGCCGAACCATTCGATGAATGGACGCTACACCGGGCGAGCTAGCGGACGTCAACGCCGTCGATCCTACTAGGGACCTCTTAGGCAATAGGCGTATCTCCATGAGCACTTTTGCCGCTAGCTCTTCATTTAATTGTGACGACGGAGGCACACTATTGGAAGACATCATGGAAACATCACCCTGTTCTTGTTCCTCTGAAATAGAGATTGATAAACTAGAGTGACCCTGCGGAGAAAGGACCGGCATGGCCCTTTCCCCGCTAACAACATACAGTGACACACGTTTCCAATGTTTGTCATCCCAATATTCACATACTGAACAGGAGTTAGTGTGAGTATACTGACTACAATTAATACAATGATCATGAATGTCAGAGGAAGATTTCCTCTTATTACAATTTGAACAATATCCTTTCATAGTGAAAAGAATACAAAACGTCCTGGTACTCGCACGAACCCCTGAAAACAAAGATACATAATAACATGATCCATTAACACAGAAAAAATAATTGAAATCAAAAAGAAATTTTGAAAAAATATTTTTTCAGCAAAGCCCAAGTTTCTGAAAAGTAACGTTGAGCCCCAGTGGATCCCAAGCCTAAGTGTGGACAAAAATTTGAAACATATTTTAAAAAATTAATGCAACACTTACGAATAATAATAATGTATCTTGTAATGAATTAAACTAGTACAAAGACAAAAAATCCCCCTCACACAGAGACTGTTGCCAAAGTAAACAAGAAGTGTATAAACACTAGAAACATGACTCCAGGCACTGATAACCCTGGCCCGAAATCAGTTACCAATAATACACTATCTGATGCAAAACAGAGACTTCCAGGGAAGAAACTGCAGAACATCAGATGGTAGATGCAGAACACTACGCCTAAACACCCATGGGTGAGAACGTAAACAAGGGGAAAAGAACAAAATTCATTCTGTTACCTAGCTAAATCTCCCAAGAAATTTTAGTAATAATATTACTCAAAAATATGCCAAAAGCATGGGAGAATAGCAAGGGGGGACTTAAAGGAAAAGGAGAGAGGTAACACTGAACAAGCAGTGAAACTTAATAGCAAGAATGACAACAACAGGCCCATGCCTCGAAAATAGGCAATTTAACATAATTACATTAAAAAATTTTAAGTTACAGCCCTGAATATTTTCTGTCACTCATTTTTCCTCTCCTCCTTCTATATCCACTTTAGATCCACCATTTCTCTAATATTTATGTGTCTGGCATCATTTAAACTGAGATTTACAAGCACAAATATCAGTCAGATGTGAACTGATGAAGGGCCAAACAAAGAATGATAATTGGCGCCAATTTGGGGACGTCCTTGACACTGCGCATGCGCAGTGAGGGCAAAGTATGGAGGACCTTCAGGAAATGATTTCTTTTGGTTTTAGATGCAAATTTTGGGGATTGGGGGCAAAATTTGTGTTTGGCCCTAGAATTTTAAGAGTTAGCACCAGCTATGTCTGGGTCATTGGTACAGTATAAAAATATCCAAAGTTAGAAAAATACGTAACATAATGATATGCAACTATTATACAAGTAATGAACTATGAATCAAAAAAGTATGGTAGTAAATAAAGGGTAAGAGAATTCTATCTTTTAAACTTTATTAAGGCCGAGCCCAAGTGAAGTATGAACCAATAATTTTCAATACCATAATAACAACACGTATTAGTTATGCAGATAGAGGGACAGTAAGTGCTGAATATATGTATAGATATTATAAACCCATTTTGAGTTGATAATATCAAACACATATAAGAATTATAAACAAGTGCAACACCAATGGTGGCTATGTACCCACCCCCACAGCCAAGCATGAGTTTCTATTCATTTATCTTTGTTGATATTGAATTAATAAATATCTTATTTTACCTCCATCAAACTATAGCACCAATATAGCAGGTCACCAAATGTGTCCATGGGACACAAATGCCCCCGCCTTATGACAAACTATATTTAGTGGTTAACATATTACAAAAAGGGGCCATAACTCATATAAAAATTATCACACCACACCCAAAATCAAACCTGTCTGGTATATTGTCTACAATAAGCTACAAGTTTGATTGAAATCGGACACCTATAACTCAAGTTACAACCTGGAAGCCAATATCAACGTCTTGAAGTCTTCTAAGTAAGAAACAGGCCATAACTCTGCCAAAAAAATACCGGACCGTTTCATTTCATTCAGTCAAACTAAAGTTATCGTCTGGAAAATTTATCCACTTAATTGCGAGGCTGATAACCTATCGCCAAATGGGAAGCAACCTATTCTATTCTCGACGACCTCAATTAACATCTACTTTATCTTGAAGTTGATGCTCTTCCATCAACTGGCAAGCAATAGAGGTCATATCCATCACCTGTACGACTTACGATGCTTACAGGAGGAGAAACTAAGTCCTCCCTGCGAAGAAGCTTGTCTCATCGATTTCAATCGTTTCCTTCAACTTAGATGTGAGTCTTCCATGGAAGACGTGTGTCGTCTGCACTATATTTTAATATTTCAGACAGAATTCTAAGTGGAAAAGGGGCATAACTCTGGAAAAAATACAGCGGATCAAAAAATAAAATAGGAGGTGCACAATGCCATTATGTGATAAAGAATCACTGAAAGTTTCATCAAAATCCATTCATAGGTTAAAGAGGAGTGGTGGATAAGAGAAAGTGTGACGCGGACGACGACGACGCAAGACAAAAGTAATCCCTATATGTCGCTCCCCACTTCGTGGGGCGGCGACACAATAAGAAAGCCTTTACCTTCACCAGGAGCGACTCTCTTTGAAAGAAACTTTCATGATTAACATCCAGTTTCTCGTGAAGATGATAACCTTCCGTTAATCATCGACCTAGGGGTGTCAGATCCATATCCTTGATCAGACCTGCGCCTCTTTTCCGAGTCGCTATAATGATGACTTCCGAAGTAAATATAAGAGGGTTATTGTAGCCTCGCGAGACCTTCTCTTGATACTTTCTCAGAAGCAGAACGGCCTCGCTTACCCCGGTCTGCTGAAGTGTGTTGATGAGACACCAACTTCAATAGCAGAGCACTAAAAGCTTTCTTGTAGCCTGCTCATATAGCAATGTAAGCTTCTCGTCAAATAGTATATTTCCAGTAACTGGAGCGACTCAGAGAGAGCTTTTCACCTTGTCATCTATAAGTGATGACGACACAAGGGAAGCATCACGTCTTACCAACTCCAAATTCCACTCTCCGTGCGGAGTTGTACATGGCACACATGACTGCTCTGGAAAGAACTCTAGCGAGGAAACACATCCTCATATTCTTTTCCATTGAGACTTTGTGCCATAGCTCTGGTAAAGTGATCTGCTTAAGACATTGCGTCAAGATTCGCTCTTTTGAATGAAAGAGCACATTTCATTATTTCTGAGCATATATTAAATGATGCAGGTAGGGACACATCTTCATCCCTGGCCTGCTCATCTTAACAGAGACTTATATTCAGATGAAACAATATTCTAATAGCTTAAGACCGAAATTCATAGTCTTAAAGTGCCCTTCTGTGAGGGATGGAGACTCACACTCCGTAGCACTCTCACCATCCAAATGTTCCATCAGCAAATATGGTCAACTCCATCTGAGTGAACGGTTGACTGGACCAACGCAGCACCGTCCGACACCTCACCATCGGAGTCTGTTAAACAGTAGTACCAGCGACTACTGGAATGCTGCAATTCGCAGAGCAATCTGTGGCAGCCGGTCCATGACCGAGGCTAGCAGAGCAATGATAATGCACTTGTTACCATAAGCTGCTCATGGGACTGAGATCTGGCCCCAGATCCTCAACACATGTCCCGCATAAAAAAAGCCTCAAACGACTAGCTATCGATCCGAACCTGCGAAGTCTGATAGCTAGTCTGCAGTCAACATTCTTCATTAAGGTTCCGCTCCACAGTTTCGCACTATTGCACAGAGGTGAAATTCTAAACAAAGGGCATATGTTGAAACTAAGGCCATGTAAAATAGAGAAATAGTTTTAGTATCAGATATATGATTACATTAAGCTTTTTGTTGGACAAAAGAATTTGAAGTTTTGGTCCCAAAGTTGGAGTCTGATACATAGGGGTAAATTACCAGATGAATTATGGGAAACAGTGGATTCGAAAAATTGCCTATTTTTTTAAATGTAATTTTTACATGGGTTTGTTACCAGATAGGTAATTAAAAAATGAGACGGAAACATATCAATTTTTTTTTGCATTTTAGAAACAAGGGATGCTCTGCTCCAAGGGTGGGTAGGCGGGGTTCGTGGGAAAATTCTGCTTTTGAGGCTGCTAGGTGGCTGAAAATGACTGGTTTCGGTATTTTTTCAGGCAATTTTTCAGGCTGAAGTCTTGCCTTTGACAATAAATAATTCCACCCACATTCAGATTGTTTATTTCTACTTAGTCAGATAGTGTTATATGTTTTTTGTGGATTTGGGAAATGTAATACATGTAATGGGTTTGATAACTAAGTTACAGGATATTTGCTTTTGAAGAGAGTGTATGGCATGTCACATTTGGAAATGCCTGGAAAACTGTGGAGCGGAACCTTAAAGAGCATTCTGCCGACTGTGTCAATTCTTGAACAAGGAAGTTCCTGATTTGTATTTGAGTTATAAATACACCATTTTTCAAAAAACTTTTCATTATTTCTGGTTTGTGTGCTATTGTTAGTAGTAGTTAACATTCATCAAGTGATATCTCAGCACAACTGGAAGGAAATAAGTGGAATTTTGAGAAATTTATTGATATAGCCTAATTTCGCACTTGTTTTGAATTTTCGTCAAGATTTCAAAAACATTAAGGTACAGCACTGCCTTTCCTAAACACTGAGCCTTGTATTTATGACAAATATATGCAGTTATGGACAGCCTGGTTATTACTGTTGACCAGAGATTTGCAGTCATGGTGTCTACTTTTTCATTTTGGTCATTGGTGTCATGTCTGTGTGTCATCCGTCCGTCAAGCTGTTCACGCTTTAGTATCTAGAGAGCAACCCCCCCCCCCCCCCCCCCCCCAAAGCTATGGTTATTAGTGCTTATTGTTTTACATTTTGATTGTATTTAACAGTGCTATTGGCAGGACCTGGGTAGTCAATGTGGCTGGTGGTAAAAACAAAAATACTATCTGAAGTGGTTCAGAGAAATCGGGGGGGGGGGGGGGAGGGGGGGGGTGTGGTGTGGTTGTGAAAATCGGGTAAAATCTGGCTGAAAAAGCTATTCGGCAATCAGGAAGGCCATGCTGTATCTTTTTACTGGTTGAAAATAGAGACTTGTGGTTTTTGTTCATTCATCTCAGGATAGACTCCAGATTATTTTGCCTGAGTGAAATCCAGGGGGAGATCACTCTTGTTTTCTCTTTAAGGTTCCGCTCCACAGTTTTGCACTATTGCACAGGGTGAAATTCTAAACAAAGGGCATATGTTGAAACTAAGGCCATGTAAAATAGAGAAATATTTTTAGTATCAGATATATGATTACATTAAGCTTTTTGTTGGACAAAAGAATTTGAAGTTTTGGTCCCAAAGTTGGAGTCTGATACATAGGGGTAAATTACCAGATGAATTATGGGAAACAGTGGATTCGAAAAATTGCCTATTTTTTTAAATGTAATTTTTACATGGGTTTGTTACCAGATAGGTAACTAAAAAATGAGACGGAAACATATCAATTTTTTTTTGCATTTTAGAAACAAGGGATGCTCTGCTCCAAGGGTGGGTAGGCGGGGTTCGTGGGAAAATTCTGCTTTTGAGGCTGCTAGGTGGCTGAAAATGACTGGTTTCGGTATTTTTTCAGGCAATTTTTCAGGTTGAAGTCTTGCCTTTGACAATAAATAATTCCACCCACATTCAGATTGTTTATTTCTACTTAGTCAGATAGTGTTATATGTTTTTTGTGGATTTGGGAAATGTAATACATGTAATGGGTTTGATAACTAAGTTACAGGATATTTGCTTTTGAAGAGAGTGTATGGCATGTCACATTTGGAAATGCCTGGAAAACTGTGGAGCGGAACCTAATGAAGCAAGGGAAGATGCCATAGCTGCAGCCGAATCCGGATGCAGTGTGGAAGGAGCGTCCTGAACCGCAAGCGTGAACAGGCATCCCAACTCACTAAAGTTTCTCGAACCAAAAACAGTCGATCCCAACTGCTGACAGAAAGGAGAAGAATCTCCAGCTCGTGGCCTGCTCCAGACCTCACCGAGAGTTTGTTAGAAACTTGTAGGCATCTATCCCTTATCATGCATATCCATGGAAGAAGAGGAAAGCGTAACCACTGCCGACCCCGGCTGAAGTGCGGAAGAAGCATCCCGACTCATCACACAAGACAGATACTCCTCCTCACTTAAGTTTCTTACAACACAAAACCGTCATCCCCGACTGCTAATGGGAAGAAAACTGCTCTGCATTCGCGATATGTCCCCAGATCTCGCAGAGTATCCCACTTAGAAACTTCTAGGCTAATCCTCTTTCGTGCACTTCCATATAAGTAGAAGCCAAAACTGCCGCCGGCCCCGGCTGCAGTGTGGAAGGAACGTTTCGATGCATGTTCCCACTCAATATGGTTTCTCACAACAGACACAGTCGACCCCGACTGTTAACGGGACAGAGAGGGTTCTGCAAACGGTGATCTGACCCCAGATATAGCTGAATGTCCCATAGAGAAACTTCTGGCTTCTTCTACATGCACAATTGACCGGACCGCAACGTCCGACAGCTCACCACGGGAGTCTGCCCTTGCATTTGCTGGGATGCTGCTAAGAACATACAGAAGTTCTGTACAAAAAACTGATTGCACTAATTTTGGTACAAAATAGCTGAATTTTGGACTGCACCCTAAAACACTTGTTCTTGTCCCACGGTGATAACAAAGGTACCCAAGAAGTTTTGTAAAGATCGGTTCATAAATACAGCCTCTAGCCTGAGCCGTATAGAAGTTGTGTACAAAAAACTGATTGGACCTAATTTCGGTAAAAAATGGCCACTGGCAGCCTTCTCGAATTTTGGATTGCACCCAGAAACACTCGTTCTCGTCCCAAGGTGATAACAAAGGTACCCTAGAAGTTTTGTGAAGATCGGCTCATAAATACAGACTCTAGCCCGAGCCGTACTGACATGTGCACTTACTGTGTATACGTAGCACTGAATAAATGAAAGTTCATCTAATTTGCATAATTTTTGCACGAGAAAAAAAAACGTATTATATGTGATGCATTCCAAGTTACTAAACATTCAATCAAAAATTTATTCAAATCAGAACTTTCATACAGAAGTTCTGTACAAAAATCTGATTGCACTGACTAAAGTACAAAATGGCTGCTGGTGGCCATCTTGAATTTTGGACCACATCCAAAACCACTCATTCTTGTCCCACGGTGATAACAAAGGTACCCTCGATGTTTCGTAAAGATCGGATCATAAATACGGCCTCTAGGCTGAGCCGTATTGGCATTTGTAGTTACAGTGCTGAAAGTAACATTAAATAGATCAAAGTTAGTCTAATTGGCATAATTTATGCACGAGAAAAAACCTGTATTATATGTGATGTATCCCATGGTACTAAACATTCACACAAAAAATTATTCAAATCAGCGCTTTCATAAGGAAGTTCTGTGCAAAAATCTGATTGCACCTAATTTTGTACAAAATGGCTGCTACTGGCCATCTAGAATTTCAGACCAGACCCAAAAACACTCATTCTCGTCCCACGGTGATAACAAAGGTACCCAAGAAGTTTCGTAAAGATCGGTTCATAAATACGGCCTCTAGCCCGAGTCGTATTGGCATTTGCACCTACAGTGCTGAAAGTAACACTAAATAAATCAAAGTTAGTCTAATTTGCATAATTTACACACGAGAAAAAAACCTGTATTATATGTGATGTATTCCATGGTACTAAACATTCATACAAAAAATTATTCAAATCAGAGCTTTCATATGGAAGTTCTGCGTAAAAATCTGATTGCACCTAATTTTGTACAAAATGGCTACCAACGGCCGTCTTGAATTTCGGACCGGACCCAAAAACACTCATTCTCATCTCATGGTGAAAAGGTACCCAAGAAGTTTTGTAAAGATTGGTTCATAAATACAGCCTCTAACCCGAGCCGTGTGTACAGCTCGACGGACGGACAGATGGACAGATGCTCGACAGCCCATGACAATACCTCAAATTTGGCTTCGCCAAAGTTGAGCTAAAAATGATGAAATTAATTGGAGATTTTTGTGAACAGCACAAGACGATTTTGGCTGTTACGTTGAGTAAAGGGTTAATGTCTAGAATACACCACAGGGCTCTCTGACTTGCATTATTACCCTGTATCATAGGCGTACACACCCTGTGATCATTCCATGACATTCTCAGCTCAATTCAATGGAACATACTGCCGGTGTTCCACAGACAGGCACGCAGGGCAAGTGCCTCAAGGGGTCCCTATTTTGCACCAAGGTGTGGTGAGGATTGCTCGTCCACAGCTGGCACGAGATTCAATCGCAGCACACACACTCAAACTTCGCTGAACGCACACCAGCCACTACTATGGGAAGAACCTTAATCAATCGCTCAGTGGTCACCCATCCAGGATTAACCAGGCTTGATGTTACTTAAGAACTGTAAAACTTAAGCCATTGTTTCGGGGCAATTATTCCAAACAACTGAATCTAAAAAATACCATAAACATTCATTTTCTTTGAATCAATGCAAGAAATGTTGTTCAATCAAAATTTGATTTGACTGACTCTTTAATTAAAGACTTAATGAATTTGTGTTACTATTTTGATTGTTTCAATGCGAACTAAATACTAATTGACTGGAATATCTGTAACTGGATTATGCAAAGAATATCTGTTGATCTTTGTGAGTTGAGGGTTGTCACATTAAATGAATGATAGTTAGTGTGCAAGCTCCATGAAAAGTGGGTCAACAAATAGCCCATAACAATGTCAAATTCTGAACAGAATCATACTGGTGGAAGAGAGCTTCATACAAACCCTGCCAAGCTTGATCTGTGTCTGTAAATTTTATTCAACATACTGTAAAACCTACTGGGTGTTGATTCAGTAACTATAAATTTTTATTCTTCTTTTCGTGAGACAGCATATAACATTTTATTTTGAATAAGCACATGTTGTGCAATTTAATAGCATGCTTTCTATTTTTTGAAGAAAAGAGAAAATTTGAAATTCTTTCATCAGTAATAAATTTACAAAATTTGTGTTGAATGACTGATAAAATGAGCAGATTTAACCCACTGATGCAACATACTGACATTTCAAGCGTCAAATATTTCCCATAATACAATTAAGAATTTACCAATTCAGTTGTGTTTGTCGAACAAGAGTGAATCAGTTAACCCTTAAGGGCCTGGAGATTTTTATACATTCTTGTTATACTATTAAAGTCTACCTCCTGTGGCTTTGCAGTTGTTTCTTGACTTGCCTAGAAACAACAAGGTACTTAGAAAACAAGTTTTGAGTTTATCCAAACAAGGCAAGCTGGGGCACCTGTTCCTTTGCATTAAAATGTTATCAAAGTCAGAATTAGACCCTTAATGGTTCAATTCTTAGTTGCATTATGGGAAAGATTTGCAGTTTCAAATTTTGACATCAGTGTGCAGAGAAAACAAGAGGGGGGGGGGGGAGGGAACCACACCCCGGGGCATACCACCACAGTGCAAACTGCCAAACAATGACAAGAGAAGAAATGAACCATAATACCATGAAAGCTATTCCCACAAACAATCTTCAATCCAAATTTCATTGAGAGCCGTGAACCCCAAACCAGAGATATGAGGTGAACAGACAAAAAATTGGCTATTTTATGAGGCAAACAGCAAAATTATTGTCTTTGTTTTACAGCAAGGTAATTGTGAAGGCCAAAAACACCTGTTAATGAAGTCTAGTGATGATCGGACCATCCACATAAGAGATGTAGAACAAAGACATAATACCACGTGTGGGGAACTGTTTGCATGTATTTTCTTTGTTTTACTGCAGTGACATGACTCACTTAAAAGCCTTTCCCATAAACAATCTTCATTCCAAATTTCATTGAAATCTGATAACCCAAACCTTATAAAACAAAGACATAATCCCACATGTGGGAGGTAATTTACATGTATTTTCTTTGTTTTACTGCAGGGACATGACTCATTTGAAAGTCTTTCCCATAAACAATATTCATTCCAAATTTCACTTAAATCTGATAACCCAAACCTGAAATATGAGGCGAACAGACAAAAAATTGGCTATTTTCCCGAGACAAACAGCGAATTTTCAAAGTTAAAAGGGGAGATAAGTCTAAAAAGTGAAAAGTAAATAAAAATTGTGACATCGACGCCGTAGCTGCGACGGGTGGTGCATTGCAACAATCTCATAAAATTCTAAGTTCATCAAGGGCCATAACTCCAAGAAAAATATTTGGAACAACACATGCATTGAACAGTGGCTAGACATCAATAAGATACACTTACATGCCAAATATAAAGTCATTCCATCAAGTATTTCAAAAGTTATTGAGTTTTGAAACTCGTTGGTTACAGACAAACTCGTTGGTCACAGACAGACCGACCGGCTGACCGACCGACCGACGGACCGACAGACAGACCGATATTGCCACTTATAGAGCTGCTAGTCGCAGCTAAAAATATTGTTAGTGACTCATTTGAAAGCCTTTCCCATAAACATAAACAATTTTCATTCCAGATTTCATTGAGATCCAATGACCCAAACCTGAGATACGATGCGAACAGAAAAAAAATAGCCTATTTTTGTATATTCAAAGGGCCATAACTCACAGAAAAAATAGTCCAACAGCAAAACGGTTAATGCTGCTTAAAGGTCTCATGATAATGAACATCTATGTGAAATTTCATCGAAATCTGAGCAGTAATGTTGAAGTTATGTGAACAGACATCTGAGTTCGGACGGACAGACGTATGGAGGGACGCAAGAACACATGGATAGGCGCAATCCAGTATTCCCAACTTTTTGAAGTGGGGGTATAATAATGAAACCTAATAATGTACTCACCCAACAATGTCAAATGTTTTACCATTTGCTGTGGGATCCAACACAGCTTGAAGGACTCCTTCAGATACATTGCCAACCTGAAGTTTATACGTAAAGATAATTCAAACAGAATGTTCTTTCCAATGCATATTAAAAGCAATTTCAACTACTGCGCACATTTTTGGCAAATTAATGAAGCAGGTTCAGGTTTGACAACCATACATAAAGTAATCAATTGGCATGCACTTGTGCTGTTTGGGAAATATGCTTCACTTATTGCTGAAATTGCTTTAAAACTCTTTCAACACAAGAGACCGCTTTTCCGGTCCAGCAACACGATACGACATAATTTCCTTAAGTAGGATGGCTACAAAGTGAACGTGTGTGGTAGAACAATTAATATTTTCATGACAATATTAAATGCTCTACCACCAAACAAATGATATGGACTCTTCCAACTTCTGCCATTTAACTGGCATGGAATATACCACCAGACCAGTGTTCAAACGGTTAAATTTTCCAAGTCAATTATTCAGACAATTTATTTTCAAATATCATTAGTTGTCATGTAAGGTAACATGTTTTATTACACATCCATCTGACATAAAGGTTTGTTCACAACATTTTAGAATGTTTGAAAAAAGTAAGTTTGTATCGCACACGTGTGTGATGCAAGTTTTTGCACTTTTTCAACATCAGAATGAAACAAGTCATATTTCTGGGGATACATGGGCCCATTCCGATACAATGGACCATTTATTTTGATCTTGCAACGTGGATGATAGCATTCTATAGTATCTGAGTTTCTGTTATTTCCACAGAACCTCAGGCACTATAAACAGAATGAGCATCAGATGAAATTTCTGATTTATTTTATTAACCCTTTACCCAACGCAGACGATTTTAAAATTTATTATTTCAAATACCATTTTTTAAATTTTTTCAAAAAATTTCAACAAAACCATATCATGTGACCTCTCTTTGGAACGAGCTCAATGAGCTCGTTCCAAAGAGGGGTCACATGATATGGTTTTGTTGAAATTTTTCAAAAAATAATAATGCAACCCTAGTATCAAAGGTCATTTCAGGATCTATGGCTATACTGTGACAACAGTACATGTATTAAATCTAGTTTAGCCTATCATTTATACCTTTACAGCCCATTTTGGATGACTCACATTCTAGAGTTGAATGTCAAGGCCAATTATACCAGTAAGATCGAGTTAGATAATCACAATGATAGAGAACTGTCTCACTTCCTGGGGATACCACTGGGGAAAAGGATAAATAGAGGATATCTAGTGTTTTTGAAAATTATCTCTTGAGTGACCAAGACAAATGTTTAAAAGCCATTTGTCTCGGTCACAAGTGAGACAATTTTAGGTATCCACTCAAAAACACTAGATTTTCTTTTTATTATACACTTTTCATAAGAATCTGATAATTCCACTCGTTTCAACCTTGAACTGATGCATGAAAGTAAACAGCACACTGAAGCATTGATACGAAGAAGTGATTTGGTCAAAACTTGGTACAGATAGCATCTTGCGATCTGATTTAGCTGGCGGGTTTCTAGTCCAAACATAGCTTGAAACTCTGTAATATAAATTTTTGGTTTGGTATGTCCTTCGAAAGGACGTATCAAACCTAAAACCTATATTACAGACTTTCAGACCATGTTTGGACTAGTGGGTTTCACGCATCAATTCAAGGTGAATATGAGTCGAATTATTGCTGGGAATGATCGGTATCCACTCAAAAACACTAATTTACTTTCATTATATGTTTTTAGAACAAATCGATCATTTCCAGTGATAGTTTGACTGGTATTCACCTTAAAGTGATGCTTTGAAAGCCGCCATTTTGATTGATACCGTGAAAGTGAAAATTTCTATACCTTCTAAGTGGGGGATATGATTTCTATCTTTCCACAATTTCTTTGATAATCTATCATTTAGCGTATAATAAAGTTGATAACATACCTGAGAAGGAGAGCCACTAGGGTGACTTTCAACACGCTTGAGTAGCAATAATAATAAGCTCAAAAACCAATAATACAAGAAAACTTGAGGTATAACTTTGTTTTACAATCTTGAATAAAATAACGAATCTGAAGACATTTTTTTTTAAGAATCCTCTCTTTCGAACAAACTATGTATGTACAAAGAGTAAGACTGAAAAGCATTAGTACAAACTAGTAAAGCCTAATTTTTGGCATGGTAGGTCCTTAATTATGTACTACATCCAAACTTAAATTACAGCCTCACTGTCAGGTCTGGGTTAAGACCATACTTCGTCATTTAGACAATGATGCTATCAAAAGAAAATAATTAGCTTTTTTCGATATGTTTACTCAGTACCTCAGGATAATTTTTATATGTTGGTTAAATTATGGATCATTGTGAGCTTGTTACATCAAGGTTTCATAAGCATCTTTCATGAAATGCTGAACATGATTTTTTCAGTAAATAGATTCAATAAGTTTTTTTTTTAATGACAAAACAAATGATGGGTTTAAACAAATTTGCATTTTAAAATAAATTTTCTCATTTGGCAAACAAAACCCTGTGCCAAATCTGATTTTCTTTTGTCATGCACAAGTAGCTGTATCCTGAGAGACATTGACGGTATTTATAACTAAAGGCATCACTATTTATTTATTGGTGTTTGGGGCCATTTTCAACAACAATGGCTACATCATGATTCCAACCCCAATATGAAGACAATTTTAGCCAAATGTTTATAACCATGTTTTGTTCTTTAGAGGGCTTTCACACCAAGCACAGGTCCTATTTTCAGGGTTCGTACGCTACTTTAAATTTGAAATTCCATGACTTTTCCAAGATTTCAAGGGAATTTTCCATAACTATAACAGGATTTTAGGGGCAAATCTGGAAAGAAAAGCAAAATTTTTCAAGCATCGGGGACAAAGAAAAGTCCTGAATTCTACATGACTTTTCCATTTCCCAGATCCTTGAAAAATTCAACTTTTGTTCTCACAACCACATTACATTGTCATTTGGGAGGGAATACTCTGTGTGTCATAATGGAGATAAATGCCAGGTCTCTGGAATGTGACATCTACCGACCATGGTGACTTGAATTTTACCTGTAATTTACACCTGTAATTAATCATAGCTCATTCCATGTTCTAATCCAGGTTTCTAGGAGACTCGGTACACATTCTCGTATATTTGCACGGTTCAACTGGAGGAATTTTATTATTGGAATTAATTGTACACCTGAACGGGGTCGCCTGTTGGTTGCCTTAGAAGCGTGTTTGCTCTTCAGAGACTTTCCATTGCGATTCAGTTGGATGAGTGTATGGTTGTACACATTATCACCAGTTTTCGACATATCTACGTATTCCGCCTCTGGTATATGTTAGAAGCTTGCGCTTTTAATTACCGGGATCACCATGATAGCCTTAGCTTCTGAAGTGGCATTAAGCACCAATAATTAATAATAATTAATAACTGGGTGCCTGTTGGGCAAATATATATTTATTATTTGGTACTGCTTTTCACTGATTCCAGAGCACTTCCCTCTTCATTTTGAAGAATATTCCTTAAAAAAAGGGGGGTGAATTTTCTTCATCTCTTCCAGCTTGAAAATAAGTGTGTAACTATGAGTGAAGCTGGTTTTGTCTGTAGATTATTTCTGATCTTAGATACAGCTTGTTTATATATATATATATATATGGCGTGTGTTTATGGGGGTTAGTCTCTCACTCTCGAATGCGCCATTACTATGGTGTAAACAATAACTAAAGTCTATGACACCTAGGAAAACAAACCGAAAAGCACTCTTCCTTTAGCGGTTTTATTCCCAAAAGACAGCGTTCAGAGCCAAGCTAACGTAGCTTAGAAGTCTTCATCTCCGTGAAGACAGATATCTCAGTGTAACTTGCGACCTTGAAAGCTAACTAAACAGAGACTTACAAACATCGTCGCGCAAGGTAGGGTATGAAGACCCGCTATTCTAACAACAGTAATTCCCAAAGAGACAGTAGTCACAAGGTAGCTATGCAGTTATATGAGTCTTCGTCTGCGGGAAGACATATCTGTGTCACTTGCAGCCTTTGAAAGCTCACTAAATGGAGACTTACAACACTAGCCGCTAATGTATAAGAAAAGACCACTGTAACAATACATAAGGCTACTATGGTGTCCACAATGGTATTTACTGTCCTGACGCCAAGGAATACAACCCCACGAAGGAAAAGATGTACTTATTCCCTCTAATGGCTCTATTCCAAACAAAACAGCTGTCTCAGCCTAACTATGCACTATGGAACCTCTATTCGTAACGAATAGGGCATAGCATTTCTTATACTATTGCTAAGGCAGCAAGGAAAGCGTCGTTAATCGGGACAAAAGCCCTCAATACCTGAGCCAAAAGATCCGGGGATGAAAGATCTCCGTCTTTCCATTGCCCAGAATGATAAGCTGTATTTTGCCTAGCAAATGCAGACTTATATTCAGCTGAAACAATATTCTAAGAGCTTAAGAGTAAAATTTCATAGTTTAAAAGTGCCCTTCTGTGAGGGATGGAGACTCGCACTCCGATGCCCTCTCACCATCCAAATGTTTCATCTGAAAATGAAAAAATTTATAGTAATTTATATATTTTTTATACTTACCAACGATCCAGACTTAGCTGGTGCTAACACTAAAATATTCAGGGCCAAATACAAATTTTGCCCCCCCAATCCCCAAAATTTGCATCCAAATAAAAAAATCTAATGTCCTATATGCTCCTCCATACTTTTACCTACTGCGCATGCGCAGCGTCATGGAAGTACCAAAATTGGCGCCAAATCCTCATTCTTACAACCAGTGCCTGGTAAATGTTATATAATCAGCGGGGAGGTATGAGTTTCCAACTCATGGGAGGGCCATCCCCGTCTGGGTCATTGGTAAGTATAAAAAATATATAAATTACATATATTTGTTCATATTTATATACTGTAACCAATGACCCAGACTTAGCTGAATAGAAAAAAGGCTGGAGGGCCGAGGACATAAAGGAAAATCCAATAGGCTCAATTACATATAAAGAATTATCCCCTCAAGGAGAAAAGGAGAAACAGGATTTACATATATCTTTCTTGTTTATTAAAAATAAGAAAGACACATTACCAGTTCGTAATTGAGCACGATAACATCAATGATCTCTATTAACATCCAGTATAACCCATTATACTAATTTCTTGAAGGAAAGCCAATAAATAAAGATAGTCCAGAGAATAAGACTCTTTATACTCATTTAAAAGTGTCCGAGGATTGTATATAAACGCTCGTATGACAAGTGACATATACAAATGCTTCACACGAGCTACACTTTAAAAATATTACATAAATGAGATAAACATTAGCTTTACACTTTAAAACCATTCCAGCACCGACTCAGAATTACTGACTCAGGAGGAGGTATTCACTTGCTTTTCACTATAAAGCCTGTGATATAAGGGAACACCATCCCTGCCCCCCCTCCCCCCCCCCCCCCCCATGCTCTGGGTCAATGACCACAGAACGAAGAGGGCAGCAGGACAGAGTCACTGCTGGAACAGAAAGCCTGCATAACTATAGTTGCAACCGTTTAGTGGACAACATTCTGAGCAACAGATAACGGACCTAAACATCTAAGGTCGGCAGAAATAGACTCAATATTTCTAAGGTAAAAAATTAGTGAACGTTGAAGACTGAGGCCAGTATGCAGCCTTCATCAGATCCGTAATAGCGATACTATTAGAATAAGCCCAAGATGTAGACAGCGCTCTAACTTCGAGCGCTGAAATCTTAAGCACCGACTGCTGAGTTGAAGATAAACTTTCATAAGCAGTACGAATAGCCAACTGAATCCACCTAGAAATAGAATGGACCGTAATGTCCTTCCTATTAGGAAGCAGAGACAGAAAGAAACATTTTCATCCCTTTCTGATAAACTCAGATCTGCATTTGTAAATACGCATAGCTCTAACTGGACACAGCAAAGGCCTATGGCCATCTGAGGACAGAAGAGCCCTAATAATAATAGGCTCAGGGTACTTATTAGGAGCCTGATTCTTAGCCAAAAATCCCACATTGGTAGTTAAAGTAATAGTATTACCAACACTACGATAGTGAGAATCATCAACAGATAGAGCATGAAGCTCGCTAACTCTTCTAGCGGAAGCGAAGGCTAAGAGAAAAACTGTCTTATAAGATAAGTATTTGAAGTCTACGGTGTAAAGGGGTTCAAAAGGAGCTTCTTTGAGCTTCAGAAGAACCCAAGCTAAATTCCACTTAGGAATTAACCTAAGGGTTCTAGGTCTATTTATCAAAAAGTTTTTAACTAATTTAGATAAAGAGACATTAGACCCAATTTGTAAGCTATCATGATGAGCATATGTATCCGATAGCATAGACCTATAACCCTTAATAGTTACTGGCTGCAGTTTGATCTCGT
This sequence comes from Pictodentalium vernedei, assembly GCA_031216915.1. Lineage (NCBI taxonomy): Eukaryota > Metazoa > Mollusca > Scaphopoda > Dentaliida > Dentaliidae > Pictodentalium > Pictodentalium vernedei. Next base: position 141,585,444 of record CM062289.1, on the reverse strand, counting down.
CAAACAAGCAGACCAAAAAATTAGAAATGTCTGGAATGGAGGGATCATAAACATCAATTGAATGATCCCTACACCAACGAGAGAAAACCTTCCACTTTGCTGCATAATTTAGCGAAGAGGAGGCCCTCCTACAGTTAGAAATTGCATCCACTGCTCGTCCTGTAAATTGCTTGCCGTGCAAGAAGGACCGCACAACGGAAATACGTGAAGGTTGAGACCTTGCAGGTTGTGATGCAGTGTGCGTGATTTCCCCTGCGAGAGAAGGTCCTCGCATGGAGGAAGCTTCCGAGGAATGTCCCATAACAGACACCTGAGTAGATTTATCCATGGCCTCTGGGGCGACAGAGATGCTACCAATAGAATCTTGCAGTGAGATTGCTTGATTTTTAGCAATATCTGTTGAATCAACAGAGCTGGAGGATACGCGTATCCTATCATTCCATCCCAAGAGATCGAGAGAGCGTCTACTGCGAACGCTCGAGGATCTGGGCATGGCAACACATACATCTGCAACTGATTGTTGAGATGCGTCGCAAACAAGTCTATCATTGGGCGATCCCATTGGTAGCAGATCTGATTGAATACTCGCTTGTTGCGAGTCCATTCTGACGGCAACATGCGACCTTTCCGAGAGAGTGAATCCGCTAGAACGTTCAGATGACCCAGAATATGACGGACCAACAGAAGAACATGATGCTCTAGAACAAACAGAAGGATTCTTTCCATTAAGTTGAATAACGGAATGGAATGAGTTCCTCCCTGGTTCTGAATGTACGCTACTATTGTCGAATTGTCGGACAGTATATGAACATGTGAATTCTGAATAATGTTCATCCAATGACGTAGCGCAAGCCAAACTGACATCATCTCCTTGACGTTTATGTGCTTGTTCAGGAACTGCGGATCCCAAAGACCCTGGCACCTCGAATCTGTTGGGCTCAATGTCGCGCCCCAACCTGTTTGACTCACATCCGTTATAATGGTAAAAACTGGATACGGCAGTTGCAGTGGAACTCCCTGAGTCAACCACTGAATATCTGCCCAAGTCTGAATCTCTTGTTTTACTTGGTTCGATAAGACGATGTTCATTTCGAGCGAATGAATCTTCACACTCCAAGTCTGAGTGAAAAATATCTGGAGTGGACGTGTGCGTTAACGCCCCATTGGAATATGGTCTGCAGCGGCTCCGCACAAACCCATCAGTCGCATGAATTCTCTCGCTGTTACTACGTCTGAGTGTAGACAAAAGCGAGCATAACAACTGACTAATTTCGCTCTGGGTAATGGAAGACGAACCAGATTGTTGTGCATCTCAAAGCTCATTCCCAAGTGAATGAACGACTTGGATGGAACTAGATCCGACTTCTTTTCGTTTACGATGAAACCGAGACGTCAGAGCAATTGAAGCAGACTTTGAACATCATTCTGAAGAGTAAATCTGTCGCCATATCTCTGTAGAATGTCGTACAAGTAAGCCGACGTTACCACAGACGAATGAGCTCGGAACGGAAGAATGACATTACCGAGTTCATTATTCGAGTGAATGCCCAGGGAGCCAGGTTCAGACTAAAGCACATTGCTTTGAACTGATAAACCTTTCCCTGTATGGCGAACCACAGGTACTTTCTGAATGCCGGATGTAACATGACATGAAAGTAAGCATCCTCGATGACCTCAATTGTTTTCTTTGCCAAGAGAGCCTGTACCTCTGCTAGGAGAGACTCTCTTTTGGGAGAATCCGCCGGAAGATTTGTCCAATGCTAGTGTTAGTGGGGGTTTCGCTCGGAATGTTAGTCGCAAGCCGTCCAAGACTACACTTGACCATCACCTGTAGAACTTGCAAGGCTTACGGGAGAAGAAACTACGTCCTCCCCGTGAAGAACCTCGCCCCACACTTGAGAGGTTAAATATGGCATCATCTACATGGCCAAAGGACTGCGACACCTGCCTAGATTGAACCAGGAAAGAAAGAACTTCTTCCTTCCTCCGTATAAAGTCTGCATCTAGAGACACCAGCGGTTTCTCCCTTGTTGTCGCAGCACGTTGATTCAGTGGAACAAATTCAGGGTAGTATTGATGGATGAAATCCATTGCAACCATGTGTTGTTTTGAAAGGGAAGGGTAATCCTCTTCCTTATCCCTTTCACCATCTGAGTGAATCAATTGCAAATCTCGGTCCATTGCATCTGAGTGAACAGACGACTGAACCGAACCAGCACCGTCTGACAGCTCAACTTGCTGGGATGTTGCGATCAGCTGCGCAATCTCCAACAGCAAGTCTGTCATCGAGGCCTGAGGAGCAGCGGTCTTCTGTTTCTTGGCCACTTGCTGCTCCTAGGACAGCGTTCCGGAGAAAGATCTCTTCTCCGAATGTCCTGATGATCGAGGCCTCGTCTCCCTAGCTACCGGATGGTTCGACCTCACGGGCGAAGAGTGGTCCCTTCTTCGCCCAGCAAGATGGATATCCGAAGTCGAATAGCTATGATGTGGTCGTGTGTGCGAAATGCACTAAGCGGAAGAAGCCGTGACTGTAGCTGAGGCAGACTGCAATCTAGAAGGAGCAACCCAAGGGGCAGGTGTGGATGTGTGCTCTGGTCCACACAAGTTTTTCATCACGACATCTGGCGCCAGATGTTGTTGGGATAGAGAGGGACCTCTCCCACTCGCGGTCCTTTCAGACCTCGCCAAGCTTCCTGACAAAGAACTTGCTGGCTTCTTCCCTAGTTCCGTCGTCGCCGAGTGATCATGTTTAGATTTTAAGGTGCTTGTTCTAACCACTACACTTCCTTCGACCGCAACGGACATACCCGGTGTCATGGATCCCACGGACTGAGTAACCGCTTCGCCGATCGAGCTAGCTGCCGGCAAAGGATTAAAACCACCGCCTGGTGACTTTACCCCTTGCTTAATATTCAGGAGCAGCTAGCTCTGTTTGCTCATCAGAGCGCGACGACAGTAGCACACTTTTGGAAGGTGTCACATAACCATCACTATGTTCTTGTTCTTCTGAAAAAGAAACTGAGAAACTTGAATGACACAGCGGGAAGAGGACCGGTATGGGCCTCTCACCACTAACAATATACCGTGACACCCGCGTCCAACATTTGTCATCCCAATCAACACATGTAGGACAAGAATTCGTAGGAGTACATCGACTACAGGCAAGGCACCACACATGTAAATCAGAGGAAGACTTCCTCGCCTTGCATTTTGAGCAATGAGCTTTCAAAATTAATCAAAAGTCAATCGTCTTCTACAAACTCCAGCATAAATATATATAATAAAGATACATAATAATCAGTAAACAAAATCAAAATCGAAAAATAAAACTATAAAAAATTTTCGAAAAAATCTTGACAAAAGCCCAAGTTCTCAAAGGGAACAATACAAGCCCAAGGGTATCCCGATAGAGCCTAAGCATGGACAAAATTCCCCAAATTATTACTACACTACCAGAAAACTAAAACATGTATCTTACAACAATCCTACAACCAAAAAACTACATAAATTTAAAGACATTGCCAATGTAAACAACGTCGGGGAAAAAAACGGAAACAAGACCACAAGCACAGAAAATGAAAGTGTCAATGACACTGTAGCTCAACTTGTCAAGACAAAGACATGTGCATGTATAGTATGTGACACAGCAATGACAAACATCTCGGTAATGACCTGATAACAAAGGTACATATAAAGTATTGTAACAGTCTGTACATAAATACTGACCGTTGCCTGTAACAAATGTATAGGTAAAGTATTGTAAAGGTGGTGACAGTCAGATGCTCAACTAGAAAAAAATCTTTGAGTCCCAGAGTGGGTCTGACTGAACCCCAAAATATTTGTTCTCATAGCACAGTGATAACAAAGGCACCCCAAAACACACTCTTTCCTGTCCCAAGGTGAAGACAAAGGTACCCAAGAAGTTTCGTGAAGATCAGTTCACAAATATGGGCTGCGCAGAAGTTGTGACAAAAAACTGATTGGACCTAATTTCGGTACAAAATGGCCACTGGCAGCCATCTTGAATCTTGGACCGCATCCAGAAACACTCGTTCTCATCCCAAGGTGATAATAAAGGTACCCAAGAAGTTTTGTGAAGATCCCAAAGTCAGTAACCAATTTTAAAGCTACTTGATGTAAAGCAAGATCTTCAAACGAAGAAAAAATGATACATCAGATTGAAGAAGCATGAGCCAAACGACCTAACACCCCTAGGGTGAGGATGTAACCATGGGGATAAACAGAATAAACATTCTGTAAGACACGTTAAACTCAAGAAAATTAATAAAAAATTTCGATAAAAACAAGCCAAAAAGCTTGGGAGTTTAACAGGAGGGCTTCAAGGAAGGATAGGGAAGGAACACTTAACAAACAGTGGATAAATCATTAGCAAGAATGATGACGTCAGAGCCATGTCCCAAAATTGGGAAACATGAAATAATTTTGATAAAAACAAGAGCTCACGTATCGCTGAAGCATTACAATGTCCCCTAGCGGACTAATGAGCATTAATAATTATACAAATGTTATAACCTAGATGTGATCAGCATGAATTCCGTGTTGAAGCGTTTCCAAAAAAAGTCTGGAAAGTTAAAAAATTTATAGTAATTTATATATTTTTTATACTTACCAATGACCCAGACTTAGCTGGTGCTAACTCTAACAAAACCAGGGCCAAACACAAATTTTGCCTCCCAATCCCCAAAATTTGCATCCAAAACAAAAAGAAATCATGTCCTAAAGGACCTCCATACTACGCCTCTACTGCGCATGCGCAGTGACGCAGACGTCCCGAAATTGGCGCCAATTATCATTCTTACTGGCAGTGCCTGGTCAGCGCTATGTACTCAGTGGGGAGGCAAGAGTTCCCAACTCCAGGGAGGGCCATCCCCGTCTGGGTCATTGGTAAGTATAAAAAATATATAAATTACTATAAATTTTTTAACATTTTTATACTGTACCAATGACCCAGACTTAGCTGAATAGTAAACAGGCTGGAGGGCCTAGGACATAGAGGAAAATCCAATAAGCTCAACTATATAGTAAAGAGGTAACCCCTTAAGGAGAAAAGGAGTATTAGGCTTTACATGTATCTTTCTTATTTAATATTAAATTAGAAAGATACACTACCCTTAATAATTGAGCACAATAACATTCATGTTCTCTATTAACATCCAGTATATCCCTTATACTAATTATTTTTAAAGCAAGCCAATAAATAAAGTAGTCCAGAGAATTGAGACTCTTTATAGTCATTGAAAAGTGTCCGAGTATTGTATATTAAAAATGAAAGTGTCAATGACACTGTAGCTCAACTTGACAAACTTGAACTTGGTAAGTTATAAATGAAATGGCAAAATTGAAGATCATTGTGACCAATGTCAGTTTTTTTGCCAGTGGCAACATTTTTTGACAGAAACCGAAGAAAATCGATAGCTCCCATCTAGAGGTCACCGTAAATAAGCATACCAGGTTTCAAAGCAATCTAATCATAAATGAGCCCTGTAGGGTGAGCCAAAGGGAAATATTGTGGTCTGACTAAACTAAGTTCTAAGAATGTTGGCCGCGGCAACATTTTTTGACAGAAATTGAAGAAAATCGATAGCCCCCACCTAGAGGTCACCCCAAACAAGCATGCCAGGTTTCAAAGCAATCCAATCATAAATGTATCCTGTAGGGTGTGCCAAAGGGAAATATCGAGTCTTCTGACTAAACCAAGTTCTAAGAACGTTGGCCGCAGCAACATTTTTTGATGGAAATTGAAGAAAAATGATAGGTCCCATCTAGAGGTCTCCCCAAACAAGCATACCAGGTTTCAAAGCAATCAAATCATAAATGTGCCCTGTAGGGTGTGCCAAAGGGAAATATTGTGGTCTGACTAAACTGAGTTCTAAAAACGTTGGCCCCGGCAACATTTTTTGATGGAAATTGAGGAAAATCGATAGCTCCCATCTAGATGTCACCCCAAACAAGCATGCCAGGTTTCAAAGCAATCCGATCATAAATGTACCCTGTAGGGTGTGCCAAAGGGAAATATTGAGTCTTCTAACTAAACTAAGTTCTAAGAACGTTGGCCGCGGCAACATTTTTTGACAGAAATTGAAGAAAATCGATAGCTCCCATCTAGAGGTCTCCCCAAACAAGCATACCAGGTTTCAAAGCAATCTGATCATAAATGGGTCCTGTAGGGTATTCCAAAGGGAAATATTGAGGTCTGACTGAACTAAGTTCTACAAACGTTGGCCGTGGCAACATTTTTTGCCGGAAATTGAAAAAAATCGATAGCTCCCATCTAGAGATCACCCTAAATAAGCATACCAGGTTTCAAAGCAATCAAATCATAAATGTGTCCTGTAGGGTGTGCCAAAGGGAAATATTGTGGTTTGACTAAACTAAGTTCTAAGAACATTGGCCGCGGCAACATTTTTTGACAGAAATTGAAGAAAATCGATAGCTCCCATCTAGAGGTCACCCCAAACTAACATGCCAGGTTTCAAAGCAATCCGATCATAAATGTACCCTGTAGGGTGTGCCAAAGGGAAATATTGAGTCTTCTGACTAAACTAAGTTCTAAGAACGTTGGCCGCGGCAACAATTTTTGACAGAAATTGAAGAAAATCGATAGCTCCCATCTAGAGGTCTCCCCAAACAAGCATACCAGGTTTCAAAGCAATCTGATCGTAAATGTACCCTGTAGGGTGTGCCAAAGGGAAATATTGAGGTCTGACTAAACTAAGTTCTACGAACATTGGCCGTGGCAACATTTTTTGCCGGAAATTGAAGAAAATCGATAGCTCCCATCTAGAGGTCACCCTAAATAAGCGTATCAGGTTTCAAAGCAATCAAATCATAAATGTGCCATGTAGGGTGTGCCAAAGGGAAATATTGTGGTTTGACTAAACTAAGTTCTAAGAACGTTGGCCGCGGCAACATTTTTTGCCGGAAATTGAAGAAAATCGATAGCTCCCATCTAGAGGTCACCCCAAACAAGCATAAGAAGTTTCAAAGTAATCTGATCATAAATGCGACCTGTGAGGTGTGCCAAAGGAAATTGTGGACGTACGTACTCACGTACTAACATACTAACGTACGTACGTACGTACGCCGACGGACGAGAAGTGATGGCAGTAGCTCAGCTTGACTTTGTCAAGTTGAGCTAATAAGACATGAATGAATTTAACATTAATATTACACTTTAAAACCATCCCGGAAGCGACTCAAAAATACTGACTTGGAGGAGGCATTCCCTTGCTTTTCACTATAAAGCAGGTGACCTAAGGGAACACCCGCCCCCCCCCCCCAACCCCCCCCCCCCCCCCCCCCTTCCCCTTGCCCTGGATCAAATAGCCCAGAGCGAAGAGGGCAGCCGGACGGAGTCACTGCCGGAACAGAAAGCCTGCATAACTATAGTTGCAAATGTTTAGTGGACGACATTCTGAGCAACAGATAACGGACCTAAACAATGCAGGTCTCCAGAAATGGACTCAATATTTCTGAGATAAAAATTCGTAAATGTGGATGGCTGAGACCAATAAGCAGCCTTCATTAAATCTGTAATAGCAACACTATTAGCATAAGCCCAGGAAGTAGAAAGAGCTCTTACTTCATGAGCAGAAATCTTAAGCACAGACTGCTGAGAAGAAGATAAATCTTCATAAGCAGTACGGATAGTTAATTGAATCCATCTAGCAATAGAATGGACCGAAATGTCCTTTCTATTAGGCATCAAAGACAGAAAGAAACGTTTCCGTCCCTTTCTGATAAACTGAGATCTCTGTTTATAGATACGTAATGCTCTAACAGGGCAGAGTAAAGGCCTACGCCCGTCTGAAGACGGAAGAGCCTTAATAACAATAGGTTCCGGATATTTATTAGGAGCCTGATTCTTAGCTAAAAAACCCACATTAGTAGTGAAGGTGATAGTGTTCCCAACACTACGATAATGAGAATCATCCACCGACAGTGCATGAAGCTCACTAACTCTTCTAGCAGAAGAGAAAGCTAAGAGAAAAGCTGTCTTATAAGATAAGAATTTGAAATCTACTGTCCAAAGAGGTTCAAATGGCTTTTCCTTCAATTTAAGAAGAACCCAAGCTAAATTCCACTTAGGAATTAATCTAAGAGTTCTGGGTCTATTTATCGAAAAGTTTCTAACCAACTTAGATAAAGAGACATTAGATCCAATTTGTAAACTATCATGATGTGCATAGGTATCAGATAACATAGATCTATAACCCTTTATAGTAACAGGCTGCAGTTTGATTTCGTCAAACAAGTATACTAGAAAGTTTGCAATGTCTGGTATAGAGGGATCGAATATATCTACAGAATGATCCCTACACCAACGACGAAAAACCTTCCACTTAGCCGCATAGTTTAGCGAAGAGGAGGTCCTCCTACAGTTAGAAATCGCGTCCACTGCTCGTCCTGTAAAGTGTTTGCCATGCAAGAAGGACCGCACAACGGAAAAACGTGAAGGTTGAGACCTTGCGGGTTGTGATGGAGTTGGCGCGATTTCCCCTGCGAAAGAAGATCCTCCCGTGGAGGAAGCTTTCGCGGTAGGTCCCACAACAGACACCTGAGTAGATTTATCCACGGTCTCTGTGGCGACAGAGATGCTACCAACAGAATCTTGCATTGAGATTGTTTTATCTTTAGCAATACTTGTTGAATTAACGGCGCTGGAGGATACGCATATCCTATCATTCCGTCCCAAGGGATCGACAGAGCGTCTACTGCAAATGCTCTTGGATCCGGACACGGAGACACATACGTCTGCAACTGATTGTTGAGATGTGTCGCAAATAAGTCTATCATTGGCCGTTCCCATTGGTAGCAAATCTGATTGAATACTTGTTTGTTGAGAGTCCACTCCGACGGCAACAAGCGACCCTTTCGTGAAAGGGAGTCTGCTAGCACATTCAGACGACCTGGTATGTGACGGACCGAAAGAAGAACATGATGTTCTAGCGCAAACAGAAGGATTCTTTCCGTTAGATTGAACAACAGAACTGAATGAGTGCCTCCCTGATTCCGTATATACGCCACTACTGTCGTATTGTCGGAAAGGATTTGGACATGAGCATTGTGAATAATGTCCATCCAGTGACGTAACGCAAGCCAAATTGACATCATTTCCTTGATGTTTATGTGCTTGCACAGGAATTGCGGATCCCAAAGACCCTGGCATCTCGAATCCGTTGGGATTAATGATGCACCCCAACCTGTTTGACTGGCATCCGTCATAATGGTAAAACTCGGATCCGGCAACTGCAGCGGAACTCCCTGAGTTAACCACTGAATGTTTGCCCAAGTCTGAATCTCTTGTTTCACTTGATCTGACAAGAGAACGTCTACATCGAGCGAATGAATTTTCACACTCCAATTCTGAGTCAAGAAAATTTGAAGAGGACGTGTGCGTAACCGCCCCATCGGAATGAGATCCGCGGCGGCTCCGCACAGACCTATCAGTCTCATAAATTCTCTCGCCGTGACTTTGTCTGCGTGCAGACAATAGCGAGCGTAACAACTGACTAATTTCGCTCTGGTTAACGGCAGACGAACGAGATTGTTGTGCGTCTCGAAGCTCATTCCCAGATGAGTGAATGACTTGGACGGCACCAGATCCGACTTCTCCTCGTTTACTATAAAACCGAGACGTCGGAGCAATAGAAGAAGATTCTGAACATCGTTCTGAAGCGTTAACTTGTTGCCGTACCTCTGAAGAATGTCGTCCAGGTAGGCCGACGTTACCGCAGACGAATGAGCTCGGAAATAGATCATTACCGAGTTCATTACCCGAGTGAAAGCCCAGGGTGCTAGATTCAATCCGAAGCACATCGAATTGATACACCACTCCTAGGACTGCGAAGCGTAGGTACTTTCGGAATGTCGGATGTACCATGACGTGAAAGTACGCATCTTTGAGATCTATGCTTGTTGCATAATCGTTCACCCGAATACCCGCTCTGACCGATTGAATCGTCTCCATATAAAACTTCGGAGCGACGATCAGCTTGTTTATCCAGCTCAAATCTATGACTGGATGGAACGAGCCGTCTGGTTTCGGAACCAGAAACAGATGGCTGTAGAATCCCGGAGATTCCTGGTTTTCTACGACCTCTACCGCGTTCTTCATTAAAAGAGACTGCATCCCTGATAACAGAGCGTCTCTTTTCTGCGGATTTGACGGAAGATGAGTCCACTTTGGACTTCGAGTTAATGGAGGCTTTCGTTTGAAGGATATCTTTAGACCTTCCGAAGTCACTCCTCTCACCCAAGGGTCGTCCGTAATCGACGCCCATTCTTGTGAAAAGCTCGACAACCTTCCGCCAACCGGTACGCGATAGAGGTTTAAGCCATCACCTCCTGGACCTGCGAGGTCTGCGGTAGGAGAAACCACGTCCTCCACGGCCCGCACCTCGCCCCGTCGACCTCGGGGCGTCCGACCGATTGTCCCGGCCTGAAGGACGTCCCGAACGAGAGTCGCTACCCTGACGGTCTCTCGAATAAGACCAAGAGGACGCACCGGAACCTCTATAGGAACCTCTCTTGGGCGCATTAGACCCAGAAGTGCCTGTCTTATTCGTGTCTGCTGTATCCGACTTCTTAGGAGCAGATTTGAACAACAGAGAATCCTTAGCTTTCTTTGTAATTTTATCATAAATAGCAGAAAGCTTGCCGTCAAAGAGAAGTTCTCCTGAGACCGAAGCAACTCTAAGAGAGTTCTTCACCTTAGTATCCACTAGTGTGGATGTAGCTAGGGCTGCGTCACGTCTAACCAACTCCAGATTTGCCACTGAAAGGGCGGAGTTACACGTGGAATAAGCTACTGCCCTTGAAAGAAGTCTTAAAGAGGATTGTATATCCTGAAACTCTTTCCCCTGAAGGCGCAGTGATAACGCCTTAGTAAGGTGATCTGCGTAAGATAAGGCATCTAAATTGGCTCTGTTAGAAGCAATAGCTGTTTCCAACACCGCGGTTGGAATAGAAGCCGACGACGGTAATGATAGCTCTAAGTCTTCCACCTCGTCGTCCATACGCAGAGGAACTCTCGGTATACCCTGTCCTGCCGTATCAAATTTATTCCTCGCATTAATGAAAGGCAGGCTGAGAGTATTAGCGGACAAGAAACCTGCTTTCCCCGTCCTGGAAGCAAGTTTAAATATAGCGTCGTTCAATAATTCAAATGTTCTTGCAACATTATTGGACTGCGACGGAAACTCGGGAGCGATGTCCCTGAACCGCTCAAAAAATTCAGAGTCCAATGACGCTATAATTCTCTTGTCCGGAACCGCAGCAGTCTGGCCCGACGGAACAACTTGAGGGAGAAAGTGCCGGATGAAGTCCACGGCAGCTTTATGTTGTTCCGAAAGGGATAGCTCCAAGTCATCCGTATCCCTTTCACCATCCGGTCAGACCTCATGATGTTCCCGGTCGTCCGCCCCCGATGCTTCGGCGGAGCGTACCGACCCAGCGCCGTCGGATAATTCTCGATCCGACACCGTTTCTGCCGGCTGCTGGGATGCTGCGATAAGCTGTGCTATCTGCACAAGAATATCAGGCGTCGAGACCTGCGGAGGCGCAGTCTTTCGCTGCTTCGCCGAGGGCAGCTCTGCATCAGATGGCTCCCGCACACTTTTCCTATACGAACGTCCGGAGTCCATCGGTCTCGAATCCCTGGCTGCCGGATGGTGTGACCTGGTCGCCGAAGAATCCTCGATCGGCGAAGCTGGTAATATATCGGCGGTCACGCAGCCAAGGTGCGGTAGTGTGCGCTGATGAGAAGAGGAAGCCTTAACAGTCTCCGCGGACTGCTTATACAACGGAGCGTCCCGAGCGACGGACGTATGCTCCGCTAAAGACACATTTTGTACCACAACATCTGGTCCCAGATGTTGTTGTACGAGAGAGGGGCCTCTCTCGCTCGCGGCCCGGCTGGACCTGGACGAGCTAGGAACCGGACTAAGAGGCTTCCTCCGTTCTCGCTTACTATCCGCCGTCACTGGGTGTGCATCTATTATGTTTATAGTGCTCGCATCACCCAAAATTTCCTCCTGGACCGCATCGGACGAACCCGGCTGCCGAACCATTCGGTGAATGGACGCTACACCGGGCGAGCTAGCGGACGACATTTGTCTAATCTCCATGAGCACTTTTGCCGCTAGCTCTGAATTCATTTGTGACGATGGACGCACACTTGTAGAAGGTAACATGGAAACATCACCCTGTTCTGGTTCCTCTGAAATAGAAACTGAGAGAGTAGAGTGACCTTGCGGAGAAAGAGCCGGCATAGCCCTTTCTCCAGAAACAACATATCGTGACACACGTTTCCAATGTTTCTCATCCCAATATTCACATATAGGACAGGGATTAATGCGAGAACACTGACTACAATTAATACAATGATCATGAAAGTCAGAGGAAGATTTCTTCCTATTACAATTTGAACAATGTCCCTTCATTGTGAAAGAACAACAATAAGTCCTAGTTACTCGCAAAAACCCGACACAAAGATACATAATAATATGATCCATTAATAAATGAAAAAACAATTGCAAATCAAAATAATTTTGAAAAAATATTTTTTCAGCGAAGCCCAAGTTGCTGAAAAGTAACGTTGAGCCCCGATGGATCCGATGGCAAAGTGTGGTCAAAAATTTTAAAATTATATTAAATAATTAATGAGACACTTACGGATAATATAAATGTATCTTATAGTGAGATAAACTACAGCAAAGGCAAACAGCCCCCCTCAAAAAAGGCTGTTGCCAATGTAAACAAACAGTGTAAAAACACCAGAAAACATGACTCCAGGCACTGAAAAAACTGGCCCGGAATCAGTCATCAAATTACACTCTTATCTGATGCAAAACAGAGACTCCCAGGGGAGAATCTGCAGAACATCAGATGGAAGATGCAGAACACAAACGTTATACACCCACGGGTGAAAACGTAACTATGGGGAAAATAACAGAAAACATTCTGTAACCAAGCAACTCTCCCAGGAAATTTTAGAAATGAAATTTCTCAAAAATATGCCAAAAGCATGGGAGAATTGCAAGGGGGGACTTTAGAAGGCTAGGGGAGAGGAAACACTGAATAAGCAGTGCAACATTTAGCAAGAATGACAACAAGAGGCCCATGCCTCGAAAATAGGCAACTTAACATAATTTCATCAAAAAATTTTAAGTACAGCCCTGATTATTTTTTGTCACTTCTTTTTCCTCTCCTCCTTCTATCCTCCTTAGAATCACATTTTCTCCAAAAATTACGTGTCTGGCATCCTTTAAACTGAGATTTACAAGCACAAAGATCAGTGAGATGTTGACTGATGAAGGGCCAAACAGAGAATGATAATTGGCGCCAATTTCGGGACGTCTGTGTCACTGCGCATGCGCAGTAGAGGCGTAGTATGGAGGTCCTTTAGGACATGATTTCTTTTTGTTTTGGATGCAAATTTTGGGGATTGGGGGGCAAAATTTGTGTTTGGCCCTGGATTTGTTAGAGTTAGCACCAGCTAAGTCTGGGTCATTGGTACAGTATAAAAATACTGATATTTTGGCGCTTTTCCATATTTTCAAGGGCCATAACTCACACAAGAATAATGCAATCAGCATGAAACTCAAACATGATCTGTAAGTCATCATTCTATAGTAGGCTACCAAGAATGAAATCATTCAGTTGAAGCATTTCCAAAAAAAGCCCGGAAAACTAAAGTGTGACTGACAGACTGACTGAGACTGATGGATGGACAGAGTGCAAATGAAACTTGATCTGTAATTTATCATTCTATAGTAGGTTACCAAAAATGAAATCATTCCATTGAAGCGTTTCCAAAAAAAGTCTGGAAAACTGATATTTTGGTATATTTTCCATATTTCCAAGGGCCATAACTCACACAAGAATATTGCAATCAGCATGAAACACAAACTTGATCTGTAAGTCATGGTTCTATAGTAGGTTATCAAAAACGAAATCATTCCGTTGAAGCATTTCCAAAAAAAAGTCCGGAAAACTGATATTTTGGCACTTTTCCATATTTCCAAGGGCCATAACTCACATATGAATAATGCAATCAGCATGAAACTCAAACTTGATCTGTAAGTCATCGTTCTATAGTAGTTTACCAAAAATGAAATCATTCTGTTGAAGCGTTTCCAAAAAGTCCAGAAAACTGATATTTTGGCGCTTTTCCATATTTCCAAGGGCCATAACTCACACAAGAATAATGCAATCAGCATGAAACTCAAATTTGATCTGTAAGTCATTGTTCTATAGTAGGTTACCAAAAATTAAGACATTCGGTTTAAGCATTTCCAAAAAAAAGTCCGGAAAACTAAAGTGTGACTGACAGACTGACAGACTGATGGATGGACAGAGTGCAAACCTATTGTCCCCTCCGGTGATGCCGGTAGGGGAATAATTATAAAGTTATAGCCCTGAATGTTCCAAACTACCGTAGTTCACTTCCATCATCCATTTATGTCCTTGGATCCACCAAATTTACCATTGATTTGTGTCTGGCATCCTCAAAAATGAGATTTAAAAGCACAGATGTCAGTTGAATGTTGCCGACTTTAGGACCAAACAAAGAATGATGGTTTGCGCCAATTTCGGTTCCTTGCTGGATACTGCGCATGAGCAAATCTGAAAAGTATGGTGGACCAGACAAGACTTGATTTTTATGATTTTGCATGCAAATTTGGGTGATTGGGGCAAAATTTGTGTGTGGCCCTGGATTAATTTTTGAGTTGCACCAGCTAGTCTGGGCCATTGGTTGTTGTACAAAAATATGATAAATTTAAAGTAATTATATACTTTTTTTTATACTTACCAATGGCCCATACTAGCTGGTGCTAACTCAAAGTTATCAAGGGCCAAACACAAATTTTGAACCCCCCCCCCCCCCCCCCCCCCCCCATCCTCAAAATTTGCTTGCAATACCGAAAATTAAAAGTCCTATCTGGTTCTCTATACTTTTTATACGCACGCGCAGCAGTCAGGAAGTGATCGGAATTGGCACCAACATCATTCTTTGTAGAAGAGCGTACTACATAATAACTCAGCGGGGAGGTATGAGTGCCCCCTCATGGAAGGGCCATACCCGTCTGGTCCATTGGTAAGTATAAAAAATATACAAATTACTTTAAATTTATCATGTTTTTATACTATAAACCAATGGCCCAGACTAGCTGAATCGTAAAAAGGTGGAGGGCGTAGGACTTCAGAATTAGCAGACCAACATAGTTCCCAAACCTGCAGTCCAAAGTGAGAGAAAATTAAATTTAAAAGGAATTACATGTATGTCTCTCTATACAATAATAGAGAAGACATATCATAATTAAGGAGCCAAATTCAAGAATTCTGTATACTTAGCATTAATGACTATGCTAATTGGATGTAACTAGTTCCTAATTTTAAGGCTAGTCCAGACTAAGCCCTAACAAGAGCACTGCCTAGCAAGGCAACATACGCCCGTCAAAATTGGACCATGTACAAGTTTCTTTTGGGTAAAGTTTGAAATTTTTGTTGACTCGACTATGTCTGTCCCCCCATCCAATCATTGCCCAATCCCCTGCCCTTCATATTAAGCAATCTGAGGTCTTCACAAAATAAAAAAAAATAGGCCGATGAAATCGTCAGATGTGTACCCATATGCGCAACTAGTAGAAAGCTGTATGACGGAGGGCCACCCTAGATGCCGACATTATGCACACCATACATGGTATGGGTACATATAGAAATGGATTGGAGGAGTGCCTAATTTGATGGATAAAGGGTTAATATCTCCAGATCAAATTATTAGATTTACATAACGAGATATTATGCCCATGAATCTGCGTATTAAATTTGAAAAGAATCTGATTAAGATCACAGTCTGTAGAGCACGGAAAGCATAATTTGCCTGATTTCTAAGTATTAAAAATAACTCCTATGGAAATAGACAAACATGACCCGAATTTGCACTTAATTAAGTTCACGGACAGCACAGAAAGCATAATTTGACTGATTTCTACGTATGAAAAGGGCAATAACTCCTAAGAAAACAACCAAACACGACCCAAATATGAACTTGTGCGAGAGATTATGGCCATGAAGCTGTGTATTAAATTTGAAAAGAATCTGATTAAGTTGACGGTCTGGAGAGCACGGAAAGCATAATTTGCTCGATTTCTAAGTATTAAAGGGGGAAATAACTGCTAGAAAAACTGTCGAACATGACCAAAATTCGAACTTGCGCGAGATCTTATTCTGGTTGTGCAGTATATCAAATATTTTTTAAATCCGATTGAAATCACGCTCTGTAGAGCATGAAATACAACTGTCCCTGGACAAGGGCGGAGAAGGATGTGATGAACAAATACACCGTATTTACATAATAACTCACACCAAACCATACCTGTTTGAAGAGAATAACCTCCTCTAACAAACGGTATCATGTCCGATCGGACAAAAAACTCAGCCTAGCTGAAGCTGCTAAAGGTCTTCCTGTACGTGAAGACCATTAAAAGCTGATAACTGAGACCCTAGAAGCTCACTAAGGAGACTTACAATGCTAGCCATAGCTTATAAGTCTTCATCTACGTGAAGACAGATATATCGGTGTACGTTGCGACCTTGAAGGCTGACTAAATGGAGACTTACAATTATCGTCGTGCAAGGTAGGGAATGAGGAGCCGCTATATAAACAGCCCTGAATTCCCAAAGAGACTGCAGTCCCAAGAGATAATAAATTCAGTTATGCCACTGCATAATACTGAAAAAATCTCGCTCATGATTCTAGCTAGGTTACTAGTATGGTGAAAACAATAAGACTCAAGTCTATGATACCCAGGAAAAACAAACCGAAAAGCACAGTATCTTTTTCGGTTTTATTCCCAAAAGACAGTGGTCAGAGCTTAACCCAAAAGACAGGTGTAACCATACAGAAGGCTACTACGGCGTCCACAATGACATAAACTGTCTTGAAGCCAAGGAATATCTTAGTCTATCTATGCACTATACATCCGGATTAAGGACGAGAAACAATTGATAATAAACAAGAGCACTGCCTAGCGGGGCAACATACGCCCGTCAAAATTGGAACATGCACAAGTTTCTCTGGGGTAAAGTTTGAAATTTTTGTTGACTTGACTATGTCTGTCCTCCCCCCTCCAATCATTGCCCATTCCCCTGCCCTGTCTGGGGTTAAGGGTAATTCACCTGTTTTCACATTTTCATATTAATCGATCCGAGGTCTTCACAAAATAAAAACAAGGCTGCTGTAGAAGATTCTCCTCGCCGTTTACAATGGTAGTGTTCATTCACTGACAGGTTAACTTCATTGATAACGAGTGACGATAGGTGGCGCCAAGGAAAAGGACATTTACATACAACGGCAATTGGTGATCAACATGTGTGCAAAGTTTGAACAATATAGCATGTAAAATGTTGAAGAAGAAACCGACACAATACTGTTATGTTTTAAGTACTAAAAGGGGCATAACTCTGGAAATACAAAATGGAGTTACCTGCTCTTGTCACATGCACAACGGCAACTGGTGATCACCATGTGTGCACAGTTCGAACAATATTGCATGTAAAATGTTGAAGGAGTAGGCGACACAATACTGCAATGTTTTTAAGTACTAAAAGGGGTATATCTCTGGAAATACAAAACAGAGTTACATGCTCTTGTCACATGCACAATGGCAATTACTGATCAACATGTGCGCAAAGTTTGAACAAAGTAACATGTAAAATGTAGGAGGAGTAGGCAACGCAATAGTGTAATGTTTCAAGTATTAAAAGGGGGCATAACTCTGGAAATACAAAACAGAGTTACTTGCTCTTGTCACATGTGCAACGGCAACTAGTGATGAACATGTATGCAAAGTTTGAACAATATACCATGTAAAATGTTGAAGGAGAAGGCGACACAATACTGTAAGGTTTAAGTACAAAAAGGGCCATAACACTGGAAATACAAAACGGAGGTACCTCCTCTTGTTACATGAACAACGGCAATTACTGATCAACATGTGTGCAAAGTTTGAACAATGTAGCAAGTAAACTTTTGGAGGAGTAGGCGACACAAAAATTGTTTACGGACAGACAGACAGACAACGCCATTACATAATACGTCTGTCAAATGATGGGCATATAAAAAAACTGGAGAATAATTTTGACGACGTCTAATGCTTTTCTTCAATAGGAGAGCTTGTAACTCCAGAAGGAAAGCCTCCCTTGGAAGATTTGTCCAACAAGTATTCTTGTGAGTGGAGCTTGCTCGGGCTGATAGCCACAGGCCTGCCGAGACTACATTCTCATCCACTGATTTTCTGCAATTTATCCACTTAATTGCGAGGCTGATAACCTATCACCAAGTGGGAAGCAACCTAAATCTATTCTCAACGACCTCAATTGTTCCCTTCAATAAGAGAGCCTTACCTCCACTAGGAGCGACTCTCCTTGAAAGGAACTTCTGTGATTAAAATTTAGTTTATCGTGAAGTTGATACCCTTCCGTAAACTGGCAAGCAATAGAGGTCATGTCCATCACCTGTACGACTTACGATGCTTACAGGAGGAGAAACTAAGTCCTCCCTGCGAAGAAGCTCATCTCGTCGATCTCAATTGTTCCCTTCAATAAGAGAGCCTTTACCTCGACTAGCAGCGACTCTCTTTGAAAGAAACTTCTGTGATTAACACTAAGTTTCTCGTGAAGATGATAACCTTCCGTTAATCGTCGACCTAGGGGCATCAGATCCATAGACTTGATCAAACTTATGCCCCTTTTCCAAGTCGCTATAATGTCGACTTCCGAAGTAAATATAAGAGGGTTATTGTAGCCTCGCGAGACATTCTCTTGATGCTTTCTTAGAAGCAGAATGGCCTCGCTTACCCCGGTCTGCTGAAGTGTGTTGATGAGACACCGACTTCAATTGCAGAGCACTAAAAGCTTTCTTGTAGCCTGCTCATATAGCAACGTAAGCTTGTCGTCAAATTGTATATTTCCGGTAAATGGAGTGACTCAGACAGAGCTTTTCACCTTGTCATCTATAAGTGATGATGACACAAGGGCAGCATCACGTCTTACCAACTCCAAATTCCACTGTCCGTGTACATGACTGCCCTGGAAAGAACTCTTAGCGAGGAACCATGACCTCATATTCCTTTCCATTGAGACGTTGCGTCATAGCTCAGGCAAGGTGATCTGCTTGCGTCCAGATTAGCTCTTTTGAATGAAATAGTATATTTCATTATTTCTGAGCATATATTAAATGATGCAGGAAGGGACATATCTTCATCCCTGGCCTGCTCATCTAAACGCAGACTTATATTCAGATCGAACAATATTCTAAGAGCTTAAGACTGAAATTTCATATTCTTCAAGTGCCCTTCTGTGAGGGATGGAGACACACACTCCGTAGCCCTCTCACCATCCAAATGTTCCATCAGCAAATATGGTTAACTCCATCCGAGTGAACGGATGACTGGACCAACGCAGCACCGTCTGACAGCTCACCATCGGAGTCTGTTAAACGGTAGAGTACCACCGACTACTGGAATGCTGCGATACGTAGAGCAATCTGCAGTGGCCAGTCCATGACCTAGGCTAGCAGAGCTATGATAATCCACTTGTTATCATAAGCTGCTCACAGGACTGAGATCTGACCCCAGATCCTCGACATATGTCCCGTATAAAAATCCTCAAACGACTAGTTATCGAACTGAACCTGCGAAGTCAGATAGCTAGTCTACAGTCAACGTGCTTGATTAATGAAGCAAGGGAAGATGCCATAGCTGCCACCGAATCTGGCTGCAGTGTTGAAGGAGCATCCTGAACCACAAGCATGAACGGGCGTCCCAACTCACTAAAGTTTCTCGAACCAAAAACAGTCGACCCGGACTGCTGACGGAAAGGAGAAGAATCTCCAGTTCGCGGTCTGCTCCAGACCTCACCGAGCGTTCTGTCAGAAACTTGTAGACAGTGATGCATGGGAAACGCTGCGCGATCGCTCTCGCGCACCATCGCTCACACAAAAATTGTCCAAGGTGAGCGAATAATCGCTCGCCTCTATTCTTGGGTGTGTTTTCATCCTTTTGAGTTGTGTCAACAGAAACATTCAATTAAGTTTTGATGTTGGGAAATTTTTAAGAATCACTCACAATTTGAAGCGTTTAAAGTACGATTCCAAACAATTTCTTTTCTGTCGTTATGAACATGACACATGCATGACACGCCAACAATAAGAGGGTTGTATATTGACAACTTGCCCAGAGCTTACTCCAGCCACAAAACGAACACACATGTTCAGAAAAAAAAACGGTGGTCATGATGAGATAAGAGAAACGTTTTAATACTTCTGTATTTTTTTTTTATCAAAGACATGCGGAATGTTGTCCCGTTCCTCATTTTCATTTATAATCGTAACACCTGTCAGTCCAGGTCACCAGTGACACGAATTAATGTGCCCGATTTGGAATTTACTCTCATAGAGTATCCCGCCTAGAAACTTCTAGGCTTAATCCTCTCTCATGCACTTCCATGTAAGTAGAAGAAGCCATAACTGCCGCCGGCCCCGGCTGCCGTGTGGAAGTAACATTTCAATGCATGTTCCGACTCAATATGGTTTTTCACAATGGACAGTCAACCCCGACTGTTAACAAGATGGAGAGGGTTCTCCAAATGGAGATCTGACCCCAGATCTAGCCGAGTGTTCTGTAGAGAAACTTCTGGCTTCTTCTACATGCACAATTCACCGGACCGACCCAGCACCATCCGACAGCTCACCACTGAAGTCTGTGGGAGGCTGATCTTGCATTTGCTGAGATCTGCTAATAGTTGCGCAAACTGCGACAGCAAGTTTGAGGAGCAGCGGTATTCTGTTTTTTCGCCGCTTGCTGCTCCTGGGACGAAGATCCAGAGATAGATCTCTTCACCGAACGTCCCGTTGATCGATATCTCGGATCGCTAGCTACTGGATGGACCGACTTCACAGGCGAAGAATGGCTCCATCTTCACGCAGCTGACTGGATATTTGAAGTCAGGTAGCAAGTCTGCGGTCGTGTGTGCTTTAATAATGTAGCGGAGGAAGCCGTGACTGAAGCCGACCCTGGCTGCAAACAAGATGGAGCATCCCGGGCAGCGGGTGAACGTATACTCCGGCTCGTGCAAGTCTCTCATAACATTTGGCACTAAATGTTGTTGGGTTTTGAGAGGGATCTTTCTCGCTCGCGGTCTCATGGGACCTCGCCGAGCATCCCAACAAGAAAACTTGATTTCAGCTTGTGAAACATAGCGAAGGAAGGTGTGACTGAAGCCGTCCCCAGCTGCAGACTAGACAGAGCATCCTGAGCGGTGGGTGCACGTATGCTCTGGCTCGTGCAAGTTTCTCATAACAATATTTGGACCCAAATGTTGTTAGGTTAGAGAGGGGCCTCTCGCAGTCTATTAGACCTCACCGAGCCTCCCAACAAGAAACTTGCTGACTTCATCCCTATATCCTCCCTATTTCCGTTGTCACTGGGTGAGCTTTTTATTTTTTAGTGCTCGCTCTACCCACATCTACATTTCCTTCGACCGCAACAGACTTAGACGGTGTCACGGCTCCCACAGATGGAGTAACCGCTTCACTGGTTGAGCTAGCTGCTTGCAAGATATTAAGAACACTAACTAGAGGCCTTATCTCTTGATCCTCATGAGCACTGCAGCTAGCTCTATTTGCTCAACAGAGCGCAACAATGGTAGCACACTTTGGATGGGTGTCACAATATCATCACCATGTTCATGTTCCTCTGAAACAGAAACTGAAAAAATGAATTAAAACGCAGTGCGAATTCCGGTCTATGAACCTCACTACCAATAATGTACCGCGACACCCATCTCCAACGTTAATCATCCCAGTGTACACAAGTAGGATAAGAATCCGCAGGAGTGCATCGACTAAAGTCGATATCACTCCTACAAACTCCACAACAAAATATATAATTAAGATACAATAATAGCAATCAAAATTAAATTCAAAATATTTTTAGAAAGGGAACATTATGAGCCCAAGGGCATCCCAATAGAGCCTAAGTGTGGACAAAATCCCAATTTTTTAACCTACACTACCGGAATAATAATCAATGTATCCTACAGTAATTCTACTGTAATATAAAATAAAATACTACATATAAATGAGGACGTTGTCAATGTAAACAACGTCAATAAAACAAAAACAGAAGCAAGACAAAAGGCCCAAAGACAGGAACCAGTTAAAATGCTACCAGATGCAAAGCTAGATCTTCATATGAAGAAAAAACAATACATCGGATAGAAGATGCAAGAGTAAACGACCTAACACCCCTAGGGTGAGGACGTAACCATGGGGATAAACAGAATAAATATTCTGTAATACATGTTAAACTCTCAAGAAATTCAAAAAATTTCAATATAAAATAGCCAAAAAGCGTAAGAGTTTAACAGGAAGGGTTCATGGAAAAATAGGGAAGGAATACTTAACAAACAGTGGATTAATCATTAGCAAAAATGATGACATCAGGCGTATGTCCCAAAAATGGGAAACATGAAATGGAAAACATAAAATAATTTTATAATTATTATAAAGTTACAGGCCTGAACGTATAAAACCACCGCAGTACACTTCCATCATCCAATAACAGCCTTGAATCCACCAATTCTTGCATTGATTTGTGTCTGGCATCCTCAAAAAAGGAGATTTTAAAGCACAGGGGTCAGAACATTGTTACTGACTTTAGGGCCAAACAAAGAATGATGTTGGCATCAATTCCGGTCACTTCTTGACGGTTGCGCATGCGTGGAGGGTAAAAGTATGGAGGACCAGATAGGACTTTTAATTTTCGGTTTTGCAAACAAATTTTGGGGATTGGGGGGTTCAAAATTTGTGTTTGGCACTTGATAACTTTGAGTTTGCACCAGCTAGTCTGGGCCATTAGTTTATAGTATAGAAATATGCCTAAGTTCCCCAAGGGAACATGATGAGCCCAAGGGCATCCTGATAGAGCCCAAGTGTGGACAAAATCCAAATTTTTGGAGCTACACTACCTGAATCATCATCATTGTATCCTACAGTAATATAAATACTAAATACTACATATATTTGAGGGCGTTGCCAATGTAAACAACGTCAAAGGAAATAAACAGCTGCGCCACGAGTGCATGATACGCCCATTATTAATTACAAGAGGGAACCACACAATATGAGTATACATGTGTACTTGTCAGGTTACATATACTTGCCACCAAAAAATCATGAAAATTGCTCAAAGTCCAACATGTGGAAAATTGCCTATATTTTGATGAATAAAGTCCCATAACTCTGGAATGACAAAATCGGACACCGACACAAATCGAAAGGGAGATTCCTTCTATCAACATATACTTGCAACCAAAAAATCATGAAAATTGCTCTAAGCATTTTCAAGTTATTGTTCGACATGTGAAAAATAAAGTCCAATAACTCTGGAATGACTAATCGAGCGGCGACACCAACCGAAAGGGAGCTTCCTTCCATCAACATAAACCACCTACCAAAAAATCGTGAAAATCTCTCGAAGCGTTCTCGAGTTATCGTACGACGTGTAAAAAATCAACAATTTTCTAAGTAATAAAGTCCCATAACTCTGGAATGACTAATCGAACGGCGACACTAAACGAAAGGGAGCTTTCCTCCATCGATATATACCATCTACCCAAAAATCACGAAAATCCCTCAAAGCGTTCTCGAGTTATCGTACGACGTGTAAAAAATCAACAATTTTCTAAGTAATAAAGTCCCATAACTCTGGAATGACTAATCGAACGGCGACACTAAACGAAAGGGAGCTTCCCTCCATCGATATACACCACCTACCCAAAAATAACGAAAATCTCTCAAAGTGTTCTCGAGTTATCGTACGACGTGTAAAAAATCAACAATTTTCTAAGTAATAAAGTCCCATAACTCTGGAATGACTAATCGAACAGCGACACTAAACGAAAGGGAGCTTCCCTCCATCGATATACACCACCTACCCCAAAATCACGAAAATCTCTCAAAGCGTTCTTGAGTTATCGTACGACATGTGACCGGACGGACAGACGGACAGCGGTATACCATAATACGACCCGTTTTTTTCAAAACGGGCGTATAAAAACCGAAAACAAGACATCAGGCACATAAAAAGGCCCAAAGTCAGTAACCGATTTCAATCCTACCAGATGTAAAGCTAGATCTTCAAATGAAGAAAAGTTAAAAAATTTATAGTAATTTATATATTTTTTATACTTACCAATGACCCAGACTTAGATGGTGCTAACTCTTAAATTCTAGGGCCAAACACAAATTTTGCCCCCCAATCCCCAAAATTTGCATCAAAATCCAAAAAATATATGTCCTATGTGGTCCTCCATACTTTTATCCACTGAGCATGCTCAGTGTCAAGGAAGTATGAAATTGGAGCCAAATCCTCATTCTTACCACCAGTGCCTGGTAAGCGTTATGTAATCAGCGGGGAGGTATGAGTTCCCAACTCATGGGAGGGCCATCCCTGTCTGGGTTATTGGTAAGTATAAAAAATATATAAATTACTATAATTTTTTAACATTTTATACTGTACCAATGACCCAGACTTAGCTGAATAGAAAAAAGGCTGGAGGGCCTAGGACATAAAGGAAAATCCAATAGGCTCAATTACATGTAAACAGAATTATCCCCTCAAGGAGAAGAGGAGAATAGGTTTTACATGAATCTTTCTTGTTTGTATCAAAAAAGAAAGACACAATACCATTCCGTAATTGAGCACAATAACATCAATGATCTCTATTAACATCCAGTATAACCAATTATACTAATCTTTTTAAAGGAAAGCCAATAAATAAAGATAGTCCAGAGAATGAGACTCTTTATACTCATTTAAAAGTGTCCGAGAATTGTATATTAGCGCTCGTATGACACATGACATATACAAATGCTTCACATCGAGCTAAACTTTAAAAAATATTACATAAATGAGATAGACATTAGCTTTACACTTTAAAACCATCCCGGCATCGACTCGGGATTACTGACTCCAGAAGAGGTATTCCCTTGCTTTTCACTATAAAGCAGGTGATATAAGGGAACACCATCCCCCCCCCCCCCCCCCCCCCCAATTCCTCTTGCTCTGGGTCAAATACCCCAGAACGAAGAGGGCAGCAGGACAGAGTCACTACCGGAACAGAAAGTCTGCATAACTATAGTTGCAACTGTTTATTGGACGACATTCTGAGCAACAGATAACGGACCTAAACAACATAGGTCGCCAGAAATGGACTCAATATTTCTAAGATAAAAATTTGTGAACGTGGAAGGCCGAGACCAATATGCAGCCTTCATCAGATCGGTAATAGCAATACTATTAGCATAAGCCCAAGATGCAGACAGCACTCTTACTTCATGCGACGAAATCTTAAGCACAGACTGCTGAGTTGAAGATAATTTTTCATAAGCAGTACGGATAGTTAATTGAATCCACCTTGCAATAGAATGGACTGTAATGTCCTTTCTATTAGGCAGCAGAGACCGAAAGAAATGCTTACGTCCCTTTCTGATAAACTCAGATCTACGTTAGTAAATGCGCATGGCTCTAACTGGGCAGAGCAAAGGCCTATGACCGTCTGAAGACGGAGGAGCTTTATAACAATAGGTTCAGGATACTTATTAGGAGCCTGATTCTTAGCAAAAATCCAACATTAGTAGTTAAAGTAATAGTATTACCAACACTACGATAGTGAGAATCATCGACCGAGAGTGCATGAAGCTCACAAACTCTTCTGGCAGAAGAGAAGACTAAGAGATAAGCTGTCTTATAAGATAAGAATTTGAAGTCCACTGTATCAAGTGGCTCAAATGGCGCTTCTTTTAGCTTCAGAAGAACCCAAGCTGAATTCCACTTAGGAATTAACCTAAGGGTTCTAGGTCTATTTATCGAAAAGTTTTCACTAACTTAGATAAAGAGACATTAGATCCAATCTGTAACCTATCATGATGAGCATATGTATCCGCATAGACCTATAACCCTTAATGGTTATTGGCTGCAGTTTGATCTCGTCAAACAAGTAGACCAGAAAATTAGCAATATCTGGAATAGAAGGATCATAAATATCAATAGAATGACCCCTACACCACCTATAGAAAACTTTCCACTTAGCAGCATAATTTAGCGAAGAGGAGGTCATCCTACAGTTAGAAATTGCGTCCACTGCTCGTCCTGTAAAATGCTTGCCGTGCAAGAAGGACCGCACAACGGAAATATGTGAAGGTTTAGACCTTGAGGGTTGTGATGCAGTGTGCGCGATTTCCCCTGCGAAAGAAGGTCCTCCCGTGGAGGAAGCTTCCGCAGAATGTCCCAGAACAGACACCTGAGAAGATTTATCCATGGTCTCTGGGGTGACAGAGATGCTACCAACAGAATCTTGCAGTGAGATTGCTTGATTTTTAGCAATATCTGCTGAATAAACAGAGCTAGAGGATACGCGTATCCTATCATCCCGTCCCAAGAGATTGAGAGAGCGTCTACTGCAAACGCTCGAGGATCTGGGCATGGTGACACATACGTCTGCAACTGATTGTTGAGATGCGTCACAAATAAGTGTATCATCGGACGATCCCATTGGTAGCAAATCTGATTGAATACTCGTTTGTTGAGAGTCCATTCTGACGGCAACATGCAACCTTTCCGAGAAAGGAAGTCTGCTAGAACGTTCAGACGACCCGGTATATGACGGACCGATAGAAGAACTTGATGCTCTAGGACAAACAGAAGGATCCTTTCCGTTAAATTGAATAACGGAATGGAATGAGTGCCTCCCTAGTTCCGAATGTACGCTACTACTGTCGAATTGTCGGACAGAATTTGGACATGCGAATTCTGAAGAATGTTTTCATTGACGTAGCGCAAGCCATATTGACATCTCTTGATGTTTATGTGCTTGTTTAGGAACTATGGATCCCAAAGACCCTGGCACCTCGAATCCGTTGAGCTCAGAGTTGCATCGCAACCTGTTTGACTTGCATCCGTCATTATTGCAAAACTTGGATCCGGCAGTTGCAGTGGTACTCCTTGAGTTAAGCACTGAATATCTGCCCCAGTCTGAATCTCTTGTTTCACTTGATTCGACAAGACGATTCAAGCAAATAAGTCTTCACACTCCAGTTCTGAGATAAAATATATGTGGAGTGGACGAGTGCGTAGCCGCTACATCGGAATAAGATCCGCAGCGGGTCCGCACAAACCTGTCAGTCTCATGAATTCTCTCGCTGTTACTACATCTGAGTGAAGAAAAAAGCGAGCGTAACAACTGACTAATATTGCTCTGGTTAACGGCAGACGAACGAGATTGTTGTGCGTCTCCTAGCTCATTCCCACGTGGGTGAATGATTTGGACGGCACTTGATCCGACTTCTTTTCATTTACTATGAAACCGATAAGTTGGAGCAATTGAAGCAGACTCTGAACATCATTCTGAAGCGTTAACTTGCTGCCGTAACCCTGATGAATGTCGTCCAAATAGTCCAACGTTAGCACAGACGTATGAGCTCGGAAATAAGTCATTACCAAGATCATTATTCGAGTGAAGGCCCAGAGCGCTGGGCTCAGACCAGAGCATCTTTGCTCGGAACTGAAAACAACTCCTGGAACAGTGAAGCGAAGGTACTTTCTAAACGCCGGATGTACCATGACGTAAAAGTACGCATCCTTGAGATCTATGCTCACAGCATAATCGTTCACACGAGTGCTCGCTCTGACCGATCAGATGGTCTCCATATAAAATTTTGGAGCCACGATCAGCTTGTTTATCCTGCTCAGATCTATAACTGGACGAAACATGCCGTCTGATCCTGGAACCAGGAACAGGTGACTGCAGAAAATTGGAGATTCCTGGTTTTCTACGACGTCTATAGTGTTCCTGTCCAGAAGAGATAGAACTTCTGATAGAAGTGAATCTCTCTTCTGAATGTTAATGGAAGCTGAGACCAGCGTGTACTTCGAGTTAACGGAGGTTTTTCCCTGAAGGACAGTTTAGACCTTCGGAAATAACCCCTTGCACGCATTGGTCATCCGTAATAGACAACCAATTGGTTAAGAATCTCGACAGCCTTCTGCCTACTGGAACGCAATAGAGGTTTAGACCATCACCTCATTGCGCTGCGAGCATTGCGGAAGGAGAAACCATGTCCTTCACGACCTGCACCTCGCCCAGTCGACCTAGGGGCGTCTGACCGGTTATCTCTGCCCGCATTACGACCCCTATGTGAGCCGCTACTCTGACGGTCTCCGGAGTAAGACACAGAGGCTTTCTTAGATCCTCTATAGGAACTTCCTTTGGACGTATTCGTCCCCGAAGTACCTGCCTTACTCCTCCCTGCTGAGTTCGACTTTTTCAAAGCGGAATTAAAAGCAGAGAATCTAAAGCTTTCTTAGTAATCTGATTATAGATTGTAGAAAGCTTAACGTCGAAGAGAAGCTCTCCTGAGACCGGAGCGACTGGAAGAGAGTTTTTCACCTTACTATCCACTCTTTTGGATGCAGCCAGGGCAGCATCACGTCTAACTCCATATTGCCACTGAAAGGGCAGAGTTATACGTAGAATATGCTATAGCCCTCGAAAGAACTCTTAAGGAAGTTAGAACATCCTGGAATTCTTTCCCTTCGAGACGTAGTGATAACGCTCTGGTAAGGTGATCTGCATGAGAAAATGCGTCTAAATTAATTCTATTAGACGAGATTGTCGACTCCAGTATACTGGAGTTAATAGACATGGACGCCGGCAATGACAATTCCAGGTCTTCAGCCTAGTCGTCCAAATGCAGAGGAACTCTCGGCACACCTTGTCCTGCCGTTTCAAATCTATGTCTAGCATTGATGAAAGGCAGCTGTATAGCGCTAGGCGATAAGAAACCGGATTTGCCAGTCTTAGAGGCTAGCTTGAATATAGCGGCATTCAAAAGTTCAAATGTCCGGGACATTTCTGGAATGGGTCAGAAACTCAAGGACAGTGTCCCTAATCTGGCTGAAAAAGTCTGTGTCCAGTGACGCTTTCAGTTTTTTATCAGGCAACACAGCATTTTGGTCCGGAGAAACAACATCTAAAAGGTGATGCCGGATGAAATCTACGGCCACCTTAAGTTGTTCGGAAAGGGAAATTTTCAGCTGTGCTGATTCCCTTTTACCATCTGCCTGGACCACATAAGAATCTCGGTCGTCCCTTACTGACTCTGCAAGGGAGTGAACCAACCCAGCTTGCTCAGACAGTTTCTTTATTGAACAAGTTTCTGATAGCTGCTGGGATGCTGCAATGAATTGAGCTATCTGTGATAGCAAGTCCGTCACGGAGGCCGGTGTAGCCGCGTACTTTAACCGCTGGAAGCTCCTGGGACGTTAATTCCTGCATACCTGTGATATGCGAACGTCCCAACTGGAAAGGCCTCATGTCCTTGGCTAGTGGATAGTGTGACCTGGTCGATGTGAACTCCCTGGACGAAGCAGGCTGGATAACTGCGGTCACATAGCCAAGGTGTGGTCGTGTGTGCTGACGTGAGGATGAGGAAGCCAAAAGACAAGCCGCGTCGGACTGTCTATGCGACGGAGCGTCCCGAGCAGGAGGAGTGAACGTATGCTCCGACTAACGAACGTTACATACAACAACATCTTGGCCCTGATGTTGTTGTAAGAGAGAGGGGGCCTCTCTCGCTCGTGGTCTGGATAGACCTGGACGAGCTAGCTACCGGACTGACTGGCTTCCTCCGTTCCATCCTCCGATCCGTCGTTGCCGGGTGTGCGTGATTCGAGATTATAGTGCTCGCAACACCCTCCTCTCCTGGACCACAACGGACGAACCCGGTGTCACAAACATTTCGTGAATGATTGCTTCACCGGGGCAGCTAGCAGGCGACAAGTGACCGTCGATCCTACGTGGGACTTCTTAGGCACTTGCCGCATACCTTGAGCACTTTGCTGCTAGCTCATTATTGCGACGACGGAAGCACACTTTTGAAGACATCACAGAAACATCACCCTGTCTTGTTCCTCTGAAAAAGAGACTGAAAAAACTAGAGTGACCCTGTGGAGAGAGGACCGACATGGATCTCTCACCACTAACAATATACCGTGACACACGTCTCCAACGTTTGTCATCTGAATTAGCACACACTGAGCAAGAATTAGTGCGAGTACACAGACTACAACAAATACAATGACCATGAGAATCAGAGGAAGACTTCCTCAATTTACAATTGAACAATATTCTTTCATTTTGAAAAAATATTGAACACTCCCCTGCACCTGAAATGTATAAGTTAGATTATCTCCCCTTGGAAAAGTCAGAACGGAATTATATTGCTTCATGCACATGTTCATATGGAGTTCTTCCATTGTGTAAAGTTTCATGAAAATTCTTCATACGGTTTAGGAGTTGCGCTTATGATGGATAGACAGACGGACAGATGGACAGACTGACGGATGGACAGGGTGATTCCTATATACCCCCACCCCAAACTTTGTTTGCGGGGGGTATAATAACAGATCTGATTTTGGTGAGACAATTTGCAATACTTGTGTAGAGGTCGAGGTATAAAGGCCATTTACCAACCAGCCTGGTTGGTCTGGATCTCTTAGTCTCGTGGTAAATTGGTCGCTTTGTGTGCTAGAGGTGGACGGTTCGACCCCGGTTCCCACACTTATCTCTCCTCCTGTTACACTTGCATGTGACCTTCAACCTATACCTAAATTTGTCACTAAAATGTATTGAGACACGTAGTATTATCTAAGTTTGTATGTATCTCACTTTTACCACAATGTCACAATAATTGGATTGTGTCAAGGTAAATTACAGGTAACAAGATATTTTGCAAATGTGATATTGATTCATGCCCTCAGACATGCATCAGTATCACAACTGCAGAATTCTTGGTTGCTCTGCCCAAGGATATCACTCGAGCCTCGTGATATCTTGGGCCAAAGCAATCTTGTGCGATAATTATTAACCCATTCAAACGTATGTGTGGTTCTGTATATTTATTGGTGTTTAAGGGCATATATTTCTGCAGAATGGCTTATCATGTCAACAAAAATCAGCCAAATCAACTGGATGATACAACTAAGAATTGTCATATGATTTCATTATTTTTGCCTTCATTCAAACCATTGCTTATGATGTGAAAAATCCACATTCTAAATAAGAATCAATTGAATTTCCATTTATTTTAGCTTTCTTTCAAACCCATGCTTTACATTATGACCTTTCACAGAAAGATTCGCGTTTAAACATAGACATCACAAGCTATAGGTTTGGAAAAATAATTTTTAGTTATCCTATCAGTCAACCTGAACAGAAGATGAAAAAAAAAAAATTCTTGAACTAAAAATTTACATTGTTTGGCTTGAAAACATACTCAAAAGAACAAGCTCAACATGTTTTTGATTTTTAAACAAAAATTAAAAATTGGTCAGAATGCCTTGGACAAATAGCCATGGCAAAGGGTGCACATAACATTCGAGGTATATGAGAGCATGCAACATCCAGGGTATAAGCACACACAAAACATTGGGGGTACATGGTTTAAATGAAAGCTTTTCGCACTCACTCGCCTCAGTATAAAAATCAAACCAAAAAACCTGAAAATAGTCACAAATATTATCAAATTTCCGACAATTCGATCATATTTTGCTGTTATAAATTAAATAGGCAAATAATTAAATCAAACAACTTGAGAAAAATAAAATAAGAGCAAATATCATCCCCTCAGTTCCAATATGTTCTATGTGCCAGTAGGTCCATAGAACACATTGGAACTCCGGAGACAATATGTCAACAAAATACTGTTTACTCGTTTCCTTAATGACCCAAGGGATGTAACTCTATCTGTTGTCTTCTGCATTTATAAAAACAAAACAATTAGTGGAGCGTGAGAAATGCATCCCCAAATTTATTTTCACTATGTTTCTATTGTGTTTCAAAAGGGACAAAAACGTTTTCTCCGCCGACATGTAAGGTATATGGAGATTTAATACCTGGATGTCTCATTTAAACACCTCGCCTGTGACTCGGTGTTTAAAAATCGACATCTAGGTATTAAATCTCCATATACCATACATGTCGCCAGAGATAACTTATAATACCAAAGGTACCCTCTTCCATCCCAGGCATTGGTAACCAGGTCCCATTTTACCAAATAAAAAAAGGATCATTATGTCAGGTAAAGGTTAAGGTGACAAGATACAAAGTTTACATCGAAACATCCAACTACATATTAAAACATAATTACTTTAAGAAGAAAATTTATTATGTTAATAAAAGCTGCACAGTACATCCATAAGTTAACTCACGAAAACAGGCTGTTTTATAGTAGCATTTCCATTCTTCCATAATTCCATAAACCGACCTCTCACAGACCTTCTTGCTGCATGAAAGATAAGATGAACTTTAGAATTCAATAATTTAATGTACATGGCAAAACGATGAAACATCCAACACGTCATGTGATGAGTCGGGCTACAGGCGCTAACAAGTTTTCTTATTAGCGCCCTGACAAGTCACATGCACACCTGGAAATAAGCAATTTGTCATTTGCAAAATGAGGTCCCCAGAGGGGTATTTGTTAATGCTATACCAAACAGTGGGCTAGAATTCCCCCAATTTATCCTATGGACATCTCTTTCTGTTTAGGCCTGAGACCTTGATTCAGATTGAGGTTCACAAAGGGGTAAATTTAGTAATGCTATCCTGCTGTGCAGGGTAACATCACCAAATTCACCCTCTGGAAACCTCATTCTGCAAATGATAGATTGCTTATTTCCAGGCTTGGTAACATGATTCAACAGACTCCTATTACCAATTGCTCTTCTCTTGTAGATGAAATTATGAACAGTTGCAAAAGAAAGTACAGGGTTCATATAATCTACAGGAATGATAAATTTTAAGTAATTTGTATATTTTTTATACTTACCAATGGCCCAGACTAGCTGGTGCTAACTCAAAAATTAATCCAGGGCCAAACACAAATTTTGTAACCCAATCCCCCCAAATTTGCATGCAAAACCCCAAAAATCAAGTCCTATGTGGTCCTCCATACTTTTTAGAACTGCACATGCGCAGTATCCAGGAAGGAACTGAAATTGGCACCAACCATCATTCTTTCTACAAACTGCCTGTTAAATGTTATAAACATCGGGGAGGGAGGTATGAGTGCCCACTCATGGAAGGGCCATACCCATCTGGGCCATTGGTAAGTATAAAAAATACACAAATTACTTAAAATTTATCATATTTTTATACAACAACCAATGGCCCAGACTAGCTGAATAGTAAAAAGGCTGGAGGGCCTAGGACTTGAAGGAAAATCCAATCTCTCAATTACTTCAGTAAAGAATTGCTCCTACAGGAGAATAGGAGAAAATAGGAATTATATATGACTTTCTCCTTTACGAGAAAAGAGAAAGGCATAACACCAACAATGTAATTGAGTATTACATAATGTATAATTCTCCATTTAATGCCAGCATAACCCGTTATGCTAATTCGGTGAAGGAAAACCATTATATAAAGATAGTCCAAGGAATGAGACTCTTTATACTCATTTAAAAGTGTCCGAGGATTGTATATTAATGCTCGTTTGACACGTAACATATACAAATGCTTCACAGTGAGCTACACTTTAAAAACCGTACATAAAAGAGACATAGTTATTGCTTCACATCGAGCTACTCATTAAAACCATCCTAGCGCTGACTCGGAATAATTGACACCGGAGGAGGTCTTCTCTTGCTTTTCACTATCAAGCCAGATGATCATAAGGGAAAACCATCTCCCACCCCCACCTTTCCCTTGTTCTGAGATAAATATGCTCAGAACAAAGAGGGCAGCGGAACAGCGTCAATGCTGGAACGGCCAGCCTAAATACCTATAGATGTAACCATTAATGGACGACATTCTGAGCAACAGAAAGAGGACCCAAAGATCTATGGTCACCGGAGATAGACTCTATATTTCTCAGGTAAAACTTGGTAAATGAAGAGGGCTGTGTCCAGTAAGCAGCCTTCATGAGATCAGTAATAGCTATACTGTTGGAATAAGCCCAAGAAGTGGACAGCGCTCTAACCTCGTGCGCTGATATCTTATTAATAGAACGTTGATCTGAAGATAAATTTTCATAGGCAATGTGTATTGCCAACTGAATTCATCTAGCAACAGAATGAACGGAAATATCCTTTCTGTTAGGAATCAATGAAAGAAAGAAACATTTTCTTCCTTTTCTAATAAAATCTGATCGACGTTTATAAATGCGCATAGCCCTGACTGGACACAGCAAAGGTCTTCGGTTATCGAAGGATGGTAGAGCCTTAATGATAATAGGCTCCGGCCGCTTGTCTGGAATCTGATTCTTAGCCAAAAATCCCACTTCTGTAGTGAGGGTAATGGTATTATCCACACTACGGTAGTGAGATTCATCAACAGATAAGGCATGAAGTTCACTAACTCTTCTAGCAGATGCAAAGGCTAAGAGAAATGCCATTTTATAGGTCAAGAATATGAACTCTACAACGTCCAACCGCTCAAATGGAGCTTCAACAGAACCCAAGCGAAATTCCACTTAAGAATTAATCTGAGGGTTCTAGGTCTATTGATACAGAAATTTCTAACCAGCTTTGATAATGAAGCATTTGATCCAATAGCCAAGTGATCATGATGAGCGTAAGTATCTGATAACATAGACCTATAGCCCTTAATAGTGACGGGCTGCAGTTTGAGATCGTCAAACAAGTAGACCAAGAAATCAGCAATATTTGATATGGATGGATTGTACACGTCAATCGACCGATCCTTACACCAACAGAAGAAAGCCCTCCACTTTGCTGCGTAGTTCAACAAAGAGGTGGACCTCCTGCAGTTAGAAATTGTGTCCACTGCTCGTCCTGTAAAATGTTTTCTGTGCAAGATGGACCACACAACAGAAATATGTGAAGGTTGAGACCTTCCGGGTTGTGATGCAGTATGCGGAACTTCCCCTGATAAAGAAGGTCCTCTCGTGGAGGAAGTTTCTGGGGACCATCCCATAACAGACACCTGAGAAGACTGGTCCAAGGTTTCTGTGATGACAGAGGTGCTACTAGCAGAATTCTGCAGCAGGACTGTTTCATCTTTAACAGAATCTGCTAAATCAATGGAGTTGGAGTATATGCATATTCCTATCATTCCGTCCCATGAGATCAATAGAGCGTCTACTGCATATGCTCGATGATTTGGAAATGGCGATACAAACATCTGTAACTGATTGTTCAGATGAGCCGCAAAAAGATCTATCATGGATGATCCCACTGGTAGCAAATCTGTCTGAATATTCGCTTGTAAAGAGTCCATTCCGATGGTAACAGGCGACCCTTCCGAGGTAGTGAGTCTGCTAGTACGATCAGATGACCCGGTATATGATGGACAGAGAGATGAACGCCATGATTCATGATGTATAAGAGAATCCTCTCCGTTAATTCACATAACGGAATCGAAAGAGTGCCGCCTTGGTTCCTGATGTAAGCAACTACTGTCGAATTATCCGACAGATTTGAACGTGGACGTTCACTATTGGGCAAATTCAATATGAAGTGCTAGCCATATTGACATCATCTCTTTGATGTTTATGTGCTTCTCTAGGAACCGAGAATCCCAAAGATCCTGACACTCCAAGTTTGCGGGACTTAGGGCGGCGCCCCAGCCCATCTGGCTCGCATCTGTCATAATCGTGAAAGCCGGATCCGGCAGTTGCAGCGGAACTCTATGAGTTAACCACTGAAGATCTGCCCAAATCTGAAACTTTTGTTTTACTAGAGCCGTTAAAACAATACTGGTTTCGAGTGAATGCATCTTCACACTCCAGTTCTGAGCAATGAATATCTGGAGATGACGTGTGCACAGGTGGCCCATCGAAATAAGATCCACAGACGCTCCGCACAGCCCCCATCAGTCGCATGAATTCCCTCGCTGTTAATGCATCTGAGTGTAGACAAAAGCGAGCATAACAACTGACTAATTTTGCTCTGGGTAACGGCAGATGAACCAGATTGTTGTGAGTCTCGAAGCTCCTTCCCAAGTGAGTGAACGACTTGGATGGAGCTAGATCCGACTTCTTCTCGGTTACGATGAAACCGAGACATCGGAGTAATAGAAGCAGACTCCTGAACATCATTCTGAAGTATAATTCTGTTGCCGTATCTCTGCAGAATGTCGTCCAAGTAAACCGATGTTACCGCAGACGAATGAGCTCGGAAGTATAACATTACCGAGTTCATTATTCGAGTGAATGCCCAGGGAGCCAGGTTCAGACCAAAGCACACTGCTCTGAACTGATAAATCTTCCCTTGTACGGCGAACCGCAGGTACTTTCTGAATGCCGGATGTACCACAAGGCAGTAAGCATCCTTAAGACCTATGCTTGCCAAATGGTCTCCATATAAAACTTTGGAGCCACGATAAGCTTGTTTATCCAGCTCAAGTCTATTAGTGGTCGGAATGAGCTGTCTGGCTTCGGTTCGAGGAACAGGTGACTGTAAAAACGGAGAATTTTGATTCTCGGCGACCTCTATTGCTTCGTTTAATAAGAGAGCCTGTACCTCCACTAGGAGAGACTCTCTTTTGGAAGATTTGTCCAACACGGACATCTTGTTAGTGGGGAGTTTCGCTCGGAATGATAGCTGTAAGCCGTTCCAAGACCACACTTCTCACCCACTGATCTTTGGTGACTGCTATCCTGTTTCTTGCGAAGATAACCTTCCGCCAACTGGCAAGCAATAGAGGTCTTGACCATCACCTGTAGGACTTGCAAGGCTTATGGGAGGAGAAACTATGTCCTCCCCATGAAGATCCTTGCCCCATCAGCTTAGGGGCGTCTGACCGATAGTCCCGATCAGACCTAGGCCACTTTCCCGAGTCACTATATTGACGACCTCCGGAGTAATTGTATGAGGGTTTCTTGAACCCTCGCGAGGAGTTTCCTTTTGAAGATTTTGATTTGGAACGTCCTCCTTCACTCCGGCCTGCTGAAGCAGGTTGTTGAGACACCGACTTCAATAGCAGGGCACTGGACGCTTTCTTAGTTGCGTGTTCGTACACTAACGAAAAATAGTATGTCCGGAGACTGGAGCGACCCGGAGACAGCTTTTCACCTTGTCATCTATAAGTGATGACGACGCAAGGACAGCATCACACCTAATTAACTCCACATTAGTCACTGTCAGGGCGGAGTTATACGTGGTATACATGACTGCCCTGGAAAGAACTCTAAGAGAGGTACGCATGTCCTCAAATTACTTCCTGTTGAGATGTTGCTCCATAGCTCTGGTAAGGTGATCTGCGTAGGACATTGCGTCCAAATTCGCTCTATTTGATGAAATTGCAGTTTTTATTCCATCTGAGCGAATACTGAATGATGCTGGTAAGGATATATCTAAATCCCCGGCCTGCTCAACCAAATGCAGTGGAGCTCTTTGTACATCTTCACCAACCGTTTTAAATGAACGTGGTCCAAGGAATGGAAAATTTATGGAAGATGTACACAAGAAACCGCCTCTTTTCCTTGCACTCGAGAGGTTAAATATGGCGTCGTCTACATGGCCGAAGGCCTACGACACCTGCCTAGACTGAACCGGGAAAGAAAGAACTTCTTCCTTACTCCGTATAAAGTCTGCATCTAGAGATGCCAGCAGTTTCTCTCTTGTTGTCACAGCACGCCGATTCGGTGGAACAAATTCAGGGTAGTATTGATGGATGAAATCCATAGCAACCACGTGTTGTTCCGAAAGGCTAAGGGTAATCCTCTTCCTTATCCCTTTCACCATCCGAGTGAATCAGTTGTCAATCTCGGTCCATTGCATCTGTGTGAACAGACGACTGGACCGACCCAGCATTGTCCGATAGCTCAGGTTCTGAGTCTGAGGGAGGCTGCTCCTGCACTTGCTGGGATGCTGCGATCAGCTGCGCAATCTGCGACAGCAAGTCCGTCAGCGAGGCCTGAGGAGCAGTGGTCTTCTGTTTCTTGGGTGCTTGCTGCTCCTGGGACGGCGTTCCAGAGATGGATCTCTTCTCCGAACGTCCTGATGTCTTGAGGCCTCATCTCCCGAACTACCGGATGGTCTGACTTCACGGTGAAGAGTGGTCCTTTCTTTGAGCAGCTGGCTGGATATCAGAAATCGGGTAGCTAGGATGCAGTCGTGTGTGCGTTATGATCGTAGCGGTAGAAGTCGTGACTGTAGCTAAGGCCTGCTGCAGTCTAGACGGAGTGTCCCGAGCGGCAGGTGTGGACGTATGCTCCGGCCCGTGCAAGTTTTTCATAACAACATCTGGCCCCAGTTGTTGCTGGGTTAAAGAGGGACCTCTCCCGCTCGTGGTACTTTCAGACCTCGCAGAGCCTCCCGACAAAAAACTTGCTGGCTTCTTCCTTAATTCCGTCGTCACAGGCTGACCTTGTTTTGTTTTTAAGGTGCTCGCTCTACCCACTACACTTCCTTCGACTGCAACGGACATATCCGGTGTCACGGCTCCCACGGACGGAGTAACCACTTCCCCGGTCAAGCAAGCTGCTGGCAAAAAATCAGCGCCCAGTGGCTTTATGTAGATGTATATGTATGTGTGTGTGTGTGTGTGTGTGCGTGCATGTGTATGTGCGTGCGTTCGTGCATGCGTGTGTATGTATGTATGGTATGTATGTATCTCTCTATCTGTCTGTCTGTCCGCTATAGAAATGAATACGGGGCCACCCGAAGTGTCCAAAATGGGTCTACTAGGAGTACTTTTTTATGGCAGAGGTCATCGTCAGGTTTAAAAAAGTGTGTGGGGTGGGGGTGTAGGGGGCACCAAAAGTTATGACCAAAATTTTTTTTACCCATATATGTCTTCAAAGGGGTCTACTAGGGGTACATTTTTATCAGAAATCTAACGGTGAGGTTTAAAAAAGTATCTGGGTGGGGGTGGGGGTGTAGAGGGTAGTGTTGAAACGATTAGTGATTTTCAGGAATCGACTAGTCGCCAGCAGTAATCGATTACTAATCGACTAGTCGAAGCCCCCCATGTTATTGTTATCAAACATGTGTACCGCCGTTCTTCCCTGGTTAAAACTAACAGTAATACTTGCAATGAAACAATGGCAAGTGAAGCTTTCAAAGTCCCAAACACCTCTTTCAGTTTCGAGAGAGAATTAATGTTGGTAGCTTCTATTTAAAATCATTTTTTCTCAATATTGTCACTGATATTTTAATAAAATAAATCATTATTCAGGTTTTTTTTATATTATTCGTTCCATCCCATTGAATGTTAACAAAAGGAAGTGCTCTTTACGCATGCGTGATGTACATCCCCTGTCGAAAATTAAGCACAGTTAACGCCCACAGCAGTCATCAGCCTGTCAACAATTGTGCACCGAACACTCCCACACAACTTCTCGTATTATGACTTAACCTCTTATCTGTCCATAATTATGCATACATCAAAAACGCCTACTAATTTCCATATTGTCTGCTTTGAAAATCATCACCTGACCTGATTGGGTTTCCTCTTAACTCAGTTGCAGTTCGAGGAAAAGCTAGTTTCACTTTCAATTTCCCGGAAACTCGCAGATTTCCTGGAATTTGTCCGCATGTATTTACAAAATGAAAATAAAAAGCACATGGATTTTGTAATTGGTTCTTTGGTGATAACAAATTGTTCCAAATA
Organism: Pictodentalium vernedei; assembly: GCA_031216915.1. Classification (NCBI taxonomy): domain Eukaryota; kingdom Metazoa; phylum Mollusca; class Scaphopoda; order Dentaliida; family Dentaliidae; genus Pictodentalium; species Pictodentalium vernedei. The sequence continues at coordinate 141,545,718 of CM062289.1, read as the reverse complement.
CGAACTGGTATGTGTTCTTCCATGATTTCTCTTTGATGTTTCTGTAAGACATTTCGAACTTACCAGTACCTGGTGAACAAATTGATGTCCGTAGGAGGCCCAATTTCATGTCAACTTTGGGTCCTAATTTTCCTTCAGGCTGCTCCCTCGAGAATAAGCTCACCCATATATTTTTCCCTGTTTACTTCACGCACCCCTGGTCTTATTCAATCTCTGGTCAGTTGGCCAACTAGGGTTGTTATTCATGCAGTCGGAAACATCAAGCGCGTTATTTCCGTGGGTTGTTTTTTGATTTCGGGAGTTTACTTGTGACGTTCGCAACAATGTTGGGTGAGTTTAAGGGGATGGTGTATGGTTGGGGCAGATGTTCCGACTAATCGACTAGCACATTTAGGGATCGACTAATTTAATAATCGCGTCGACATCGATTAGTCGGCTAATCGTTTCAACACTAGTAGAGGGGCACCAAAAGTTATGACCAAAATTTTTCTCACCGATATAGTCTTCAAAAGGGGTCTACTAGGGGTCATTTTTTACCAGGAATCTAATGGTGAGGTTTAAAAAAGTGCCGTGGTGGGGGTGGGGGTGGGGGGTGTAGAGGGGCACCCATTCTAAAACATAGTATAGATTAAGGGAGAATACTCTCCTCAGCCCGAGCAACGCTGGTAACCCTGCTAGTATATGATAAAGATGCATAATAATCAATAATCAAAATCAAAATCGAAAAATTAAATTAAAATTTTTTTTTAAAAATATTGACAAAAGCCCAAGTTCCCAAAGGGAACATGAAGAGTGTGGACAAAATTCCAAAAATTATTGCTACACTACCAGAATATTAAAACATGTATCTTACAACAATCCTGCAGTAATAGTAACTAAAAACTACTTATATTTAAGGACGTTGCCAATGTAAACAACATCAGGGGAAAAAACGGAAACAAGACATCAGGCACGGAAAAAAAAGGCCCAAAGTCAGTAACCGATTTTAAAGTTGCCCAATGTAAAGCAAGATCTTCAAAAGAAGAAAAAATGATACATCGGATAAAAGAAGCATGACCCAAATGACCCAACACCCCTAGGGTGAGGACGTAACCATGGGGATAAACAGAATAAACATTCTGTAAAACAAGTTAAACTCCCAAGAAATTTAATGAAAAATTTCGATAAAAACAAGCCAAAAAGCTTGGGAGTTTAACAGGAGGGCTTCAAGGAAGGATAGGGAAGGAACACTTAACAAACAGTGGATAAATCATTAGCGAGAATGATGACTCCAGACCCAAATCCCGAAGTTGGGAAACATGAAATGATTTTGATAATGAAAGTGTCAATGACACTGTAGCTCAACTTGTCAAGACAAAGACATGTACATGTATAGTATGTGACACAGCAATGACAAACATCTAGGTAATGACCTGATAACAAAGGTACATATAAAGTATTGTAACGGTCTGTACATAAATACTGACCGTTGCCTGTAACAAATGTATAGGTAAAGTATTGTAAAGGTGGGTGACAGTCAGATGCTAAACTAGAAAAAAATCTATGAGTCCCAGTGTGGGTCTGACTGAACCTCAAAATATTTGTTCTCATAGCACAGTGATAACAAAGGCACCCCAAAACACACTCATTCCTGTCCCAAGGTGAAAACAAAGGTACCCAAGAGGTTTCATGAAGATCAGTTCACAAATATGAGCTGTGTAGAAGTTGTGACAAAAAACTGATTGGACCTAATTTCGGTACAAAATGGCCACTGACAGTCATCTTGAATTCTGGACTGCACCCAGAAACACTCGTTCTCATCCCAAGGAGATAACAAAGGTACCCAAGAAGTATTGTGAAGATCGGTTCATAAATACAGCCTCTAGCCTGAGCCGTATTGACATGTGCACTTACAGTGTATAAGTAGCACTGAATAAATCAAAGTTCATCTAATTTGCATAATTTTTGCACGAGAAAAAAACCCGTACTATATGTGATGTATTCCATGTTACTAAACATTCATACAAAAATATATTCAAATCAGAACTTACAAAAGACTGATTGCATTAATTTTGGTACAAAATGGCTGCTGGTGGCCATCTTGAATTTTGGACCACACCCAAAAACACTCGTTCTCATCCCACAGTGATAACAAAGGTACCCAAGAAGTTTCGTAAAGATCGGTTAATAAATACAGCCTTTAGCCTGAGCCGTATTGACATGTGTGCTTACATTGTGTAAGTAGCACTGAATAAATCAAAGTTCATCTAATTTGCATAATTTCTGCACGAAAAAAAACCCCTTACAATATGTGATGTATTCCATGTTACTAAACATTCATACAAAAATTTATTAAAATCAGAACTTTCATACAGAAGTTCTATACAAAAGACTGATTGCACTAATTTTGGTACAAAATGGCTGCTGGTGGCCATCTTGAATTTCGGACCACACCCAAAAACACTCGCTCTCATCCCACGGTGATAACAAAGGTACCCAAGACGTTTCGTAAAGATTGGTTCATAAATATGGCCTCTAGTCTGAGCTGTATAGAAGTTGTGTACAAAAAACTGATTAGACCTAATTTCGGTACAAAATGGCCACTAGCAGCCATCTTGAATTTTAGACCGCACCCAGAAACACTCGTTCTCGTCCCAAGGTGATAACAAAGGTACCCAAGACATTTCGTGAAGATCAGTTCATAAATACAGACTCTAGTCTGAGCCGTATTGACATGTGTACTTACTGTGTGTAAGTCGCACTGAAAAAATCAAAGTTCATCTAATTTGCATAATTTCTGCACGAGAAAAAAACCCGTATTATATGTGATGCATCCCATGGTACTAAACATTCACACAAAAAAATTATTCAAATCAGGGCTTTCATATGGAAGTTCTGTGCAAAAATCTGATTGCACCTAATTTTGTACAAAATGGCTGCCATCGACCATCTTGAATTTCGGACCGGACCCCAAAACACTCGTTCTCGTCCCACGGTGATACCAAAGGTACCCAAGAAGTTTCGTAAAGATCGGTTCATAAATACGGCCTCTAGCCCGAGCCGTATTGGCATTTGCACTTACAGTGCTGAAAGTAACCCCAAAAAACATCAAAATTAGTCTAATTTGCACAATTTACGTACGAGAAAAAAACCTGTATTATATGTGATGTATCCCATGGTACTAAACATTCATTCAAAAAATTATTCAAATCAGAGCTTTCATATGGAAGTTCTGTACAAAAAACAGATTTCTGCATCGTCGGTACAAAATGGCAGCTGGCAGCCATCTTGATGTTCGGACCGCACCCAAAAACACTCGTTCTCCTCCCACAGTCATAACAAAGATACCCAAGAAGTTTCGTAAAGATCGGTTCATAAATACGGCCTCTAGCCCGAGCCATAGCAGCTTGGCACTTACAGCTCTGAAAGTAACACTAAATAAATCAAAGTCAGTCTAATTTGCATAATTTACGCACGAGAAAAAAACCCGTATTATATGTGATGTATCCCATGGTACTAAACATTTATACAAAACTTTATTCAAATCAGAACTTTCATACAGAAGTTCTGTACAAAAAACTGATTTTTGCATTATCGGTACAAAATGGCCACTGGCAGCCATCTTGAATTTCGGACCACACCTAAAAACACTCGTTCCCGTCCCAGGGTCATAACAAAGGTACACAAGAAGTTTCGTAAAGATCGGATCATAAATACGACCTCTAGCCCGAGCCATAGCCAATTGTTGACGTACGGACAGACGGACAGACAGACAGACGGACAGACGGATGGACGGACGGACAGACGGACGACGGGCCATGACAATAGCTCAAATTTGACTTCGTCAAAGTTGAGCTAAAAACAGATTTCTGCATCATCGGTACAAAATGGCGGCTGGCAGCCATCCTGAATTTCGGACCAAACCCAAAAACACTCGTTCTCATCCCACGGTCATAACAAAGGTACCCAAGAAGTTTCGTAAAGATCGGTTCAGAAATACGGCCTCTAGCCCGAGCCGTATCCAATTGTTGACGGACAGACGGACGACGGGCCATGGCATAAGCTCAAATTTGGCTTCGCCAAAGTTGAGGTAAAAATTATAAAGTTATAGCCCTGAACGTTCCAAACCACCGTAGTTCACTTCCATGATCCATTTAAGTCCTTGGATCCACCAATTTTACCATTAATTTGTGTCTGGCATCCTCAAAAATGAGATTTAAAAGCACAGATGTCAGTTGAATATTGCTCACTTTAGGGCCAAACAAAGAATGATGGTTTGCGCCAATTTCGGTTCCTCCCTGGATACTGTGCATGCGCAGATCTAAAAAGTATGGAGGACCAGATAGGACTTGATTTTTTGGGTTTTGCATGCAAATTTTGAGGATTGGGGGGCAAAATTTGTGTTTGGCCCTGGATTAATTTTTGAGTTAGCACCAGCTAGTCTGGGCCATTGATTGTTGTATAAAAATACTAAAGTTCTTGTAAAGCTGAGTGTTCAGAAATGCTGTCTGAGAATTGTAGAAATTCTCAATCCTGTCAATGCAATTGGAAATTCAAATGAAAGTGTCAATGACACTGTAGCTCAACTTGTCAAGACATGTACATGTATAGTATGTGACACAGCAATGACAAACATCTAGGTAATGACCTGTTAACAAAAATACATATAAAGTATTGTAACGGTCTGTACATAAATACTGACCATAGCCTGTAACAAATGTATAGGTAAAGTAAAGGTGGGCGACAGTCAGATGCTAAACTAGAAAAGTCCCTCGGTGATAACAAAGGTACCCAAGAAATTTCGTAAAGATCGGTTCATAAATACGGCCTCTAGCCTGAGCCGTATAGAAGTTGTGTACAAAACACTGATTGGACCTAATTTCGGTACCAAATGGCCACAGGCAGCCATCTTGAATTTTGGATCGCACCCAGAAAAATCGTTCTCGTCCCAAGGTGATAACAAAGGTACCCAAAAAGTTTCGTGAAGATCGGTTCATAAATACAGCCCCTAGTCCGAGCTGTATTGACATGTGCACTTACTGTGTTTAAGTAGCACTGAATAAATCAAAGTTCATCTAATTTGCATAATTTCTGCATGAGAAAAAAACCTGTATTATATGTGATGTATTCCATGTTACTAAACATTCATACAAAAATTTATTCAAATCAGAACTTTCACACAGAAGTTCTGTACCAAAAACTGATTGCACTAACTAAAGTACAAAATGGTACTGGTGGCCATCTTGAATTTCAGAACGCACCCAAAAACACTCGTTCTCATCCCCTGTGATAACAAGGTACTCAAGAAGTTTCGTAAAGATCGGTTCATAAATACGGCCTCTAGACCGAGCCGTATTGAATTGTTGACGGACAGACGGACGACTGCCCATGGTATAACCTCAAATTTGACTTACGTCAAAGAAGAGCTAAAAATCAACAAGTTCAATCGAGCGACATGGTTACATTAGTCTTAATTCCGGACATTCTACAGGGTTCTCGCCAATATCAGAGAAACAAATTTAAGCACTATTCAAGGAAACTGACAACGATTTAAAGGAACTGTCTGGACACTATTATCAGAGAAACAAATTTCAGCACTATTCAAGCACTTTTCAGGACTATCAGGACAGGGCTGTACATACTGGGCGAATGATTGTTCTCCTAAACAGAAATAAGGTGACCAATTTTTCGTTCACCTACATTACATTTTTGACAAATATCTTGATTGCAATTGTCATTTCATTCATTTAACTTTTCTAGATCCAAGATCCATGATCTACAATGCAATGGTGAAAACATCTACTACAGTAGAATCCTCTTAATTGAATATCCATTTTGCCAGTGAAAATTATTCAATTAACAGGAGTATACAATTAACAGGGATTTGGTCAGTATCCTGTGTCCTGGAGGTAAACTGAGCATTTATTCTATTATATCTTGTTTGACAGAGCTCTATGAGCTCTGTCAAACAAGATATAATAGAATAAATGCCTGTACTGGATGTAGTGAGGCCAAAAAGGTTGATAAATAAGGGGAATTTGGTGCGTGTCACAGTAATTTTTTCGACATATTACAAAAATTTATATACAATTAACAGGAGTTCACTCTACAACCCATATGCAATAAACAGATCAAATTTGTACTGAAGGTAAGGTAAATGGTTTTGTGTTTGAAAATTATAAGAGATATCCAATTAAGTGGGCTCCACTGTATTATGATGACATGATGATAAAGTGTTGTGATTATAACACACTGTTGGAAAGGGCTCTGTGAGCAATTTCCAACAGTGTATTACATCACATCATATTATCGGATTACGGAAAGAGTACACTGGATGGCAAAATTCATGAAACAAGAGGCCCCAAGGAGCCTTAATTGCTCACCGGCCAAAGTGGTTCAAAGAAGTATTTGGGGGTCACATTCAGTTAGACATGGTTCATCAACACAACAAAAGAATGAAGTCATGAGAGACAAATTTTATGGAACTAGGGCCATGGCTTGAACAAACTTGAATCTTACCCCCCCCCCCCCCCCCCCGCCCCCCCAAGGATGCTGTATACCAAATATCAAAAGCATTCATCTGCTGGATCTGAAGAAGATTTTTAAAGAAAATTCCTCATTTTGAACTAAGTTGTCATTCGGGCTCCATAGTGAGCCCAAATATGAACCCCGGGACTTGGCTTGAACAAACTTGAATCTCACCCCTAAGAATACTGCATGCCAAATATCAAAACATTCCGACTGCTGAATCTGAAGAAGAAGATTTTTAAGAAAATTCCTCATTTCGAACTAATTTACAATTCAAGCTCCCACAGTGAGCCCAAATATAAACCTAGAGACATGGCTTGAACAAACTTGAATTTCACCCCCTAAGGATGCTACATACCAACTATCAAAACATTCTGACTACTGGATCTGAAGAAGATTTTTAAAGAAAATTCCTCATTTTGAACTAAGTTATCATTCAGGCTCCCACAGTGAGCCCAAATATGGACCTAGGGACATGGCTTGAACAAGCTTGAATCTCACCCCCTAAGGGTGCTGCATACCAAATATCAAAACATTCCGACTACTGGATCTGAAGAAGAAGATTTTTAAAGAAAATTCCTCATTTTGAAGTTATAATTTGGGCTACCACAGTGAGCCCACATATGAACCCAGGGACTTGGCTTGAACAAACTTGAATCTCACCCCCCCCCCCCCCCCCCCCCCCCCCCCCCCAAGCATGCTGCATACCCAATATCAAAAGATTCTGCCAGCTGGATCTTGAGAAGAAGATTTTTAAAGAAATTTGCCTGAAATGCACTAAGTTTGAATTCGGGCTTCTATACTGAGCCCAAATATGAACCCAGGGGTCCGATTTGAACAAACTTGAATCAGATCCACCCCACAATGTTGCATACCAAATATCAAAAGATTCTGCCTGCTGGATCTGGAGAAGAAGATTTTTTAAGAAATTTGCCTGAAATGCACTAAGTTTGAATTCGGGCTTCTATACTGAGCCCAAATATGAATTCAGGGGGCCGATTTGAACAAACTTGAATCAGATCCACCCCACAATGTTGCATACCAAATATCAAAAGATTCTGCCTGCTGGATCTGGAGAAGAAGATTTTTTAAGAAATTTGCCTGAAATGAACTAAGTTCGAATTCAAGCTTTTATAGTAAGCCCAAATATGAATCCAGGGGGCCGATTTGAACAAACTTGAATCAGATCCACCCCACAATGTTGCATACCAAATATGAAAAGATTCTGCCTGCTGGATCTGGAGAAGAAGATTTTTTAAGAAATTTGCCTGAAATGCACTAAGTTCGAATTCAAGCTTTTATAGTAAGCCCAAATATGAATCCAGGGGGCCGATTTGAACAAACTTGAATCAGATCCACCCCACAATGTTGCATACCAAATATGAAAAGATTCTGCCTGCTGGATCTTGAGAAGAAGATTTTTTAAGAAATTTGCCTGAAATGCACTAAGTTCGAATTCGGGCTTCTATACTGAGCCCAAATGTCAATCCAGGGGGCCAGTTTGAACAAACTTGAATCAGATCCACCCCACAATGTTGCATACCAAATATCAAAAGATTCTGCTTGCTGGATCTGGAGAAGAGATTTTTTTAGAAATTTGCCTGAAATGCACTAAGTTCGAATTCGGGCTTCTATTCGGAGCCCAAATGTCAATCCAGGGGGCCAGTTTGAACAAACTTGAATCAGATCCACCCCACAATGTTGCATACCAAATATCAAAAGATTCTGCTTGCTGGATCTGGAGAAGAGATTTTTTTAGAAATTTGCCTGAAATGCACTAAGTTCGAATTCGGGCTTCTATTCTGAGCCCAAATGTCAATCCAGGGAGCCGGTTTGAACAAACTTGAATCAGATCCACCCCACAATGTTGCATACCAAATATCAAAAGATTCTGCCTGCTGGATCTGGAGAAGATTTTTTAAGAAATTTGCCTGAAATGCACTAAGTTCAAATTTGGGCTTCCATAGTGAGCCCAAATATGAATCCAGGGGGCCGATTTGAACAAATTTGAATCAGACCCATACCAAGATGCTGCATACCAAGTATCAAAAGATTCTGCCCACTGGTTCTGGAGAAGATTTTTTAATAATTTTTCTATAATTCATAAGGTGCTATCAGTTATGCCCCTTATGGAGCCCCAAGTGGGCATGTCCAATTCATTTGAACAAACTTGAATTGACATATGGTAATAAACATCCATACCAAGTTTCGAGCAAATCGACCTAGTGGATTCAGAGGAGAAGTCATTTGAAAAATGTTCACGACGACGACGGATGGCAAGTGATAAGTTGAGCTTCCTTCGGTGAGCTAATAAAAATTGTCGCAGAGGTTACAGGTCAATTGAATTCAAGTACGTTTCAAGGAAGGTGGTGAAAAATGAAGTACTTTTCAAGGATGTAAACAAATTCAAGCACTTATCAAGGAAGGGGCTGAAATTCATTTCGGACTTTTCATTTGAGTGGGGACCATGTTCTATATTTGGGGAGTAACAGACTGAAAGAGAGTAAGTGATAACAATAGAATAACATGCCTTTGTTGGACATTAAGGTTCTATTATTACCACTTCAGCAGGCATTATAACAATAACATGATTTTGTTGGGCATCCCGGTTTATTAATGGCCCTTGTCTGAAGACTGAATAACAGCCCTCTGGTTTCTTAATGACCCACGACTTCGTCTCAGGACGGTAATAAACCCTCTGGCTGTTTTTCAATCCTCTCAGGCTGTTAATAAACCGTAACGTCCTCCAAACTCATGTTATTGTTATTTTAGTGGCCTTACAGAAATGATTAAGAGCCCTCTGTCTTATTAGCAACTCTCAACTCCATCTTGGACAAAGAAACATTAGACTTTGTTGCTGTGATTATAAATCTCTTGTGAGTTGGTCAAGGCAGTGTCAAGCCAGGAGTTGCACCCAGTGGCCAACTAGCATCTATTGAATCACAAATGAACCATGCTTTGAAAATCATGTTATTATTATATAAAGATGGAATTTTTTCCAGAAATATTATCAGAGGATTTCATTGAAATAAGGTAAAAAAAAAAATCCTTCTAAAAAAGTAACCATTTATCTTATAAAATTAATTCTTAACATACCTACCACAATTGTTTACAATTGGCTGTAACATAAGTGCAAGCCCTACTTCGGAACTTAACCTAAGCTAATAACTTTTCCAAACTTGTTGGAAAAGTGGAAGAGTGCAAAAGCACTATAAAAAGATCGAAAAGGGGTCGAGCGAGACCGGTGCTCGACATTACAGGTACTCTCTCTGCACACCTCTTGCATTTACCAAGCGCATGCGCAAACGTCAATTCCGAATTTCTGCCAACGAGAAGTTTGTGATTCAGCGGGGAGGCAATGATATCAAATATATCCCCCAGGAGGGTGAGCCTCTGGTAAACAATTGTGGTAGATATGTTAAGAAACAAAATTTACTAAAAAATTTTAATTTCTTCTCAACCTACTCACAATTGTTTACAATTGGCTGAATAAACAATAGGAGGAGGTGAATCACATAACCAACACCAACAAGAGCAGCTGAAAGAAATGCAAGGAGGGCAGAGAATGACAGCAAAACCTGTAAAGGAAGAAAGTGGGAAGGTGCTGAAAAAGAAGCTGAAACACCAACACCACGGTGTTGAAAAGAATGAAGCACCTGAAAGAACAAGGCTGAGGGATGCACAAACCCGAAAATACATATTTAACGAGGGTGCACAACAGCCTGAGCAGCAACAAGAAGGCCTAAAGAAAAAAGGTCCTCAGATTGCTGCTGTAGGTGGCGGAGATAAAAGGAGGAGAAAGTAGAAACATTCCTCCAGTAAGCCGCATTCATAACGTCCCTGAGCGAAAGGAAAGCAGTCTTATATGTGAGAAAATACATATCGGTCTCAGATAAAGCCTCAAACGGTGCCCCTTCCAAACAATGTAACACCCATGCCAAGTTCCATTTGGGTGTAAGATGCAAAACTCGAGACCTCTTCAGAGAAAAGTGACGAATCAGTTTGAAGAGAAAGAGATTACACCGATGCACTGCTTTCCCACATAAGAGAAAGTTTCTGACAGCATAGACCGATAGCCCTTAACAGTGACAGGCTGGAGGCTCTTGGAGTCAAAAAGGTATACCAGAAAATCTGCAATTTGAGTGATTGACGGATTTCGGTAATCCACACGTTGAGCTGCACACCAGTGGCAGAAAACCGTCCACTAAGTAGCATAAGTCATGCCAGTGGAATGTCGCCATGATGCAGAAATGCACTCCACTGTACTTCTCGACAAACCATGTTGGAGACAGGACCTGATAAAAGACAGACGTGAAGGGACAAACTCACAGGCTGTTGTGATACTTCATGGGCCAACCCTGGGAAAGAAGATCGTGGCACAGAGGTATACGAATTGACCGATCTGCTAAGAGGCTGCAGCTGATTGATCAGCACCCTCTGTGGAGACAGGGGTGCGATCAGAATGACCCTGCAACTGCCAGCGCGAATCTTCACCAACACCTGAGAAGGAATCGGTGCAGGAGGGAAGGCATAGCTAATCCAACCTGTCCAGTCCTGAGACAGAGCGTCTACCACAAAGGCTAGTGGATCCAGACAAGGGGAGACAAAGGTCTCTACCTGATGATGCCAGCGAGTGGCAAAAAGGTCGACAAGAAGATGACCCCACCACTTCCAAATCGTCTGAAACACCGACCTATGCAGCATCCATTCAGTGGGAAGGACACTGTCCCATTGGGACAGGGAGTCTGCTAGGACGTTGAGACATCCGGGAATGTGCCGAATGGCCACCCGAGTGTTTACATCCCGCGCTAACAGCAGAAGATCCCGAGATAGCCGATACATGGGAATCGAATGCGTGCCCCCTTGATTCCGGATGTAGGCCACCACTGTCGAATTGTCCAAAAGAAGCAGGACTGTGTGATTCGACAGGTGAAAGATCCATTGCTGAAAGCTCAACAGAAGAGCAAGGAGCTCCTTCTGGTTGATATGAAGGGCCATCTGCTCGCTGTCCGACTTGCCGTGGGTGGACAGACTGAGAGGATCCAACGTAGCACCCCAGCACCGATCGCTGGAATCCGCAGTAAGGATGTGATTGGCCGAAGGAAGATCCAACGGGACACCCCCTGAGTCAACCAGGGAACATCGGCCCAAGGGTGGAGGTGACACAGCAAGGACAGAGGAATAGGAAGCTCCAGGTCCAGAGGATCCACATTCGGACGCCAATGATCCAACAGGAAGTGTTCGAGAGGTCAGACAAACAATTGACCCAGCCGAATGAGATCTGTCACCGAACCGCAAAGGCCCAGCATCTGAAGGAAAATCCTGGCCAAGACCAAGGAGGATCGGAGCAGGGCCGGAGTCAAGGCAGAAAGGATCACCGCCCGAGCCTTGGGAAACGACACCACATTGTGTAAAGTGTCGAAATCCATTCCCAAATGACAAAATTGCTAAGAAGGAAGGAGATTCGACTTCTCGCAATTGACTCTGAAACCCAGTGACATCAGCAGGCCAAGCAACCGTCGTACATCAAACTTCAGGACTGCAGCATTGTGGTGCCGTTGGAGTGTGTCGTCCAGGTAGGCCGACAAAGTCACAGCCAAATGAGTGCGGTGAACATGTGACATCAGTCGGGTGAAGGCCCAAGGTGCCAGGTTCAAACCAAACGGGAGAACTTTGAATTGAAAGACACGATCCCTAAACGAGAACCAAAGGTATTTCCGTGACGCCAGGTGAATGGGTACATGGAAATAGGCATCCTTCAGGTCGATACTAGCTGCAAAATCGACCTGATGAATCAACCGTCGAACCGACCTGTAAGTCTCCATGCTGAAACAAGGTGCTATGATGGTCTCGTTCAGGATACTCATATCGATGACAGGACGAAACTGGCCATTTTTCTTCGGCACCAAGAAAAGCCTCGAGTAGAATCCCGGAGTAAGGGTGTTCCTGACCACCTTGGTCGCCCCTTTGGAGAGGAGATTGTCGATCTCCTGCACCAGAAGGTCCTGACACTGAGGATTGGAAGGGACCTGAGTCGGGAGGGGTCACCCGAGATAAACAACATAGACCAATAAACTTATATCTTTAAGAAGGTAAAGGGCGATCATTCAAACCAAGCACTCTTTGGGTATCCTCCATGCCTGTCTTTCCTGCCACCTTCATATCTGACTAGCTGAATCGTAAAAAAGCTGGAGAGTCTAGGACTTAAGGAAAATCCAATCTCTCAATTACTTCAGTAAAGACAGAGGTATTATATATGTCTTTCTCTTTTATGAGAAAAGAGAAAGGCATAACACCAACAATGTAATTGAGAATTACATAATTATATAATTTCTCCATTTAATGCAAGCATAACCAGTTATGTTGATTCGGTGAAGGAAACCAATATATGAAGCCATTCCATAGAATGAGATGCTTTATACTCATTTAAAAGTGTCCAAGGATTGTATATTAATGCTCATTTGACACGTAACATATACAAATGCTTTACAGTGAGTTGCACTTTAAAAACAGTACATAAATGAGACATAGTTATTGCTTCACACAAAGCTACACATTAAAACTGATCCGAGGTAAAATTCCTCAGAATGAAGAGGGCAGCGGAACTGTGTAAGTGCTCGAGCAGACTGCCTAAAAACCTTATAGATGTGGCATTAATGGACGACATTCTGAGCAACAGAAAGAGGACTCAAAGAACTTAGGTCACCGGAGATGGACTCTAAATTTCTCAGGTAAAACTTGGTAAATGAAGAGGGCTGTATCCAGTAAGCAGCCTTCATAAGATCAGTAATGGCTATACTGTTAGAATAAGACCAAGAAGTGGACAGTGCTCTAACCTCATGCGCTGAAATCTTGTTGACAGAACATTGATCCGAAGATAGATTTTCGTAGGCAATACATATTGCCAACTGAATCCATCTAGCAACAGAATGAACAGAAATATCTTTTCTGTTAGGAATCAAAGAAAGAAAGAAACGTTTTCTTTCCTTGCTAATAAAATCTGATCGACGTTTATAAATGCAAGTTGCTCTAATTGGACACAGCAAAGGTCTACAGTTATCCGAGGATGGTAAAGCCTTAATGACAATAGGCTCCGGGCGCTTATCCGGAAACTGATTCTTAGCCTGAATCCCCACTTCCATAGTGAGGGTAATAGAATTACCCACACTACGGTAATGAAATTCATCAACAGATAATGCATGAAGTTCACTGACTCTTCTAGCAGATGCAAAGGCTAAGAGAAACGCCGTTTTATAGGTCAAGAATTTTAACTCTACAATGTCTAACGGCTCAAAAGGAGCTTCTTGGAGCTTTAACAGAACCCAAGCCAAATTCCACTTAGGAATTAATCTGAGGGTTCTAGGTCTATTAATAGAGAAATTTCTAACTAGCTTGGATAAAAAAGTATCTGATCCAATAGCCAAGTTATCATGACGAGTGTGTCTGATAACACAGACCTATAGCCCTTAATAGTGACGGGCTGCAGTTTGAGTTCATCAAAAAGGTAGACCAAGAAATTGGCAGTCTGTGGAATGGACGGATGATATACGTCTATAGACTGTTCCATACACCAATGGAAGAAAACCCTCCACTTCGCTGCGTAATTCAATGAAGTGGAGGCCCTCCTACAGTTAGAAATTGCGTCCACTGCTCATCCTGTAAAATGTTTTCAGTGCAAGAAGGACAGCACATCGGAAATACGTGAAGGTTGAGACCTTCCAGGTTGTAAAGCAGTGCACGGGACTTCCCCTGGAATAGAAGATACTCTCGTGGAGGAATTTTCCAGGGAATACTCCATAATAGACACCCGAGAAGACTGACCCAAGGTTTCTGTGACGACAGAGGTGCTACTAGCAAGATTTTGCAGTGAGACTGTTTGATCTTTAACAGAATCTGCTGAATCAATGGAGCTGGAGGGTATTTTATCCCATCATCCCGTCCCACAAGATCGACAGAGCATCTACTGCGTACGCTCGATGATCTGGACATGGCGACACGAACATCGGTAACTGATTGTTTAGGTGTGTCGCAAGAAAATCTATAGTGGGACGTTCGCAGTGGAAGCAAATCTGCCTGAATATTCGCTTGTTGAGAGTCCATTCCGATGGCAACAGGCGTCCTTTCTGAGAGAGCGAGTCTGCTAATACGTTCAGACAACCCGGTATATGACAAACTGAGAGACGAATGTGATGATTCAGAACGAATAGAAGAATCTTCTGTTAATTCGCATAACAGAATCGAGTGAGTGCTGCCTTGGTTCCTGAGGTAAGCAACTACTGTCGAGTTGTTCGACAGAATTTGAACATGGACATTCACTATTTGACAAATCGAATGTTGTAGTGCCAGCCAGATTGACATCATCTCCTTGATGATTATGTGTTTTTTTAGGAACCAAGAGTCCCAAAGACCCTGACACTTCAAGTCTGCAGGACTTAGGGACGTGCCCCAGCCCGTATTACTCGCATCCATCATAATCGTGAAAGCCGGATCCGGCAGTTGAAGCAGAACTCCTTGAGTTAACCACTGAAGATCTGCCCAAATCTGAACCTTTTGTTTTACTAGGTCCGTTAAAACAATTCTGGTTTTCGAGCGAATGCGTTTTCACACTCCAGTTCTGAGTAAAGAATATCTGGAGGCGACGCACATGCAGGCAGCCCATCGGAATAAGATCTGCAGCTGCTCCACAAGCCCCATCAGTCGCATAAACTCCCTTGCTGTTACTGCGTCTGAGTTTAGACGAAAGCAAGCATAACAACTGACTAATTTGGCTCCGGGTTACGGCAGACGAACCAGACTGTTGTGAGTCTCGAAAGCTCATTCCCAAGTGAATGAACGACTTGGCCAGAGCTAGATCCGACTTTTTCTCATTTACTATGAAACCGAGACATCAAAACAATTGAAGCAGACTCTGAACATCGTTCTGAAGAATAATTCTGTTGCCATATCTCTGAAGAATGTTGTCCAAGTAAGACGATGTTACCACAGACGAATGAGCTCAGAAGTATGACATTTCCGAGTTCATTATTCAAGTGAAAGCCCAAGGAGCCAGGTTCAGACCCAAGCACATTGCTCTGAACTGATAAACCTTTCCTTGCAGGGCAAACCGCAGGTACTTTCTGAATGCCGGATGTGCCAGGACATGAAAGTAAGCGTCCTTTAGATCTATGCTTGCTGTATAGTCGTCCACTTGAATGCTCGCTCTTATCAACCGAATGGTTTCCATATAGAACTTTGGAGCCACGATAAGCTTGTTTATCCAGCTCAAGTCTTTTATCGGTCGGAACGAATTGTCTGGCTTTGGTACAAGGACCAGGTGAATGCAAAAACCTTGAGAATTTTGATTCTCGATGACCTCTATTGCTTCCTTTAATAAAAGAGCCTGTACCTCCGCTAGGAGAGACACTTTTTTGAAAGGATCCGCCGGAAGATTTGTCCAACACGGACATCTTGTTAGTGGTGGTTTTGCTCGGAATGATAACCGTAGGCCTTCCGAGACTACACTTCTCACCCACTGATCTTCCATGACTGCTATCCAGTTTCTCGCGAAGTTTGATAAGCTTCCGCCAACTGGCAAGCAATAGAGGTCTTGACCATCACCTGTAGGACTTGCGAGGCTTACGGGAGGAGAAACTATGTCCTCCCCGCGAAGAACCTTCTCCCGTCGGCCTTGGGGCGTCTGACCTATAATCCTGATCAGACTTATGCCCCTTTCCCGAGTTGCTGTACTGATGACCTACGCAGTAATTATAAGAGGGTTTCTTGTACCCTCGCGAGGAGTTCCCTTTAGATGATTTAGATTTTGAACGTCCTCGCTTACCCCGGTCTGCTGAAGTGTGTTGTTGAGACACCGATTTCAAAAGCAGAGCACTGGAAGCTTTCTTGGTCGCCTGCACACAGACTAATAAAAGTTTGTCGGCAAACGGAGTATGTCTGGCGACCAGAGCATCTCGGAGAGAACTTTTCACCTTGTCATCTATAAGTGATGACAACGCAAGGGCAGCATCACGTCTAATTAACTCCAAATTTGCCACTGTGAGGGCAGAGTTGTACGTGGCATACATGACTGCCCTGGAAAGAATTCTAAGAGAGGAGCAAACGTCTTCAAATTTCTTCCCATTAAGACATTGCACCATAGCTCTGGTAAGGTGATCTGCACAGGACATTGCATCCAGATTCGCTCTATTTGACGAAATAGCACATTCCATCATGTCCGAGCATATGTTGAATGAAGCAGGTAGGGATATATCTAAATCCCTGACCTGCTCATCCAAACGCAGAGGAGCTCTCTGGATATCTTCTCCAACCGTTTTAAATGAACGTGGTCCAAGGAAAGGTATATTTATGGAAGATGTCGATAAGAAACCGCCTTTCCTGTTAACACTAGAGAGGTTAAATATGGCATTGTCGACATGGCCAAAGGCCTATGACACTTGTCTATATTGAACCGGGAAGGAAAGAACTTCCTATTTCCTCCGCACAAAGTCTCCGTCTTAAGACGACAGCGGTTTCTCCCTGGTTGTCACAGCTTGCTGATCAGGTGGAACAAATTCAGGATAGTATTGATGGATAAATTCCATAGCTACCATATGTTGTTCCAAAAGGGAAGGGTAATCCTCTTCCTTGTCCCTTTCACCATCCGACTGAATCAGCTGTGAAGTTCGGCCTACCGCATCTGCATGTGAAGATGACTGGACTGACCCAGCACCATCCGACAGCTCATTACTGGAATCTGCGGGAGGCTGCTCTTGCACTTGTTGGGATGCTGCGATCAGCTGTGCAATCTGCAACAGCAAGTCCGTTACTGAGGCTTGAGGAGCAGTGGTTTTCTGGTTTTTAGCCGCTTGCTGCTCCTGGGATGCAGTTCCGGAGATGGATCTCTTCTCTGAACGTCCCGATTATCGAAGCCTCAGTTCCCAAGCTACTGGATGGTCCAACTTCATGGGCGAAGACTGGCTCCATCTTCACGCAGCTGGCTGGATATCTGAAGTCGGGTAGCTAGGATGCAGTCGTGTGTGCTTTTGAATTGTAGCAGAGGAAGCCGTGACTGTAGCCGAGGCCGGCTGCAGTCTAGACGGAGCGTCCCGAGTGGCAGGTGTGGACGTATGCTCTGGCTCATGCAAGTTTCTCAAAACAACATTTGACCCTAAAGGTTGTTGGGTTAGAGAGGGACCTGTCCTGCTCGAGGCCTTGACAGACCTCGCCGAGCCTCCCGAAAAGAAACTTGCTGACTTCCTCCCTATTTCCGTCATCGCCGGAAGAGCTTTTGATTTTAAGGTGCTCGCTCTACCCAAATCTACACTTCCTTCAACCACAACAGACTTACCTGGTGTCACGGCTCCCACGGACGGAGTAACCGCTTCACCAGTCAAGATAGCCTCTTGCAAGGGATTAAGAACACTAACTTGAGGCCTTATCCCTTGCTTAATATTCATGAGCACCTTTGCAGCTAACTCTGTTTGCTCATCGACGGTAGCACACATTTGGTAGGTGTCACAATACCATCACCATGCTCTTGTTCCTCTGAAAAAGAAACTGAAAAACTTGAATTATCTTGTGGTGAGAGCACCGGCATAAGCATCTCACTGCCAACAACGTACCGTGACACACGTCTCCATCGTTTGTCATCCCAATTAACACATGTAGGACAAGTATCTGCAGGAGTACATCGACTGTAGGCAAGGCAACAAGCATGTAAATCCGAGGAAGACTTCCTCGCCTTGCATTTAGTGCAGTAAGCTTTCATGATTCAATCAAAATAAAAAGTTGATAGTACTCCTACAAACTCCACAATAAAATATACAATAAAGATACATGAATAATTACAATCAAATTTGAAAAATCCAATCAAAACATTTTTCAAAAGGAAAAGCCTTAGTTCCCAAAGCGAACGTGATGTGCCCAAGGGCATCCTGATAGACCCTAAGTGTGGACAAAATCCAAATTTTTTGAGCTACACTACCCGAATCATAATCAATGTATCCTACAATAATCCTACAGTCAAATAATACTAAATACTACATATATTTGAAGACGTTGTCAATGTAAACAACGTCAAGGAAAAAAACGGAAACAAGACATCAGGCACACAAAAAGGCCCAAAGTCAGTAACAGATTTTAATGCTACCAAATGTAAAGCTAGATCTTCATATGAAGAAAAAACAATACATCGGATAGAAGATGCAAGATCAAAACAACCCAACACCCCTAGGGTGAGGACGTAACCATGGGGATAAACAGAATAAACATTCTGTAATACACGTTAAACTTCCAAGAAATTTAATAAAAAATTTCAATAAAAATAGCCAAAAAGCTTAGGAGTTTAACAAGAGGGCTTCCTTGAGGGATAGGGAAGGAACACTAAACAAACAGTGGATAAATCATTAGCAATTATGATGACATCAGGCGTATGTCCCGAAATTGGGAAACATGAAATAATTTTTATAATTATTAGTTACAGCCCTGAACGTTTCCAAACACCATTGTTCACTTTCATCATCCATTTACAGCCTTGGATCCACCAATTTTACCAATGATTTGTGCCTGGCATCCTCAAACAAGTGCACTGCTAGCGGTGAATCAATATACAGCCGCCTATGAAGAAATTGCACCTGTGAAGAAATTTTTAGTTGAACAAAAGGTCAAAAATTCCTTCAAAAATAATTATACATTCCTACCTTACAACCCATAAAACTTGAATATATTCTTTTCAAGTTATTGCGTGAAGAATCAAAAGTCACCAAAACTCCCAGGTTGCCATGGCGGCCATACTGGACATGCCAGAAAGCTGGTTATCGAGAGGAACCATCCTCTAGTCATGACTAATCATCCATAAAAAACCAGTATCTGTTGGATGTATTGTTTTCAAGTTATCGCATGGGCAAACAAAAGTTAACGGATGGACAGACAGGGACAGACAGACAAATGGATGGATGGATGGATGGACGGATGGACAATGATGCTGGTTATCGAAAGGAACCATCCTCTAGTCATGATTAATCAACCATAAAAAACAGTATCTGTTGGATTATCAAATGGACAATCAAAAGTCCCTGAAAATCCAAGATGGCTGCCATGGCGATCCTATTGGACATGCCAGAATGCTGGATATCGAAAGGAACCATCCTCCAGTCATGATTAATCAACCATAAAAAAGTAGCATCTGTTGGATTTATAGTTTTCAAGTTATCACATGGACAATAAAAAGTCCCCGAAAATCCAAGATGGCAGCCGTGGTGGCCATATTGGATATGCCAGAATGCTGGTTATCGAAAGGAACCATCCTCTAGTCATGACTAATCAACCATAAAAAACAGTATCTATTGGATGTATTGTTTTCAGGTTATCGCGTGGACAAACAAAAGCTAATGGACAGACGGATGGACAGACAGACAGACATTGCCATACCATAATATGGGCGGCTCATATGAGCGGCCGTATAAAAAGGAGATTTAAAAGCACAGATGTCAGTTCATTGTTGCTGACTTTAGGGTCAAACAAAGAATGATGGTTGGCGCCAACTTTGGTACCTTCCTGGATATTGCGCATGCGCAGATCACAAAAGTATGGAGGACCATCTAGGACTTAATTTTTTCGGTTTTGCATGCAAATTTTGGAGATTGGGGGGCAAAATTTGTGTTTGGCCCTGGATTAATTTGAGTTAGCACCAGCTAGTCTGCGCCATTGGTTGTGGTATAAAAATATGTGTTGCCTGAAAACGGTTAAGATAACCCTTTTGGAGGCACGTTAATTTCTAATTTGTACAGGCTTGAATAGCAATGTACGTATAGTACAGCTTAAGCATCAATAATTTTTCAAACATTACAGCCATCATTCTCCCTTGAAAATTGTGGTCAACAAGCACAAAACATAGGTGACAGCTGAACATGCAACTACCAATCATTTAAAAAGAATTCCACATAACTAGTGGGCCCACCAAACCCCGAATGGGGAGACCTTTTCAGATGCTCGACAGAAAAGTAGTCCAATGGATATCAAGGGGAGATGACGTTGGAATTTCTTACTGGACAGAATGGATGGAATCACAGACTCAATTTAAATAATAGATATGTGTGTATCCAGAATGTGGACAAACTTATTGGCTTGAAGAGCCTCTATAGTACTCTCTGTATATGGATGATGCAATAAACACTGCAAAATTTATTTCTTTATCAAATCTATATGCAAATTAACCTCACCTTCTAACTTTAAGAGAACATAACACAGATTAACTTCTTACATGTTGCTGGAAGATATTGCTGCCGCCCAGAACACAAAATATCTTGCCACTGAAGTAAGTAATAATTTGGCACATTTTACCAAATTTTCCCACTGTAAATTTAATGCACTTTTCGATCAATGATTTATTAAGTTACATTCAGATGAATTTTTCATCAAATCTAGTCATGGCTACTCAGCAGGTTAAGATAACAGTTTGGCCGGCTGCTGATTTGTCACAGTAAGAGTTAAGTCATTAGAGACGAGAAAAAAAAACATGTTCAGCACAACAGGATACACAACTCACAGGTGTTACCTAAAGGCAAAATCAAAAAACAGTGAATAGTCCTCCATCTTAAAAAGTATTAAATACCTTATAATGCCAAAATTTTTCAAAGTGGCATCAATTGGATTTAGATTTAGTGCACAAAGTTGCAAAGATCATAAAACCTTCTCACTACTGACAGAGCAAGATATCCCTTCACCACAAAACATGTTTTTGGCACTTGAAAATTCCAATTTTCAGGTTTCTGGTGGACTATTTAGTGGCCATCGTCGATTCTGAGCAATCTTTTTGGGCAATTTTAAGAATTTGGAGTCTATCTTACACTCAAACCGTATCTATGTCAATCAGCAGATTAACCTGAAAGTGGTTAACTTGAAAACAGTATGTAAAATGTGTAATTTTGACTGCCATAATGGAAAGGGGTTAAATACCTAACATGTTTATGGTATAAGAGAGGAATCCAAAGATTTGAAATCAGCACAAAATAATTCCCTAGAAACAATCAAAAAACCTTCCGCAATGAGTTTGCAAGGTGCCCCAAAACAGAGGTTTGGGGTAATATTTAATCTTCTCCCAAAAGTAATCATTACGTGTACACTCCATATAAAACCGCACTTCGCGTACCCCACTTTTTGTGTAGAAAAGTGGGGTACCCAAGTGCGGTTAGGAGAGAAGCATTACATAATCAATTAGTGCTCGACGAGAAATTTCTTCCAGAGTCTGAACCTGATTAGTAATATTAGTCTTCAGTCAGTGAATTTCTAAAACCTGCATTTCATAAAATAATGATATAAAAATATTATATCTGTCTTTTCCAGATCATTGTACCCCGGAATAATGTCCGCTTTTAAACAATTCGCCCAATATTTTTCGAGATATTTAACTTGTTTCCGTATTAAAATAAAATGTTTTGCCGATATGTCATTTGGATTCCCCCCTGTATAATTAAAGGTAAGTTTATCGCCATCGAACATGATCTTGTCCACCTTCATTCTCGAAACATTTCATCGAGACATTTTTAAATAAAATTACCGAATAGAGGAAGTATTTTAAAATAAAACAAATTCTGTGCGTTGCTATGTTTTTTTAGAACAATAATGTGACAGTCTCGGCGATACATCCTGTCTTTACGAAGTGCGGCCCCTATTTTTCAGACTCGGAATCATTACGAACTCGGCATATGATTTAATATCATTGCAGATAAGCTGCTTCACGTTTACCTCAGTAATTATTTTTGACGAACTAAATTGAGAATGAAACAGAATTAATAAATAAATCCATCTGCTCCTTCCGGTCATTTTCGTAACAACTCGGGTGGATTTTTTCAAATTACGTTCAGTCTTCGGAATCATGAAATTTTAGAAGAAGAGACATACGAATCATGGCCTATGGTAAACAAATTTATAGTGTAGTTTAGGAAGTGGAAGGCACCCACAATGGGATTTTCTTGTCAACTTCCAATATCTGAAAAAGGCATGAAAAATTGGTGGCGTCACTGGGGGCCGGGGGAGGGGTAGGTATTTGCCCCTTAAACACAGATTTTGCCCACATTTGCTTCCCACGTCCATAACACACACACACACACAAACTCTCTCTCTCTCTCTGTCTCTATCCCCCCCCCCACCCCACCCCACCCCACCCCCGTAACCATGGCGTATTCACGCCTCCCGTGAGTCAACGATCGACAGTATAATCTCTCCACTTTTAAATCTGATCCGCCGCGCCTGGAAAAATTCTCCCTTAAAATTTTATATATTTTCCTTTTTTTACAGCTTGTGGCCCTCATTAACGGGGGAGGGGAGCATTCCAATGAGGGGCCATAAACTATGTGACTGAAACAAAATATGGAAATTCACTAAATTCACAACGCCAATGGCCGAATTTGGCCAGCACTCAGGCTATACAAAAATCTGCATTCAAATTTTATTATGTTTAAGTTTTTGTTTCAAAAACATAGCTTATGACCCTTCATTGGAACGAGCTAGTGGATTTTGAGTCTTTCCATTGAGGGGTCCCAAGCTCTGTTTTGAGACAAAAAAATTCAAATTTTTAGTTGTTATTAAAGAATTTATCTTGCAAGTGCCACCTGGTCCTGTAGGCGGGTGGAGACTATTGGATCACCGGATTTATCTTCCTAGCATTTGGTACGTTTTTTCTTGGAAATAGTATGTTTATTTTCGTGGCTGGAAACTGGGTAGACTGATAACATTTTGGCCAGACGCTGTCGTCTGTATGTTGGTGTTTTGGTAATAATAATTCTCCCCAGCTAGCATGGGTTTCTTTTCAATAGATGCTTCAAATGCTTCGGCCCTTTGACAGATTAATAAGTAAATTAGCCTTAGAAAAGGTGTTGAACATATGACATACCAGTATACAATTATGCTCAATTAGCTACTTCTGTTCAGTGGCGTGTTAAATTAAATCCTTTGTTTGTTGTTAATCCCCAAGAAAATGTTAAAAGAAACGAAACACTTGCTATGTTTCATCATATCACACCCCCCAAATATAAAAATATTCACAGGAAACATTTTTAAAATCTCCTGAAAGTTAGTGCTTGCGCGGTCTGGAGTCCAATGATATTAGCTTCAAATAAGAGACTTCATTAGTTGAAACTTTGGATATTTAGTGCTTAACACGATGTCTTGATCAAGTAGTCCAATAATATTAGCTATGAACACGCGTCTCATCAAGCTTTATTTATTTTTTATTATTTGTTGCTAATATTATTGGTGGACTGTTTCATTATCCACATCATAGTATGATGCCGCAACACTACCACCGAGTTAGGGTGAGAACGGTTTGAGTTTCGCCGAATTGAATAGAGCATGCGTTTTGGCCCTAATCTTTTCAAAATCAGCCCCCCTCCCCCTCCAAAAAAAAGAATGGGAGCCAAAACTCGTTTTATCACCAATATCAGTCACCGCTGATATGACCGATTCCCCGGGTTGAATAAGATGTCACAACGTTGTTCTCATGACCATAAACTCAAGTAATGTATTCCTGTGTGGCGTCATTTCGTTCCCGTGGGGACACACTTCATCGATCGGAATGGTCCCGAGTTGAATTATGATACCGTGTTTTGAAGTAGCTCCAGGAAAAAGATGAGAGAAGCATGGATCGGGTTTACCCAAATTGGATCTGATCCGTGTTTTGAAGATAATCTCCCCCCGGGTTTGGGGTTCCATAGCGGCTATCAGATAGAATAAAAAATGTGTTTTAATTTTTACATTTGGGGGGATTATCATGTTATATCCCGGACGAAAAGCAGATAAATTGCCAGTATGTTCAAAAAGAAAAATGTGTAGTTATCTGTACCCGTCCATTTCGGTTGAGAATCAGAATGTTTTTTTCAACAACAATGACCTCGATTAAGCGAGTTCAGACTATTTTATATCATGTAAATCCAAAAGATGGAAGAGCCACACTGCTTCACGGGATCGTCAAAATTCACATTTTTTTAAAAGATTTATTAGAACACAAAACGTGAATTATTGGACCGATTTTCACATTTAAAGGATTCTTTTGATCCAGAAAATTCTCTCCAAAAATATTTCAGGCACAGAAAAAGGATTTAGTGAAGAAAACTTATTATGTAAATTGCGAGGTGTTTTCCCAATCAACACTGATTAATGAGTAAATACCTGCTGTTATATAATCTTACATAACGCACTCAGTCGACATTGGAATAATTTTTTTATATGGAGTGTACACGTAATGATAGCCATATTAAAGCAATGATATTTTAAAATCGGCAGTAAAATTTTGTTAGTTGTTTTCAATTTTAGCCATCAAAATATGGCATAAAATCCATCACTGGAATGACTTCATCCACCTTGTTCCAATGGAGGGTCATAAACTTTGTTGCAGAAGTATAAAATGAAATTTTTAATGATTTAGTAATTCTTTGCAGGTGTCATCTGACAGAGTTGGAGGAGTGAAGATGGGAGAAAATGTGACAAGACATATTTGCCCATTTGCCGGATAGATCAGGAGAAGAGAGTCCATAGTGGTCACTTTCCCTACAAGTAGTTTGATCAGTTTATGAATAAACAAAATACAACTGTTTGACTGTTTTTTGCTGGATCTTGCAGTTTGGTTTTCCAGTTTGCCACAAAAACCGGAACAGAGCCAGAAAACCCCAAAAACCACCCGGCTTATTGCAGACAAACCCCCCCCCCCCCCCTTGCCCTCCCCTTCCCCCTAAGTGCTAGTATTAAAAAGTTGATTGTCTTCATGCCATCTTGAGAGGGCAGCAGATTGAGTTGTGATGTTTTTAACCGACTTCCAGTAATTGAGTTGTACAGAGATCAGTGATTGTCACTGACACCATATTTTCTACTGATTCTGGATAGAGTTTCTGGGAGCTCATATGCTAACAGCAATTATCTGAAAACCTGCTTGTCCAACCCTGACAGATAACAAAACAATTGTCAGGGTATTACCCACTATTTATTTATTTAATGGTGTTTTAAGGCCACATACTTATGCACAATGGCTAATCATGACCATGACAGTTTTACGGGTGGAGGAAGCCAGAGAACCACCGAGCAACGATGAGCAGCTGCCAGCTCCCCAACATTGTAACTCCGCACTGCAGCATAGGCAGGGTTAGATTGGTTGAAGACATGCACACCATCGACGTGCAGTATGCCTTAGTACACGGCGTCATTGTGCCCCCATGTGGACAATCGAGGCTAAGTGCCTTGTCCAAGGACACAACGCGGGAGTCAGAATCGATCGCTCAGACGGTCACCCATCCATGGACTAACCGAGCTCGACGTTGCTTAACTTCGGTGATCTGAGTATTACCCACTGAAAAAATAATTTTTAAAAGGCATTTAAAACAAGTTTACAATGACATATGCAATTAACCCTTTACCCAACATAATGCCCCAAACCGGCCAGCACTATTCACAAAAATCGCCAATTAATTTTCATTATTTTTTCCTTTTTTGTCTCAAAAACAAAGGTTATGACCCCTCGTTGGAACGAGCTCGTCAAATTTTTTTGGCAAGTATAGTTTATGTTAGGTAAAGGGTTAAAGCTCTGACCTGGGAATAAGCCCAGGGGGTGTGAGAAGTAAAAGAGGGCAAAAGAGTATGGTGGACTTAATTTTGAGAGGTCCAGCCTGCAGGAGAATTTGGACGAAAAGTTGACACAAGATTAGGTGCTGCAGGTAAATCCCATAACAAAGTGCATTAACCCACTACCTAATGAATCACCCATATGCAGCTGCATAATTTAAAACAATTTCAACAAAACCATATCATGTGTCCCCTAAATGAAACAAGTTTGTTGAGCTCATTCCAATGAGGGGGTCACATGATATGATTTTGTTGAAATATTTGTAAACATTTTAAATACAAATAATGAAAATAACAAATTTTGATATCACGTGCATTGGGTGAGGCGTTTGTTTTTGTTTTAACAACTTACATGTACCAACATGGCTGTGATCAATATTGTCATTACAAAGTCAGGAAATGGGCTTATTTAAAAGGAGGCAATTGTGAAAATGAAAACTGAAAAGTTGGTACACAGGCATATTTTTGATTATGGGCTTATTCCTGGGTCAGTATGGTGCTAATGTCTTACAATCAAATAAAAAGTTAATTAGCTATACTTACATTTTCGAGCATAATATGTAAGAAACCTGTCATCACCACCGAATATATCTGATGGTCTGAAGATGATCGCTTCAGGAAATTCTTCTCTCACAGCCATTTCACCAGCATGCTGCATTACATAAATCATACAAGACATAAAAAAAGCTATTAAAATGATAAATTTTAAGTAATTTCTATATTTTTTATACTTAACAATGGCCCAGACTGGCTGGTGCAAACTCAATATTATCAAGGGCCAAACACAAATTTTGAACCCCCCCCCCCCCCTCCAATCCCCAAAATTTGCATACAAAATCCGAAAATTAAAAGTCCCATCTGGCCCTTCACACTTTTACTCTCTGTACATACGCAGTGGTCAGGAAAAGACCGGAATTGGCGCCAACATCATTCTTTGTAGATGAGCGTACTAATAATAACTCAGCGGGGAGGTATGAGCGCCCACTCATGGGAGGGCCATCCCCATCTGGGCCATTGGTAAGTATAAAAAATATACAAATTATTTAAAATTTATCATATTTTTATACGACAACAAATGGCCCAGACTAGCTTAATCATGAAAAGGAGGATGGCCTAGGACTTAAGAATTAGCAGACCAAATATAGCTCCTAAGGCAGCATTCCAAGGTGAAAGGAAAATAAATTTAAAAGGAATTACATGTATTTCTCTCTATACAATAATAGAGAAGACATATCATAAGGAGCCATATCCAAGTAATTCCATATTCTTAGCATTGGGTGTAACAATCCCCCAATTTAGAAGGCTAGTCCGGACTAAGCCCCATAAATTAGGATGGCACATTTGAGAGTGAGAGACTAACCCCCACAAACATACGCCATATATAAATAATAAACAAGCTGTATCTAGGATCAGATATAATCTACAGGCAAAAACAGCTTCACTCATAGTTACACACTTATTAAGCCGGAGGAGATTTTACAAGAAAAGTTAAAAAATTTATAGTAATTTATATATTTTTTATACTTACCAATGACCCAGACATAGCTGGTGCTAACTCTTAAAATATAGGGCCAAACACAAATTTTGCCCCCCAATCCCCAAAATTTGCATCTAAAACTAAAGAAAACATGTCCTGAAAGGCCCTCCACACTTCGCCCCTACTGCGCATGCGCAGTGTCAAGGACGTTCCGAAATTGGCGCCATTAATCATTCTAATAACCAGTGCCTGGTAAGCGCTATGTACTCAGCAGGGAGGCAAGAGTTCCCAACTCCTGGGAGGGCCATCCCCGTCTGGGTCATTGGTAAGTATAAAAAATATATAAATTACTATAAATTTTTTAACATTTTTATACTGTACCAATGACCCAGACATAGCTGAATAGTAAAAAGCCTGGAGGGCCAAGGACATAGAGCAAAATGGAATACGCTCAATAAAATAAAATAGAGTCATCCCCTGTAGGGAAAAAGAAGTAATAGGCCTTACATGTATCTTTCTTATTTGTGATAAATTAGAAAGATACAACACCTTCCAAAATTGAGCTTCATACATCCATGTACTCTATTAATATCCAATATAATCCTTATACTAATAATTTTTAAAGTAAGCCAATAAATAAAGTAAGTCTAGAGAATAGAGACTCTTATACTCCTAAAAGAGTCTGAGGATTGCATAATCATGTCCGTTGACATATGCAATATTCAAAAGCTATACTTTAAAAACTAAGACTTGAATGAATTTTAAAAACCTAATCTTCTCACTAAACAACCATCCCAATAACAGCTCAGAATTACTAACTCCGGAGGAGGTATCCCCTTGTTTTCATAGTAAAACAGGTGACCCAAGGGAACACCCTCCCCCCCCCCCCCCCCCTTTTTTTCTTGCCCTGGGTCAAATAGCCCAGAGCGAAGAGGGCAGCCGAACGGAGACACTGCCGAAACAGACAGCCTACCTAGCTATAGTAGCAACTGTTAAGTGAATGACATTCTGAGCAGTAGATAATAGACCTAACAATAGAGGCCTCCAGAAATGGACTCGATATTTCTGAGATAAAATTCATGAATGTGGATGGCTGAGCGCAATGAGCGGCCTTCAAAAATCTATAATAGCGACACTATTAATGTAAGCCCAAGAAGTAGAAGAACTCTTACTTCATGAGCCGAAATCTTAAGCACAACTGCTAAGTCAATGATATACTATAAGCAGTACCGATAGTTAATAGAATCCATTAACAAAAAAATGGAGCGTAACGTCCTTCTACTAGACATCAAAGACAGAAGAAGCTTACGCCCATAGTAATAAACAGAAATCTGTTTATAAATACATAAACTGTACCCGGAAAGAGTAAAGGCCTATGCCCATACGAAGACGGAAGGACCTTAAAATAATAGGTTCCGGATAATAGGAGCCTAACTCTTATGCAACAATCCAACCTAAATAGTAACGGAAGTATTGATTCCGAAACTATGAAAGTGAAAATCATCCATCGATAGTGCATGAAACTCACTGACTCTACAGTAAAAGAGAAACCAACAGAATTACTGTCTAAAAGGTCAGAATTTGAAAACTACTGTTTCCAGAGGCTCAAATGATTACTTAGCTAAATAAGAACCGAAGTTAAAATCCGTATAGGAATTTAATCTAAAGATTCTAAGTCTATTTATCAAAAAGTTACTAACTGACTTAGATAAAGAGACAAAAGACTCAATTGTAAACTATCGTAGAGTGCATAGGTATGAGGTAACATAAACCTATAACCTAAATAATAACAGGCTGCAGTAGATCTTGTGAAACAAGTATACTAAAAAATAGCAATGAGTAGTATGGAGGGATCAACGATATGAACATAATGATCCCTACACCACGACGGAAGAGCCTCCACTTTAGCCGCATAGAATAGCGAAGAAGAGGATCTCCTATAGTAAGAAATCGCGTCCAAAGCTCGTCCAGTACAGTGCTTACAATGCAATACGGACCACACAACGGAATACATGAAGGTTGCGACCTTGCTGGTTGTGATAAAGATGACACGATTTACCCAGTGAAAAAGATCCTCACATAGAGGAAGATTTCACGTTAAGACCCACAGTAGACAAGAGAGTAAATTACTCATGATCTCTGTGAAGATAGAGATGCTATCAACAGAAATGTATTGTAGTTGTTTATCTTAGCAATACCTGCTGAAACAACAGCGCCGGAGGATACGCGTATCCTATCATTCCGTCCTATAGATCAATAGAGCGTTAACAATATTAGCTCAGAGATCTGGACAAGCCAACACATACGTCTGCAATTGATTAGCAAGCTGTGTCATAAATAATTCATCATTGGGCGCTCCCATAGATAGCAAATCTGATCGAATACTTGTTTGTTGAGAGTCCATTCTGACAGCAACAAGCGACCCGTAAGAGAACGGGAGTCCGATAAAACAATCAGACGACCCGGAATATGACGGACCAAAACTGAACTTGGTGTACTATAACCAACAGACGGATTCTTTCCATTAAATTGAATAACGGAAACGAAAGAGTGCCTCCCTGGTTCCGGAGATACGCCACTACTGTCGAATTAAAGGACAGGAATTTGGGCATGCGTTTCTGAATAATGTTCATGCAATGACAAAAAGCAAGCCTAAAAAACATTATTCCGCGGAAGAAAACTGATTGCTAAAAGACTGCGGAACCCAAAGACCCTGGCACTTCGAATCCGTAGGGATCAGTATTATATCCCAATCTGTTTGACTGGCAACCGTCATAACAGCCACACTCGGGTCCGGCAACTGCGGCGGCACTCTCTGAGTCAACCACCGAATGTTTGCCCCAGTCTGAATCTCTTGTAACACTAGATAGACAAGAGAACGTGTAAATCGAGCAAATCATGGATTGCCGAAAAGTTGCCGTCGAAGAGAAGCTCCTCCGAGAATGAAGCGACTCTGAGAGAGTTCTTAACCTTACTATCCACGCGTGTGGATGTAGCTAGGGCTGCGTCACGTCTAACTAACTCCAATCAGCCACTGAAGGGCGGAGTTATACGTGAACAAACTACTGCCCTCAAAAGAAATTACATTGAGAATAATATCCCGTAAATCTTTTCTTGAAGACGTAATGATAACGCCTCAGTAAGGCGGATTACGTATAATAAAGCGTCTAAGTTAAGTCTACTATACATAATGTCATTCCCAACATTGAAATTGGAAAAGACATAAACGGTGAAAAAGAATATATGCAGTTTTTAATCACACCGTCTAGACGCATATGAACTCTCGGTATGCCCTGCTCTGCCAAAATAAACTATTTGTATAAATGATAAAATGGCAGAAATGAGCAACGCGGACAAGAAACTAAACTATCATGCTTAGTAGCAGGCTTGTATATATATATATAGCGTCGAAAAATAAAACACATGTTGTAATGACAATATTGGACTGCGTCGGTAAGTCAGGGACAATGTCCCCGAACCGATCGAAAAATCCGAGTCCAATGACGCTATAAGTCTCTTATCCAAGATCGCAGCAATGAAGTCCGAAATAATAATCACTGGAAGATAATGCCAGAAGATATGAAAGGCATCTTCCGATACTACTAAAGGGAAAAACTCGAAATCTTTCGAATCCCTTTCGCCATCCTGTCGGACCCTATAAAGCGTTCGGTCGTCCGTACCTGATGCAACCGCGGACCGCACCGACCCAGCGCCGTCGGATAATTCCTGATTCGACCGAGAAACTGTCAATTGCTGGGATGCTGCGAAACAACTGTGCTAACTCGGATAGCACGTCCGTCACTGAGGCCTGAGGAGAAGCGGTCTTATGATGCATTGCCGCTGGAAGCTCCGTGATCGTTACCCCGTGCATACTACCAATATGCGAGCGAACGGAGTGTATAGGCCTCGTGTCCCTTGGCTACCGGATGGCGCGACCTATTCGCCGTGGAATCACTGAATGCCGAAACTGATCGGATACTCGAGGTCACGTAGCCAATGTGCGGTCGTGTGCCCTGCTGTGAGGATGAGGAAGCATTAAAGACAGTCTCTCGGTCTGTCAATATAACGGAGCGTCCCGACCAACGGACATATGCTCCGAATGTAAAATATCTGAACCACAACATGCGGTCCCCTATGTTGTTGGGCGAGAGAGGGACCTCTCTCGCTCACAGCCCGGACGGACCTGGACAAGCCAGGAACCGGACTAACAGGCTTCCTCCGATCTGTCCTCAATCTGCCGTCACTGGGTGAGTACTAAAGTAATTAAAGTGCTCGCATCACCCAAATCTCCTTCCTAGACCGCAACGGACGAACCCGGCAGCCGAACCATTCGATGAATGTACGCTACACCGGGTGAGCTAGCGAATGTCACTCCGTAGGCGATAGACATATTCCATGAGCACTTATTGCCGCTAACTCTTCATTAACTATGACGACAGAGGCACACTTTTGAAAGACATCTCCATAACTCTTCGAACAAGAAACCAGAAATGCTTGGTTAGCAAGCATAAAATAATAATATATATAGCGTCGTTCAATAATTCGAAAGTTTGTGTGACATTATTGGACTATGTCGGAACTGAGGGACGATGTCCCTGAACCGAACCAAAAATTTCTAAGTCCACCGACGCTATCAGTTTCTTATCCGGCATCGCAGCATTCTGGTCCGACGAAAGAAGCTGTAGAAGACCAAGTCAGATGACATACACAACAGCATATGTTGTTCCGAAAGGGAAAGCTCGAAATCCTCTGAATCCCTTTCGGTATCCCGTCGGACCGGATGAAACTTTCGGACGTCCGTACCCGCTTCCGCGGAGCGTCCCAACCCAGCATCGTCGGCTAAAATATATGCGACAGATTCAGTTGATGCTGGGATGCTGTGATAAACTGTGCTATTAAGGAAAGCACGTCCGTTCCCGAGGCCTGTGCAGTAGCGGTCTTACGATGCATTGCCGCCGGAAGCTCCGTGTACGTTGACTCCCGCACACTTCCTATGCGAACGTCCGGAGTCTGCAGGCCTCGTGTCCCTGGCTACCGGATGGTGTGACCTGGTCGCCGAAGAATCCTTGATCGGCGAAGCTGGTAATATATCGGCGGTCACGCAGCCAAGGTGCGGTCGTGTGCGCTGACGAGAAGAGGAAGCCTTAGCAGTCTCAGCGGACTGCCTATACAACGGAGCGTCCCGAGCGACGGACGTATGCTCCGCTTACGACACATTTTGTACCACAATATCTGGGGCCAGATGTTGTTGAGCGAGAGAGGGGCCTCTCTCGCTTGCCGTCCGGATGGACCGGAACGAGCTATGAACCGGACTAAAAGGCTTCCTGCGTTCTCCCTCCGATCCACCGTCACTGGGTGTGCATTAGGTTAATTTATAGTGCTCGCATCACCCCAAAATTCCTTCTAGACCGCAACGGACGAACCCGGCTGCCGAACCATTCGGTGAATGGACGCTACACCGGGCGAGCTAGCGGACGTCAAAGGCCGTCGAACCTACTAGGGTCCTCTTAGGCAATTGGCGTATTTACATGAGCACTTTTCCGCTAGCCCTTCATTAATTGTGACGACGGAGGCACACTGTTGGAAGACATCACAGATACATCACCCTAATCTTGATCGTCTGAAATAGAAATTGATACAGTAGAGTGACCCTGCGGGGAAAGGACCGGAGTGTCCAAATCTCCAACAACATACCGTGACATACGCTTCCCATATTGTCATCGGAATCATACGATACAGAACAGGAGTTAATGCGAGTACACTGACCACATATAGAATGATAATAAAGTCAGAGGAAGACTTCCTCTTAAAACAATTGATCAATATCCTTTCAATGTGAAAAGAAAACAAGTCCTGGTACTCGCACTAACCCCTGGCAATCAAAATACATAATAATAATATGATCCATTAATATAGAAAAAATAATTGAAATCAAAATATTTTGAAAAAATATTTTTTCAGAACAGCCCAAGTTTCTGAAAAGTAACGTTGAGCCCCAATGGATCCCAAGCCTAAGTGTGGACAAAAATTTTAAAAATATTTAAACAATTTATTCAACACTTACGAACAATAATAATGTATCTAGTTATGATTAAAATAACATCAAGATATTATTTTTTAGAAATCCCCCCCTCACACAGAGGGCTGTTGTAAATGTAAACAATGAGTGTAAAAACACTAAAATAAGACTCCAGGCACCCAGGCCCGAAATCAGTTACCAAAAATACACTATCTGATGCAAAACAGAGACTTCCAGGGAAGAAACTGCAGAACATCAGATGGTAGATGCAGAACACAACGCCTAACCACCCATAGGTGAAGACGTAAACATGGGGAAAGAACAGAATTCATTCTGTTATACAGCTAAAACTCCCAAGAAAATTTAGTAATAATAATTACAAAAACTATGCCAAAAGCATGGGAGAATAGCAAGGGGGAACTTAAAGGACAGGGAGAGAGGAAAACACTTAAAAAAACAGTGTAACTAAATAATCAGAATGACAACAAAATGGCTGCTGCCTTGAAAATAGGTAACTTAACATAATTTCATTAAAAAATTTTAAGTTACAGCCCTGATAATATTCTGTCACACATTCTTTTCCTCTCCTCCTTCTCTATCCTCCTTAGAATCACCATTTCACTAATATTTATGTGTCTGGCATCATTTAAACTGAGATTTATAAGCACAAAGATCAGTCAGATGTTAACTGATGAAGGGCCAAACTTAGAATGATTAATGGCGCCAATTTCGGAACGTCCTTGACACTGCGCATGCGCAGTAGGGGCGAAGTGTGGAGGGCCTTTCAGGACATGTTTTCTTTAGTTTTAGATGCAAATTTTGGGGATTGGGGGGCAAAATTTGTGTTTGGCCCTATATTTTAAGAGTTAGCACCAGCTATGTCTGGGTCATTGGTACAGTATAAAAATATCACCCCCCTCCTTTTTTTGAAGAAATATTCTTCAAAACAAAGAGGGGAGCGCTCTGGAATCAGGCAAAGCGATACTAAATAATCCCAATATATTCGGCCAATAAGCACCCTGTTATTAATTATTAATTATTGGTGCTTAAAGCCACTTCAAAAGCTAAAGCTATTGTGGTGATCCCAGTAATTAACAGAGCCCGCTTCTAACGTATACCGGTCAATTCGGACTTCCACATTGTATCCTTGGGCAAGGCACTTTACCCCAATTGTCCACATGGGGGCGCGATGACGCCGTGTACTAAGGAGTACAGCACGTCGATGGTACTCATGTCTTCAACCAATCTAACTCTGTCTGTGCTGCAGTGCAGAGTTATGATGTTGGGGAGCTGACAGCTGCTCGTCGTTGCTCGGTGGTTCTCTTTGGGTACTCCGGCTTCCTCCACCCGTAAAACTGCCACGGTCATGATTAGCCATTGTGCATAAGTATATGACCTTAAACACCAATAAATAAATAAATAAATTCTAACGTATACCCGAGTCAGAATACGCAGATAGGATGAAAACTGGTGATATAAAGTGTACAACCATACACTTGTCCAATTTAATGCCAATTAAAAAGTACCTGAAGGGCAAACACGCTTCTAAGGCAACCTACAGGCAAGCCCGTTCATGTGTACAATTGATTCCAATAATAACTCTCCAATGAACCGTTCGAATATACAAGAATGTGTACTGTATCTTCACAGAAACCTAGATTAGAACATGGAACGAGTTATGATTAACAGACCCATTACGCAATGTCCCCGAAATAATTCATTGTTTCCTAGGTTCATAACAACCAATGAGTGTTCTTCGAAGAATATATTACTCAGAATAATGATGCCAAAAAATGAGAACATATGTACAGACGGCCTATTGGCAGTTCCATAACTGATCCAAATAGCCCCTAAATTCTCATGAGCTCTATAAGCAGAGCAAGAATTTATGAAGTCTGTCAACAATGTGTCTGCCTAATAATACACATATTATGCACGCAAGCAGTGAAATCCTGCATGTACTCATCTGAATACAGCATGTAACCACGGTATGACCAAGTGATACAAGTGTAACCAGAAAACTGAATGAATAATACAACGTTAATATGCAGTTAACTGAGTAATAAACTCATACGTCATAAGAAAGGCCAGAGTGCTCTGAGGGAAACTTTTCAGAGTGGACTAATTGCCACATTGGAGAATGTCGCCCAGATAACCGACATGTCAACCACACAGGTATACGAAGGCTAGCAATTTTATTGATAAAGAATCATATGCTTGTATATGACTTAACGAACAACCACAGGAAACAAACCAAGTAAAAAGAGGATGGGCCCATGAGGTCGCTGTTAGAACACGACCCAGTCGCCAATCGAGAAGCCATGAAAGGCATATATATAATTAAATGCACACACGGCTTACAGGAAGAAAACTATGTCTTGCCCTGTAATCGCCTCTTAACACATTGGCTACAGGGTGTGTGTGTGTGTGGGGGGGGGGGGGGGTGAACCTCCCTCACCCGCATTACTTGAATCACTCTTGTGTTAGACATCAAATAGAATAGGAATCACAGGGCTCCCTCACGTCTGACCGACTTCATAATGCCACTAAGGACAGAGAGGGCATGATGAACAAATACACCGTATTGACATAATCACACAAGGTAAATATGGCGTCATTAATAGAGCTTCATATAACTAACACAAAACCATGCTGGTAGGAAGAGAAGAACCTCCTCTAACATACAGTATCATGCCCGACAGGACAATGAACTCAGCCTAGCTGAAGCAGCTAAAGGTCTTCCTATATGTGAAGACAATAAAGGCTGATAACTGCGACCTTAGAACCTCACTAAGGAGACTTACAACGCTAGCCTAACCTAAATAAGTCTTCATCACTGTGAAGACAGATATATCGGTGTAAGTTGCGACCTTGAAGGCTCACCGAACAGAGACTTACAACTATCGCCGTGCAAGGTAGGGAATGAAGAGCCGCTATTTAACAGCCCTAAATTCTCAAAGAAACAGCAGTCCCAAGAGAAAATAAATTCAGTTATGTCACTGCATAATTACTGAAACAATCTCACTTATGATTCTTGCTAGCCTACTATGGTGTAAACAATAATACTTGTAGTAAGTGGAGCTTTTCTCGGACTGATAGCCATAGGCCTGTTGAGATTACATTCTCATCCACTGATGTTCTGCAATTTTCATCCATTTTTTTGCGAGGTTGATAACCTTCCGCCAAGTGGAAAGCAACAGAAGTCTATTCTCGATGACCTCTAATGCTTCCTTCAATAAAAGAGCCTGTATCTCCACTAGGAGCAACTCCCTTTTGAAAGGATCCGCCAGAAGATTTGTCGAACACAGACATCTTGTATGGTGGGGGGGGGGGGGGGGGGGGGGAGGGGGGAGCTAGGGGGGGGGGGCTTTGAGGGGGAGGGGGGGGTATTCGGAATCATAGCCGTAGGCCTTCTGAGACAACACTTTTACTTTACCCACTGATCTTCTGTGACATAAAACCAGTTTCCCGCAAAGATGATAACCTTCCATCAACTGGTAAGCAATGGAGGTCTTATTCATCACCTGTAGGACTAACAAGGCTTACGGAAGGAGAAACTGTCCTCCATGCGATAGAAGATGCAAGACTGAAATGACCTAAAACGACATAACACCCCTAGACGTAACCATGGGGATAAACAGAGTAAATATTCTGTAACATAGTTAAACTCCCAAGAAATTTAACAAAAGGCCCCAGGGGTCTGAGGGCACTCACCTGACATGGTAGTCTAAATATCAAACCAGGGACTTGACTTGCATAAGCTGCATACGCCTCCTCCTAAGAAAAGCATATACCAACTAGATGAAGCAGTTGTGCCCACACAATACACAGGATTTTCCTTCTATTTTCAGATCCTGCACTTTTACGTCCCAAAATTAAGATAAATGCATAAAAAACAGATTTTTTTTGTTCGGAAATTTTCGAAGTCCCACCCAGACCCCAAATTTTCAGTGAAAAAAAATAAAAAATTTTGTCTTAAAATTGACCAAACCGCATAAAAAAACAAAAAGTTAAAAAATTTATAGTAATTTATATATTTTTTATACTTACCAATGACCCAGACTTAGCTGGTGCTAACTCTAACAAAACCAGGGCCAAACACAAATTTTGCCCCCCAATCCCCAAAATTTGCATCCAAAACCAAAAGAAATCATGTCCTATAGGACCTCCATACTTCACCCCAACTGCGCATGTGCAGTGTCAAGGACGTCCCGAAATTGGCGCCAATTATCATTCTTACTGGCAGTGCCTGGTCAGCGCTATGTACTCAGCGGGGAGGCAAGAGTTCCCAACTCCTGGGAGGGCCATCCCCGTCTGGGTCATTGGTAAGTATAAAAAATATATAAATTACTATAAATTTTTTAACATTTTCATACTGTACCAATGACCCAGACTTAGCTGAATAGTAAAAAGGCTGGAGGGCCTAGGACATAGAGGAAAATCCAATAAGCTCAACTATACAATAAAGAGGTAACCCCTTAAGGAGAAAAGGAGTATTAGGCTTTACATGTATCTTTCTTATTTAATATTAAATTAGAAAGATACAATACCCTTTATAATTGAGCACAATAACATTCATGTTCTCTATTAACATCCAGTATAACCCTTATACTAATTATTTTTAAAGTAAGCCAATAAATAAAGTAGTCCAGAGAATTGAGACTCTTTATAATCTTTTAAAAGTGTCCGAGTATTGTATATTAAAGCCCGTTTGACACTTGACATATACAAATGCTTCACACCGAGCTACACTTTAAAAATATGACATGAATGAATTTTAACATTAATATTACACTTTAAAACCATCCCGGAAGCGACTCAGAAATACTGACTTTGGAGGAGGCATTCCCTTGCTTTTCACTATAAAGCAGGTGACCTAAGGGAACACCCGCCCCCCCCCTTCCCCTTGCCCTGGGTCAAATAGCCCAGAGCGAAGAGGGCAGCCGGATGGAGTCACTGCCGGAACAGAAAGCCTGCATAACTATAGTTGCAACTGTTTAGTGGACGACATTCTGAGCAACAGATAACGGACCTAAACAATGCAGGTCTCCAGAAATGGACTCAATATTTCTGAGATAAAAATTCGTGAATGTGGATGGCTGAGACCAATAAGCAGCCTTCATTAAGTCTGTAATAGCAATACTATTAGCATAAGCCAAAGAAGTAGCAAGAGCTCTTACTTCATGAGCGTAAATCTTAAGCACAGACTGCTGAGAAGAAGATAAACTCTCATAAGCAGTACGGATAGTTAATTGAATCCATCTAGCAATAGAATGGACCGAAATGTCCCTTCTATTAGGCATCAAAGACAGAAAGAAACGTTTCCGTCCCTTTCTGATAAACTGAGATCCCTGTTTATAGATACGTAACACTCTAACAGGACAGAGTAAAGGCCTACGCCCGTCTGAAGACGGAAGAGCCTTAATAACAATAGGTTCCGGATATTTATTAGGAGCCTGATTCTTAGCTAAAAAACCCACATTAGTAGTGAAGGTGATAGTGTTCCCGACACTACGATAGTGAGAATCATCCACCGACAGTGCATGAAGCTCACTGACTCTTCTAGCAGAAGAGAAAGCTAAGAGAAAAGCTGTCTTATAAGATAAGAATTTGAAATCTACTGTCCCAAGAGGTTCAAATGGCTTTTCCTTCAATTTAAGAAGAACCCAAGCTAAATTCCATTTAGGAATTAATCTAAGAGTTCTGGGTCTATTTATCGAGAAGTTTCTAACCAACTTAGATAAAGAGACATTAGATCCAATTTGTAAACTATCATGATGTGCATAGGTATCAGATAACATAGACCTATAACCCTTAATAGTAACAGGCTGCAGTTTGATTTCGTCAAACAAGTATACTAGAAAGTTTGCAATGTCTGGTACAGAGGGATCGAAAATATCTACAGAATGATCCCTACACCAACGACGAAAAACCTTCCACTTAGCCGCATAGTTTAGCGAAGAGGAGGTCCTCCTACAGTTAGAAATCTCGTCCACTGCTCGTCCTGTAAAGTGCTTGCCATGCAAGAAGGACCGCACAACGGAAAAACGTGAAGGTTGAGACCTTGCGGGTTGTGATGGAGTTGACGCGATTTCCCCTGCGAAAGAAGATCCTCCCGTGGAGGAAGCTTTCGCGGTAGGTCCCACAACAGACACCTGAGTAGATTTATCCACGGTCTCTGTGGCGACAGAGATGCTACCAACAGAATCTTGCATTGAGATTGTTTTATCTTTAGCAATACTTGCTGAATTAACGGCGCAGGAGGATACGCATATCCTATCATTCCGTCCCAAGGGATCGACAGAGCGTCTACTGCAAATGCTCTTGGATCCGGACACGGAGACACATACGTCTGCAACTGACTGTTGAGATGTGTCGCAAATAAGTCTATCATTGGCCGTTCCCATTGGTAGCAAATCTGATTGAATACTTGTTTGTTGAGAGTCCACTCCGACGGCAACACGCGACCCTTTCGTGAAAGGGAGTCTGCTAGCACATTCAGACGACCCGGTATGTGACGGACCGAAAGAAGAACCTGATGTTCTAGCGCAAACAGAAGGATTCTTTCCGTTAGATTGAACAACAGAACTGAATGAGTGCCTCCCTGATTCCGTATATACGCCACTACTGTCGTATTGTCGGATAGGATTTGGACATGAGCATTGTGAATAATGTCCATCCAATGACGTAACGCAAGCCAAATTGACATCATTTCCTTGATGTTTATGTGCTTGCCCAGGAATGCAGATCCCAAAGACCCTGGCATCTCGAATCCGTTGGGATCAATGATGCACCCCAAGCTGTTTGACTGGCATCCGTCATAATGGTAAAACTCGGATCCGGCAACTGCAGCGGAACTCCCTGAGTTAACCACTGAATATTTGCCCAAGTCTGAATCTCTTGTTTCACTTGATCTGACAAGAGAACGTCTACGTCGAGCGAATGAATTTTCACACTCCAATTCTGAGTCAAGAAAATTTGGAGAGGACGCGTGCGTAACCGCCCCATCGGAATGAGATCCGCAGCGGCTCCGCACAGACCTATCAGTCTCATAAATTCTCTCGCTGTGACTTTGTCTGCGTGCAGACAATAGCGAGCGTAACAACTGACTAATTTCGCTCTGGTTAACGGCAGACGAACGAGATTGTTGTGCGTCTCGAAGCTCATTCCCAGATGTGTGAATGACTTGGACGGCACCAGATCCGACTTCTCCTCGTTTACTATAAAACCGAGACGTCGGAGCAATAGAAGTAGATTCTGAACATCGTTCTGAAGCGTTAACTCGTTGCCGTACCTCTGAAGAATGTCGTCCAGGTAGGCCGACGTTACCGCAGATGAATGAGCTCGGAAATAGATCATTACCGAATTCATTACCCGAGTGAAAGCCCAGGGTGCTAGATTCAGTCCGAAGCACATCGCCCGAAATTGATACACCACTCCTAGGACTGCGAAGCGTAGATACTTTCTGAATGTCGGTTGTACCATGACGTGAAAGTACGCATCTTTGAGATCTATGCTTGTTGCATAATCGTTCACCCGAATACTTGCTCTGACCGACCGAATCGTCTCCATATAAAACTTCGGAGCGACGATCAGCTTGTTTATCCAGCTCAAATCTATGACTGGACGGAACGAGCCGTCTGGTTTCGGAACCAGAAACAGATGGCTGTAGAATCCCGGAGTGTCCTGGTTTTCTATGACCTCTACCGCGTTCTTCATTAAAAGAGACTGCACCTCTGATAATAGAGCGTCTCTTTTCTGCGGATTTGACGGAAGTTGAGTCCACTTTGGACTTCGAGTTAATGGAGGCTTTCATTTGAAGGATATCTTTAGACCTTCCGAAGTCACTCCTCTCACCCAAGGGTCGTCCGTAATCGACGCCCATTCTTGTGAAAAGCTTGACAACCTTCCGCCAACCGGTACGCGATAGAGGTTTAAGCCATCACCTCCTGGACCTGCGAGGCCTGCGGTAGGAGAAACCACGTCCTCCATGACCCGCACCTCATCCCGTCGACCTCGGGGCGTCCGACCGGTTGTCCCGGCCCGAAGGACGTCCCGAACGAGAGTCGCTACCCTGACGGTCTCTCGAATAAGACCAAGAGGACGCACCAGAACCTCTATAGGAACCTCTCTTGGGCGCATTAGACCCAGAAGTGCCTGTCTTATTCTTGTCTGCCGTATCCGACTTCTTAGAAGCAGATTTGAACAACAGAGAATCCGAAGCTTTCTTTGTAATTTTTTCATAAATAGCAGAAAGCTTGCCGTCAA
Source organism: Pictodentalium vernedei (assembly GCA_031216915.1). Classification (NCBI taxonomy): domain Eukaryota; kingdom Metazoa; phylum Mollusca; class Scaphopoda; order Dentaliida; family Dentaliidae; genus Pictodentalium; species Pictodentalium vernedei. Next base: position 141,503,863 of record CM062289.1, on the reverse strand, counting down.
AGAGAAGTTCTCCGGAGACCGAAGCGACTCTGAGAGAGTTCTTCACCTTAGTATCCACGAGTGTGGATGTAGCTAGGGCTGCGTCACGTCTAACCAACTCCAGGTTTGCCACTGAAAGGGCGGAGTTACACGTGGAATAAGCTACTGCCCTTGAAAGAAGTCTTAAAGAGGATTGTATATCCTGAAATTCTTTCCCTTGAAGGCGCAGTGATAATGCCTTAGTAAGGTGATCTGCGTAAGATAAGGCATCTAAATTGGCTCTGTTAGACGAAATAGCTGTTTCCAACACCGCGGTTGGAATAGAAGCCGACGACGGTAATGATAGCTCTAAGTCTTCCGTCTCGTCGTCCATACGCAGAGGAACTCTCGGAATACCCTGTCCTGCCGTGTCGAATTTATTCCTTGCATTAATGAAAGGCAGGTTGAGAGTATTAGCGGACAAGAAACCTGCTTTCCCCGTTCTGGAAGCAAGTTTAAATATAGCGTCGTTCAATAATTCAAATGTTCTTGCAACATTATTGGACTGCGACGGAAACTCGGGAGCGATGTCCCTGAACCGCTCAAGAGTCCAATGACGCTATAATCCTCTTGTCCGGAACCGCAGCAGTCTGGCCCGACGGAACAACTTGAGGGAGAAAGTGCCGGATGAAGTCCACGGCAGCTTTATGTTGTTCCGAAAGGGATAGCTCCAAATCATCCGTATCCCTTTCACCATCCGGTCGGACCTCATGATGCTCCCGGTCGTCCGCCCCCGATGCTTCGGCAGAGCGTACCGACCCAGCGCCGTCGGATAATTCCCGATCCGACACCGTTTCTGTCGGCTGCTGGGATGCTGCGATAAGTTGTGCTATCTGCACAAGTATGTCCGGCGGCGAGACCTGCGGAGGCGCAGTCTTTCGCTGCTTCGCCGAGGGCAGCTCCGCATCAGATGGCTCCCGCATACTTTTCCTATGCGAACGTCCGGAGTCCATCGGTCTCGTGTCCCTGGCTGCCGGATGATGTGACCTGGTCGCCGAAGAATCCCTGATCGGCGAAGCTGGTAAGATATCGGCGGTCACGCAGCCAAGGTGCGGTCGTGTGCGCTGACGAGAAGAAGAAGCCTGAGCAGTCTCCGCGGACTGCCTATACAACGGAGCGTCCCGAGCGACGGACGTATGCTCCGCTTGCGACACATTTTGTACCACAACATCTGGTCCCAGATGTTGTTGTACGAGAGAGGGGCCTCTCTCGCTCGCGGCCCGGCTGGACCTGGACGAGCTAGGAACCGGACTCAAAGGCTTCCTCCGATCTCGCCTACTATCCGCCGTCACTGGGTGTGCACATTGAATGTTTATAGTGCTCGCATCACCCAACATTTCCTCCTGGACCGCATCGGACGAACCCGGCTGCCAAACCATTCGGTGAATGGACGCTACACCGGGCGAGCTAGCGGACGACATTTGTTTAATCTCCATGAGTACTTTAGCCGCTAGCTCTGTATTCATTTGTGACGACGGAAGCGCACTTGCAGAAGATAACATGGAAACATCACCCTGTTCTTGTTCCTCTGAAATAGAAACTGAGAAAGTAGAGTGACCTTGCGGAGAAAGAGCCGGCATCGCCCTTTCTCCAGTAACAACATACCGTGACACACGTTTCCAATGTTTGTCATCCCAATATTGACATATAGAACAGGGATTAGTGCGAGAACACTGACTACAATTAATACAATGATCATGAAAGTCAGAGGAAGATTTCTTCCCATTACAATTTGAACAATATCCTTTCATTGTGAAAAGTCAACAACAAGTCCTAGTTACTCGCACAAACCCCTGACACAAAGATACATAATAACATGATCCATAAATGATGAAAAAACAATTGCAAAACAAAATAATTTTGAAAAAATAATTTTTCAGCAAAGCCCAAGTTTCTGAAAAGTAACGTTGAGCCCCGATGGATCCGATGGCTAAGTGTGGTCAAAAATTTTAAATTTATATTAAATAATTAATGAGACACTTACGGATAATAGAAATGTATCTTATAATGAGATAAACTACACCAAAGGCAAACAACCCCCCTCAAAAAAGGCTGTTGCCAATGTAAACAAACAGTGTAAAACACCAGAAAACATGACTCCAGGCACTGAAAAAACTGGCCCGAAATCAGTCATCAAAATTATACTCTATCTGATGCAAGACAGAGACTCCCAGGGGAGAATCAGCAGAACATCAGATGGAAGATGCAGAACACAACGTTTATACACCCATGGGTGAAAACGTAACTATGGGGAAAATAACAGAAAACATTCTGTAACCAAGCAACTCTCCCAAGAGAATTTTAGAAATGAACTTTCTCAAAAATATGCCAAAAGCATGGGAGAATTGCAAGGGGGGACTTAGAAGGCCAGGGGAGAGGAAACACTGAATAAGCAGTGCAACATTTTAGCAAGAATGACAACAAGAGGCCCATGCCTCGAAAATAGGCAACTTAACATAATTTCATACAAAATTTTAAGTACAGCCCTGATTATTTTTTGTCACTCCTTTTCCCTCTCCTCCTTCTATATCCTCCTTAGAATCACCATTTCTCCAAAAATTACGTGTCTGGCATCCTTTAAACTGAGATTTACAAGCACAAAGATCAGTGAGATGTTGACTGATGAAGGGCCAAACAGAGAATGATAATTGGCGCCAATTTCGGGACGTCCTTGACACTGCGCATGCGCAGTAGGGGCAAAGTATGGAGGTCCTATAGGACATGCTTTCTTTTGGTTTTGGATGCAAATTTTGGGGATTGGGGGGCAAAATTTGTGTTTGGCCCTGGTTTTGTTAGAGTCGGCACCAGCTAAGTCTGGGTCATTGGTACAGTATAAAAATACTAATTTCTGGATTTTGGTCCAAAATTTTCTAAGTCCAAATTTACAGCATAAAAAAAAAAAAAATTGGTCTTAAAATTGCACAAAATGCATAAAAAAACAAAAAAGAATTTCCGGATTTTGGTCCAAAATTTCTAAGTCCGGAACGGGACCCCAAATTTTCAGCCTAAATATGAACCCAGGGACTTGGCTTGAACTGAAGAAGATTTTTAAAGAATATTCCTCATACTGCACTAATTTAAACATTTGGGCTCCCATAGAGAGCCCAAATATGGACCCAGGGAATTAATTTTGATAAACATGTGAAATAATCTTCCAAAGATGTTATATGTGAAATTTGAAGGCTTTTGGATGAGCGGTTTTGGAGAAAAGTAGTCTTAAATGTTTTTCTCATTACCCACAGTGTTAAAAAATGCTGACTCAGCACTTTTTCAAAGTCCCAGAAAAGCACTCCATGATAAAACCGCTAGCAATGTTTTTTGACCATTCCATTCTGTTGGTCCTAAGGAAGCTTCATACCAAATAAGAATTCTCAGTGTCGTGTAGTTTTGGAGATACGGGCGTTTTGATTTTTTCTATTTTTAGCTCCTGCAGTTCCCATGGGGCAACAGGAAGAAAACTTGGGCATAAATTAAGTACTTATGACCCAATAAGCCCTCATATCAAATTTGGTCCAAATCTCCCTCTCGGTTTGGAAAATAAAAATTTGGGAGGGGCAAAAATTCTTGCCCCTCATATAACGATGGCAAATATAGCCCCACAAACTTCTCTTGAACAAATCTGAGTCTACACCTCTAAAGGAAGCTGCACACCACATATCTGCTACTGCTGGTTCATGAGAAGATTTTTTAAGATTTAAGCACACTTTTTGGGCATGGCAACTTGATTTGAACAAAATCAAATTGCGATGTCATAACAAACTATTATCTCAAATATCAAATTGGTTCAGCGGTTTTCGTCGGAGAAGCTGCAAACACCATGTTCACACACAACGGACGATGACAGACGGTGAGTGATCACTGTAGCTCTCCTGACTGAAAGTCAGGTGAGCTAATAAAAAATTTCAATAAAAATGTTTAACAGGAAGGGTTCATGGAAGGATAGGGAAGGAATACTGAATAAACAGTGGATTAATCATTAGCAAGAATGATGATGTCAGGTGTATGTCCTGAAAATGGGAAACATGAAATAATTTTTATAATTATTATAAGGTTACAGCCCTGAACGTCTGAAACCACCGTTGTTCACTTCCATCATCCATTAACAGGCTTGGATCCACCAATTCTTGTATTGTGTCTGGCATCCTCAAAAAAAGAGATTTTAAAGCACAGATGTCAGCGCATTGTTACTGATTTTAGGCACAAACAAAGAATGATGTTGGCACAAATTCTGGTGTCTTCCTGACCACTGCGCATACGCAGAGAGTAAAAGTATGGATGGCCAGATACGACTTTTAATTTTCAGTTTTGTATGCAAATTTGGGGGATTGGGGGATCAAAATTTGCGTTTGGCCCTTGATAATAACGAGTTTGCACTAGCTTGTCTGAGCCATTGGTTGACATATAAAAATACATCTGATGAGTAAGAGTTAGCTGAACCATTCAACCTACAAAAAGATATAAATATGTTTGTTTATTGGGGTTTTAATGACACTTTCAGCAACAAGGGTCACACTGTGTCAGCCATTTTTATGGATGAAGGAAGCTGAAGCACACAGGGAGAACCACAGAGCAACTGCTTAACTCTATGACTTACTAACTCTGCACAAGCAGAGCTAACAGTGGATGATGACAAGGGCAACACAGATATGCAGTAACCTTAGTGTTCAGCACCAATGTGTCCTCACATGGGCAATCAGGATTAATGTCTTGCCCAGGACACAACACAGTTACCACTGGTCAGGAATGAACCATCAACTTTTCAGTTTCAAGTCCAATGCTCTAACCACTTAGACACCATGTTCCCACAAAGATATACAATTTATGTAAAATTATAAACTTAAAGTAATCTGTATATTTTTATACTTACCAATGGCCCAGACTAGCTGGTGCTTAACTCAAAGTTATTATGGGCCAAGCACAAATTTTGAACCCCCCCAATCTACCCCAATCCCAAAAATTTGCTTGCAAAACCGAAAATTAAAAGTCCTATCTGGCCCTCCTTACATTTACATTTACTCAGACTCGTGACCAGAATTGGCGCCAACACCATTCTTTGTAGAAGAGAGTACTACATAATAATTCAGCAGGGAGGAATGAGTGCCCACTCATGGGAGGGCCATCTCCATCTGGGCCATTGGTAAGTATAAAAATATACAAATTACTTTAAATTTATAATATTTTTACACTGTAAACCAATGGCCCAGACTAGCTGAATCGTAAAAAGGTGGAGGGTCTAGGACTTCAGAATTAGTAGATCAACATAATTCCAATCCTGTAATCCAAGGTGAAAGGAAATTAAAATTATTACGAATTACATGTATGTCTCTCTTTCCAGTAACAGAGAAGACGTATCATAAAAAAGGAGCCCAGTTCAAGTAATTCTGTAAACTTAGCATGAAGACTATTTTAAATGGATGTAACGAGTTCCCAATTTTTAAGGCTAGCCCGGACTAACCCCCAAAAATTAGGATGGCGTATTTGAGAATGAGAGAATATCCCCCCACTAACATATGCCATATACAATAAAACTCCAGCTGTATGCAGGATATAATTACAGACAAAACAGCTTCACTCATAGTTACATACTTCATACTTACCAAGCCGGAGGAGAGGTAAAAAATCCCCCCCCCCTCCCATTTTCTTTTGAAAGGAATCCTCAAAGAGAAAGAGGGGAGAACTCCGGAATCAGTAAAAGCGATACTAAAAAACAATATAAATATTCGTCGAACAGGCACTCGGGTATTAATTATTATTAATAAATGGTGCTTAATGCCACTTCAGAAGCTAAGGCTATAGTGACGATCCCGGTAATTAATATCACCCGCTATATAACATACACCGGAGTCGGCATATGCAAATAGGTGGAGATATAATATATAACATACACATATCCAATAGTAACCACAATGAACGAAGTCATATCGAACCCTCCTCACCCGCATTACTTAATCGTTCTTGTGTTAGTCTTAAAATAATATAGGAACCGCAATGGTTCCCTCACGTCTAACCGACTCCATTGTGCCACTAGAGAAGGAGAAGGACGTGAAGAATAAAAACTTCCCCTGATAAAGAAGGTCCTTTTGTGGAGGAATCTTCCACGGAACGTCCCATAACAGACACCTGATAAGACTGATCCAAGGTTTCTGTGACAACAGAGGTGCTACTAGTAGGATTCACAATGAGACTGTTTGAACTTAAATATAATCTACTGAATCAACTGAATTGGAGGATATGCATATCCTATCATTCATCCCCATGAGATCGACAGAGCGTCTACTGCGTACACTCGATGGTCTGGACATGGCGACACAAACGACGGCAACTAATTGTTCCAGTGCGTCGCAAACAGATCTATCATGGGGCGACCTCTCTGGTAGCAAATCTGCCCAAATACTCACTTGTTGAGCGTCCACTCCAATTACAACAGGCAACCTTTCCGAGAGACCGAGTCTGCTAGAACGTTCAGACGACCCGGTATATGACGGATAGAAAGTTGAACATGATGATTCATGACATATAGGAAAATCTTCTCCGTTAGTTGGCATAATGGAAATGAATGAGGGTTGCCCCGGTTCCCGATGTACGCTACCTCTGTTGAGTTGTCCGACCAAATTTGAACATGGACGTCCATTATTATATGAGTCCAACGTTGTAGCGCTAGCCATACTGACATCATCTCTTGATGTTTATGTCTTTCTCTTGGAACCGAGGGTCCCAAAGACCCTGACACGTCAAGTCTGCAGGCCTTAGGGTCGTGCCCCATCCCGTCTGACTCGCATCCGTTATAATCGTGAAAGCTGGATCCGGCAGTTGCAGCAGAACTCCCAGTTAACCACTGAATATCTGCCCAAATCTAAACCCTTGTTTTACGAGGTCCATTAAAACAATATTGGTTCAAGCGAAAGCGTCTTTACACTCCAGTTCTGAGTAAAGAATATCTGGAGGGGATGTGCGTGCAGATGGCCCATCAGAACGAGATCCACAGCCACTCCGCACAGCTCCAACAGTGGCATGAATTCCCTCACTATTAATGCATCTGAGTGTAGATAAAAGCGAGCATAACAACTGACTAATTTTGCTCTGGGTAACGGCAGACAAACCAGATTGTTGTGAGTCTCAAAGCTCATTCCCAAGTGAACAGACAACTTGTACGGAGCTAGATCCGAGTTTTTCTCGTTTACGATGAAACCAAGATGTCAGGAGTAATAGAAGCAGACTCTGAACATTGTTCTGAAGAATAATTCTGTTGCCGTATCCCTGTAGAAGGTTGTCCAAACAAGTTGACGTTACCGCAGACAAATGTGCTTGCAAGTATCACATTAGCGAGTTCATGATTCGAGTGAACGCCCAGGGGGCCAGATTCAGACCAAAGCATATTGCTCTGAACTGATACACCTTCCCCTGTACAGCGAACTGCAGGTACTTTTAGAATGCCGGATGTACCAGGACATGAAAGTACGCATCCTTAGATCTATGCTTGCCGCATAGTCGATCACTCAAACGCTCATTTTTACCAACAGAAATAAATTTTTGGAGCCATGATAAGCTTGTTATCCAGCTCAAGTCTATTACCAGTCGGAACAAGCCGTCTGGCTTCGGTACAAGGAACAAGTGACTGTAAAAATCTTGAGAATCTTGATTCTCGACGACCTGTATTGCTTCCTTTATAAGGGAGCTTATACCTCCAGTAGGAGAAACTCGCTTATGCAAGAATTTGATGGAAGATTTGTCCAACGCGGAGAACTTGTCAGTGGGGATTTTGCTCAGAATGATAGCCGTAAGCCGTCCCAGACTACACTTCTCACCCACCGATCTTCCGTGATTGTTATCCAGTTATTTGCGGAGTTTGATAACCTTCCGCCAACTGGCCAGCAATAGAATTCTAAACTATCACCTATATGACCTGCGAGGCTTACGGGAGGAGGAATCACGTCCTCCCCACGAAAAACTTTATCTCGTTGGCCTAGGGGCATCTGACCTATAGTCCCGATCAGACCTACGCCCCTTTCCCGAGTCGCTATACTGACGACCTCCAGAGTAATAATAAGAGGGTTTCTTGTACCCTCGTGAGGAGTTTCCTTTTGATGATTTCTGTCTGGAACGCCCTCCTTTACTCTTGTCTGCTGAAGCAGGTTGTTGATATGCCGACTTCAAAAGCAGAGCACAAGAAGCTTTCTTAGTAGCCTGTTCATAGACTAACGAAAGCTAGTCATCGAAAATAAAATGTCCAGAAACCGGAGCGACTCGAGAGCTTTTCACCTTGTCATCTTATCAGTGATGACGAAGCAAGGGCAGCATCACGTCTGATTAACTCCGGATTAGCCACTGTTAGGGCGGAGTTATACGTGATATGCATGATTGCCCTGGAAAGAACTCTAAGAGAGGTACGAACGTCCTCAAATTCCTTTTCCTTGAGACGTTGCGACATAGCTCTTGTAAGGTGATCTGCGTAAGACATAACGTCCAAATTCGCTCTATTTGAAGAAATTGACGTCTCAATTGTGTCTGAGCAAATAGTGAATGATACAGTTAAGGATACCTCTAGATCCCCGGCCTGCTCATCCAAACGCAGAAGAACTCTCTGAACATCTTCCCCGACCGTTTTTAAATGAACGTGGTCCCAAAAAACGGTATGTATACGGAAGATGAAGAAACCGCCTTCTTCCCCGCACTCAAGAGGATAAATATGGCATCGTCTATATGGCCGAAGGCCTGCGACACCTGCATAAACTGAACCGGAAAAGAAAGGACTTCCTCCTTTGTCCAGATAAAGTCTGCGATCAACGATGCTGGCGGTTTCTCTCGTCGTCGCAGCATTCTGATTCGGTGAAACAAAATCAGGGTAGTATTGATGGATGAAAACCATTGCAACCATGTACTGTTCTGAAAGAGAAGGGTAATCCTCTTCTTTATCCCTTTCACCATCCAAGAGAATCAGCTGCGAATCTCGGTCCATTGTATCTGCATGAACAGATGACTGGACTGACCCAGCACCGTCCGACAGCTCAGATTCTGAATCTGAGGGAGGCTGCATTTGCACTTGCAAATGAATGGAAAAAGCTGTCTTCCGTTCCTTAGCCGCATGCTGCTCCTGGGACGGTGTGTTGGAAACGGATCCTTTTCTCCGAACGTCCCGATGATCGAGGCCTCGTCTCCCTAGCTACCGGATGGCCCGACTTGATGGGCGTTGAGTGTTTCCGTCTTCGTGCAACAGGCTGGACATCCGAAGTCGGGTTAAATAACGTGCAAGTTTCCAACCAGAAAACTTCATTTTGGCATTGTGAAATGTAGCGGAGGAAGCCGTGACTGAAGCCGACCCAGGCTGCAAACTAAACAGAGCGTCCCAAGTGGAGGGTGGACATATACTCCGGCTTGTGCAAGTTTCTCAAAACAAGAGGTCCCAGGGGGCCTGAGGCGCTCACCTGACATGGTAGTCTAAATATCAAACCAGGGACTTGACTTGAATAAGCTGCATACGCCCCTCCTAAGAAAAGCATATACCAACTAGATGAAGCGATTGTGCCCACACAATACACAGGATTTTCCTTCTATTTTCAGTTCCTGCACTTTTACGTCCCAAAATTGAGATAAACACATAAAAAAAAAGATTTTTTTTTATATTTGTTCGGAAAGTTTTGAAGTCCCAAATAAAATATTTTCAGACTAAAATTTTTTTTTCTTCTTAAAACTGACCAAAATGCAAAAAAATACCAAAAAACTAATTACCAGAGTTTGGTCCAAAATTTCTAAGTCCCACCCGACCCCAAATTTTCAGTGTAAAAAAAAAGATTTTTTTGGTCTTAAAAATGACCGAAACGCATAAAAAACCCCCAAAACTCATTTCTGGACCGGGACCCCAAAATTTCAGCCTAAATATGAACCCAGGGACTTGGCTTGAACAAACTTGAATCTCACCCTCCTAAGCATGCTGCATACCAAATATCAAAAAATTCTTATTGGTAGATCTGAAGAAGAAGATTTTGAAAGAATATTCCTCATACTGCACTAATTTGAACATTTGGGCTCCCATAGGGAACCTAACAAATATGGACCGTGGGATTTGATTTCAACAAATATGTGAATCAATGTTCCAAAGATGCTATATGTAAAATATGAAAGCTTTTGGAGCAGTGGTTTGGAAGCAAACGATTCTTTAATTTTTTCCCATTACCCACAGTGTTAAAAAATGCTGACTCAGCATTTTTTCAAAGCCCCCCCAATAAGTACCTTATGACAAAAACGATGGCAATTTTTTTTTACCATTCCTTTCTGTTGGTCCCAAGGAAGCCTCACACCAAATAAAAATTCCCAGTGCCGTGCAGTTTTGGAAATATGGGCGTTTTCATTTTTTTCTATTTTTGGCTCCTGAGGTTTCTTGGAATAAATCAAGTACTTATAACCCCAAAATTCTTGCCCCTTTCAGAACAAAGACAAATATTGCCCGCCAAACTTTTCTTGAACAAATTTGAGTCTACACCTCAAATGGAAGCTGCATATCAAATATCAAGTCTCTGCTCCGGCTGGTTCATGAGAAGATTTTTTAAAATTTTGTGCATTTTGACCCCACCCCCTCCACAATATGCGCAGAAATCCAATTTGAAGAAAAACCCAAATGCCCCTATATAACTGCTACTCATGTGAATTTTCATTGAACTGCAGCCAGTGGCTTGGGATAAAATGACCCAAACACCACCACCACGACATACAGTGGACGACGGACAAAAGGCGATCAGAAAAGCTCACCCTGACTTTTAGTCAGGTGAGCTAACAACATCTGACCCCAGACATTGCTAGATTAGAGAGGGGGGGCCTCTCCCACTCACGGGCTATCAGACCTCGCCGAGTACAAGAACTTGCTGACTTCCTCCCTATTTCCGTTGTCGCTGGGTGAGCTATTTATATTATAGAGCTCGCTCTACCCACATCCACTTCTTATGACCGCAACAGACTTACCCGGTGTCACGGCACCCACGGCCAGAGTACTGCTTCACCGGTCGAGCTAGCTGCTTGCAAGAAATTAAAACCCTTAACAAAAGGCCCTAACTCTTGCAATAATGAGCACTGCAGCTAGCTCTATATGCTCCACAGAGTGTGACGACGGTAGCACACTTGGAAGGGTGTCAGAATATCATCACCATGTTCATGTTCCTCTGAAATAGAAACTGACAGAATGAATTAAAACGTGGCAAGAGCCCTGATCCTCAGAACTTCACCGCCAACAACATACCGCGACACCCGATTCCAACATCAGTCATCCCAGTGAACACAAGAATGACAAGAGTCCGTAAGGGTGTATCAACTAAAGTCGATATCAGTCATCCAAACTCCACAACAAAATATGTATATAACTGAGATACATGAATAATAGCAATCATAATTAAATTCAAAATATTTTTTGTAAACAAAAGATTTTGAAAAAATGCCTAAGTTTCCAAAGGTAACATTAAGAGCCCAAGGGCATTCCGATAGAACCTAAGTGTGGACAAAATCCAAATTTTTTGAGCTACACTACTGGAATAATAATCCATGTATCATACAGCATACTACAGTAATACAATATAAAAAACTACCTATATATGAGGACGTTGACAATGTAAACAATGTCAATATAAACAAGACATCAGGCACACAAAAAAGCCCAAAGTCAGAATCAATTGAAATGCTATCAGATGCAAAGCTAGATCTTCATAAGAAGAAAAAACGATACATCAGATAGAAGATGCAAGACTAAATGACCTAACACCACTAGGGTGAGGATGTAACCCTGGGGAAAAAACAGAATAATATTCTGTAGTATAAGTTAAACTCCCCCAAAATTTAATAAAAAATTTCAATAAAAAATAGCCAAAAAGCTTAAGAGTTTAACTGGAAGGGTTCATGGAAGGATAGGGAAGGAATACTTAACAAACAGTGGAATAATCATTATTAAAAATGATGACGTCAGGCATTTGTCCTGAAATTGGGAAACATAAAATAATTTTATAAATATTATAAAGTTACAGCCCTGAACGTCCAAAACCAACTTTGAACACTTCCTTCATCCAATAACAGCCTTGTATCCACCAATTCTTGCAGTGATTTGTGTCTAGCATCCTCAAATGAAAGTGTCAATGACACTGTTGCTCAACTTGTTTAAGACATGTACATGTATAGTGTGTGACCCAGCAATGACAAACATCTAGGTAATGACCTGATAACAAAGGTACATATAAAGTATTGTAAGGGTCTGTACATGAATACTGACCATAGCCTGTAACAAATATATAGGTAAAGTAATGTAAAAGTGGGGTGACAGTTAGATGCTAAACTAGAAAAAAATCTTTGAGTCCCAGAGTGGGTCTGACTCAACCCAAAAATATTTGTGCTCATAGCACAGTGATAACAAAGGCACCCAAAAACACTTGTTCCTGTCACAAGTTGATAGATACCCCAAGAAGTTTCGTGAAGATCAGTTCATAAATACAGACTCTAACCCGAGCCGTATTGACATGTGCACTTACTTTGTATAAGTAGCACTGAACAAATCAAAGTTCATCTAATTTGCATAATTTCTGCACGAGAAAAAAACCTGTATTATATGTGATGTATTCCATGTTACTAAACATTCCTACAAAAATTTATTCAAATCAGAACTTTCATACAGAAGTTCTGTACAAAAAACTGATTGCACTAATTTTGGTACAAAAAGGCTGCTGGTGGCCATCTTGAATTTTGGATCGCACCCCAAAACACTTGTTCTCGTCTCACAGTGATAACAAAGGTACCCAAGAAGTTTTGTAAAGATCGGTTCATAAATACGGCCTCTAGCCTGAGCCGTATAGAAGTTGCGCACAAAAACTGATTGTACCTAATTTTGGTACAAAATGGCCATTGGCAGCCATCTTGAATTTTGGACCGCACCCAAAAACACTCGTTCTCATCCCAAGGTGATAACAAATGTACCCAAGAAGTTTTGTGAAGATCGGTTCATAAATACAGCCTCTAGCTCAAGCCGTATTGACACACGCACTTACTATGTATAAGTACCACTGAATAAATCAAAGTTCATCTAATTTGCATAATTTCTGCTCGAGAAAAAAACCTGTATTATATGTGATGTATTCCATGTTACTAAACATTCATACAGAAATTGATTCAAATCAGAACTTTCATACAGAAGTTCTGTACAAAAAACTGATTGCACTAATTTTGGAACAAAATGGTCGCCGGCAGCCATCTTGAATTTCGGACCACACCCAAAAACACTTGTTTTCGACCCACTGTGATAACAAAGGTACCCAAGAAGTTTCGTAAAGATCGGTTCATAAAAACGGCGTCTAGCCCGAGCCGTATTGGCATTTGCAGTTACAGTGCTGAAAGTAACATTAAACAGATCAAAGTAAGTCAAATTGGCATAATTTATGGACGAGAAAAAAACCTGTATTATATGTGATGTATCCCTTGGTACTAAACATTCACACAAAAAATTATTCAAATCAGCACTTTCATATGGAAGTTCTGCACAAAAATCTGATTGCACCTAATTTTGTACAAAATGGCTGCCAGCAGCCGTCTTGAATTTCGGACCGGACTCAAAAACACTTGTTCTCGTCTCACAATGATAACAAAGGTACCCAAGAAGTTTCACAAAGATCCGTTCATAAATACAGCCTCTAGCTCGAGCCGTATGTATGGCACGACGGACAGATGGCCAGACGGACAATGGGCCATGACAATACCTTAAATTTGCCTTCACCAAAGTTGAGCTAAAAAGGAGATTTTAAATCACAGATGTCATTTCACTGTTGATGACTTTAGGGCCAAACAAAGAATGATGTTGGTGCCAATTCCGGTCACTTCCTGATGTCTGCGCATGCGTGGAGAGTAAATATATGGAGGGCCAGATAGGAGTTTTTATTTTCGGTTTTGCAAGCAAATTTGGGGGATTGGGGGGGGGGGGGGGGGTTCAAAATTTGTGTTTGGCCCTTAATAACTTTAAGCTAAGCACCAGCTAGTCTGGGCCATTGGTTTAGTGTAAAAAATATGACCTTGGAGTAAAATAAAAAATATCTAAAATGTAACTGATGCTTCTTCAATGGAATCAGTATATACTACTCCCAATTTGCTAAGGATCAACCCCCACTCATCGATATATTTGTTCATAAAAGGTAAATGTAGGATTCCAAGCACTTGTCATAGCTGAAGTAAACTCTGGCCTCACCCTATAATTTGTTGCTGTATGCAAGTCAAAAAATAAGCAGACTGACATCTGCAAAATGAGGTCCACAGTGGGAAAATTTAGTGATGCTACCCTGCATAGCAGGGTAGCATCACTAAATTTACCCTCTGTGAATCTCATTCTGAATCCGGATCTCAAAACTAAACAGAAAGAGGTACCCAGAGGATAAATAGGCCCACTGTAGGGGATATCATCATCAAATTCACCCTCTGGGGACCTCATTCTGCAAATGTCCGACGGCTTATTTTCAGGCCTGGCTGTATGTGTGCAGTCATCCACGGTCAATCTTGATCTGTAAAAGTGAACCATCCCTCTTTCTGAGGATGTCAAATCTCATTAGGCTCTTTTTGAGATTTCTCTTGAAATTTTCCCAACCTTATCATTAGGATTTCAAACATTACATTGACAGTTTATATGTGAAAATCAGTGTCTCTTATGCCTCCCAGATGTCATTTAAGTCTCCAACAACACTAAAGAGACATAGGTATACAGCATCAGCCATATCACCGAGATAGACTACTGCAGCACTTAGGGTTTAGACAAAGTGTGATCGCTAGGGCCTAGAATCAGTTCAGACCTCCTGGTAAAGTTGATGGCATGATGCAGGTCGTCAAAGGGCCATAACAGGTCATTATGGTCTAAAAAAGTTAAAAATCTGTTTCTCAGGCCCTCCTGCATGGTCCTGTTGGCTTCTGCATTCTCCCTTTTTATAACCAATCAAACTTATAAATTTGTCCCTTGAGTGCAACAAGGCTTCGCAATACTTTAGCAGTATGGACCAGTACAGCGCTTCAATGTTGTTTATTCTTATCAGATACTAAAATTTGAAAAAGATTGGATGGGAGTTGGGACCTGTGGGGTGTGCCAATGGAATTGTTGAGAATTTATGTGCCAAATCAAAGATGGCTGCTGGCAACCATGTTTTTCAACAAAACTCAGAAATATTTGATAGCTTCCATGTAGCCATTATACCGAAATTTGAAAAAGATCGGGCGAGAGATGCGGCCTGTTGGGTTTGCCAATGGAATTGCTGACAATTTATGTACCAAATCCATGATGGCTCCTGGGAGCCATGTTTTTCAACAAAATTCAGAAAAATTTGATAGCTCCCATCTAGATATGACACCAAAGCTATAAATGAAATCTGAAAAGATTAAGTGAGAAATGTAGCCTTATGGTGTGCTAATGGAAGTGTTCACAATATATGGGCCAAATCCAAGTTGCCCGCCGGCGATGTTTTTCAACGAAATTCAGAAATATTTGATAGCTCCCATCTAGATATCACACCAAAGCTACATATGAAATTTGAAAAGGTTCGAGTGAGAGATACAGTCTGTAGGGTGTGCCAATGGAATTGTTGACAATTTATATGCCAAATCCAAGATGACCACTGGCGGCCATGTTTATCAACAAAATTTGGAAAAATTCAATAGCTCCCATCTAGACATTGTCCCAAAGCAAGATATGAAATTTGGAACTGATCGGGTGAGAGCTGCGGCCTGTAGGTTATGCTAAAGGAATTGTGGTTGGACAGAGGAACAAACATATATGCACACAGACATGCAGATGGACAATGGATCACTACCCATGCCAATAGCTCATACTTGACATTGTCAAGCTGAGCTAATAAGGACTATCAGTAATATTTTTTTACAAATCTGCTGATCAATTTGTACTATAACCCAATAGTAGTATAACATTTAGTATAAAAATCCATTATTTGGCTACAAATAGTTTGCCTCCATCACACACGACATCAGAATATGGCAACATTTTCTTACTTTGGTGTGGCAGCCATCTTGATTGCCATGGTCACATGACCTTGTATGACCGAGGGTCATATGCAATTCAGGGTCTCAACCTATACCTTCCAGAATACCAAGTTTCTGCAAGCAATTCCTCTAAACAAAAAAATTATTCCCCTATATCCAAAATATACGTATTTTTACTGTACATAGTGCTATTCCAATGAGAGCATGGCCGTGGCATGTACTGGAATGTCGGAATCTTTGGCCACAGACATTTTGGCCAGGACGTTTTGGCCTAGGATGTTTCTGACAAATATACTGGATAGGGTGGGCATTTCGGACATAGATTTTTTTTTTGAAGAGGGTGGGGCGTTATAAACATAGAACTAACAACAAAATTTCCATTTGTGACAGTTTTAATTTATTTTAATATATTTATTGTACTTTTTCTGTCACTGCTGTTGTGCTGTATGGCAGTGAAGGAGTTAAACATTTAACAGTTTATCTGATGCACAGAATATCAACAGTTATTTTAATTATTGTTTTTGAAAATTTTTCAAAGAATTTCAAGAAAACCTTAACAATTGACCCCCTCATTAGAATAAGTACAATGAGCTCATTGAGGGTCACATGAAATGGTTTTGTCGAAATTTAAAAAAAATTTTTTTTTTTTTTTCAACTGCTTAAATTTGAAAGTTATGCAGGTGGATGTTGTCGATTTGTGAGGCCAAAGATTAATTCTCAAAAACCTTGACACAATTACAGGAAAATTAATTTTCCACTGAGTAGTCACTGCAGCTGTATAAATTACTCAGAGTATTTGAACTTTCTATGACAAGACCTGAATCCTGTCCAACTTGATTGTAAATTACAGAGTAGTTATTGGGACACAAATAAGCTGTGGAAACAGACAGATTAGCCAACAATAACATTACAGTAAAAATATAAATATTACATGGAATAAGGAGTCAAGTTTACTAATAGACTCTTGCAATATTTCTATAAATGAACCAAACTTCGAACAATGACCTGTAATGACCAAAGATTTCATCATTATTATGAAGAATAAACTTTTTACTGATACTAACTTGGAAAGTTATAGGAGTGGGCAATATCCTGAAAAACTAAACTGATACCAATATCATGGGTATACCAAAAAACCAAACCGAACCAATCATTGAATATCAAAACCTTGAGTATTTTCAAATCTTCCGACATTCACTATTTATAAGGCTTTGTTAAGGATTGACAGCAACAGAATTGCTCATTTTCATATACCGTATATGTCCGTGTATAAGTCGCCCCCATGTATAAGTCGCACCCTACTTTTCATACAAAATATCCCCCCTGCGCCTATAACCCTTGTATAAGTCGCACCCCCGATTTGGGTTGAAAAATGTTAAAACAATTCCGTAAATTTGGCTAAAGGACTGGAAGTCTTGTGGACTGAACAGGGAGGTTTGATGACCGATTACAGTATATTTATAAATTATATTTGTTTGTATACTTCATTGATACATTCAATGTGTCGTATTTATTAAAAGATATATGTCAACTGTGTTTTTTATTACTCATGTATCGTATTTATTAAAAGATATATGTGAACTGTGTTTGTTATTACTCACGCCGTTAAAAGAAGGAATGCTCCGGTGCATGTGTTCAGGTAAGAACGAGGTAAGTTGAATTTAAATGGTAAATCCAAATGTAAAACTACAAAGAAAAAGGCTTTATTCCCATGCCATTTAAACGAATTGCACGTGCGAACAAATAGGTCATGAAGTCAGGATGCAACGGAAATTCCCGAAAGTGTGAATGTAAAATGCGCGATAACGTGGGTACAAAAATAGACTGGACAACTCGGCCCTTCGCCAGCTCAAAGTCCGATATTTTTTTATCAAGAGTTGAAAATTACCGGCAGTGATTTTCAATGCATGATAAGAAAATAATATTTGGAAACAGGCAGGCCCATGATTTACGATTTTTTTTTATCATCCCTTTGATAAAAATAGTTACCATATCGTTATATGGCTTGCTTGAAGTGAGACAAGCAACTGATGAAAGGGAAGTAACTGCATGATTCTTGTTTATCTTCTTCAAAGGGAATTCCCCTTAAAAATGCACGTGGTGTACTGTGTAAACAATTTGATTGCCTTGCGAATTTCGTAAATAACTCATACCAATATCCAAAATATGTTGAGATATACAACCATGGAATATTCTATTGTGAATTATTACTGGAGATGTTGAAGACATGAACAGGTACCATAATTATTTTGAAGGAAATTAATTGGATGCGGTTTCGAATTTTCGATTGTTCACCACCCCTCCACTCACAGGGTCACCGAGAAAAAAAAAATCAACAAGAACACATTGAGTATAATCTCCTATTTTTATTTTATTTTTTTTAAAAATTTTTTTTAACTTTTATTTTGTGATCAAGTTAATGCACAACACAGAAATAAGAAATAAAGAGGTGAAATAAAATAATCAAATTTTCAAAGCAGGTGAATCGCCGTGATACAAACCGTCGACATGGGCCGATCTGGTGTCCGTTCAGTCCTCATATCGCTGTTGAAAACTTGCTGAAAAATAATTACCTTTGTATAAGTCGCACCCCAATTTTGGTCCCGTTTTTCCAAGCAAAAAGATGCGACTTATACACGGACATATACGGTAAGTCTTTGTTAAGGATTGACAGCAATAGACATGCTCATTTTCATGAAAAGAATCAAATGATTTTCTTTTCAGGTTTGTTAACCCTTTGGGGTCTAAACAATTATCCTTAATTTTCCACTAGACTCCAACCTGTACATGTACAGTTGTTAGCAGCAATTTATTGCAGTTGATTAAGCCAGTTGCTGAACAGGCAGCCAAGACTTGACTAGAAATCAGTGCCCAGGTGAAATGAGTATTGTCAGCATGACATCCTAATGATGGCATGTTATGAGCACATGCTCTGAGATTGCAAAAGCCTGAAATAGGCCTTTAAAATTTAAGGTGTGGTAGGTACAAGTTGCAAAATTACTGTTGATGTGATTTGTGTTGGCAAAAGAATGCCATTGTTAGGCACATTGCCAGTAGCATTTAAGGAGCAGTGGTAGAATGATACAAGAACAACCCATTCTGTATTTTCCTGGTGAGAATGCTCCTTTCCTCTTCAACAAATTTCAGTCAAGTCAGATACTGAATACTGAACTGATATTGCAGTATACCCCCTTAAAAATAGCGAAACCAATACTGAACTCAAAATTTGAATACAGTAGAGCGATGTTAATTGAATAGCCAGTTTGCCAGTGAGAATTATTCAATTAACAAGAGTATTCAGTTAACAGGGATTTGATCACTTTCCTGTATTCTAGACTGAAAATGAGCATTTATTCTATTATATCTTGTTTGACAGAGCTCAAAGAGCTCTGTCAAACAAGATATAATAGAATAGATGCCTAGACTGGATATACTGAGGCCAAATTGGGCAATATACAAGGGTAATTCAGTGATTGTCAGGGTAATTTCACGACATATTGTAAGAGTTTTTATTCAATTAACAGGAGTTTACTCCATAACCTATATGCAAATAACAGGGTAAATTTGTACTGTAGGTATGGTAAATGGTTTTGTGTTTGGAAATTATATTCAATTAACAGGGATATTCAATTAAAAGATATGCAATAAAGTGGACTCCACTGTACCGACCATCGCTAGAAAGTTAAGATACCTTTGCCTTCAAATAGGATGAGCCACCTTTTGAAAGAATTGCTGTGGGGTTGGCACTGGCATTTAAAGCTGAAAAATGTATTAATTTCTCTACACCCATTTCTTTCGATATTCTTGCAATTTTTCTGGCACCATCTACATGTACTTCATTGTGTTTGAAGTTTCTGAAAAGATGAAGAAATAGTTTACAACTCACTTGAGCAGAGAGTTTGTTATATTGTTTCAATACAATATATAGAGGATATCTAGTGTTTTGGAGTGGATACAGAAAATTATCTCATGAGTGACCGAGACAAATGTTTATTTTTAGTGCGAGCAAAAATAACCATTTGTCTGAGTCACAAGTGAGAGAATTTTCGGTATCCACTCAAAAACACTAGATTTTCTTTTTTATTATATGCTTTTTATAAGAATCTGATAATTCCACTCGTTTCAACCTTGAATTGATGCATGAAAGTAAACAGAGCATTGAATCAATGAAACGTGGAAGTGAGATTGGATTGATGCTCGAAATAGATAGCGTCTTGCAATCTGATTCAGCTGGCGGGTTTCTAGTCCAAACATCGCCTGAAAGTCTGTAATATATGTTTTTGGTTTGGCACGTCCTTTGAAAGCACATACCAAACCAAAAACTTATATTACGGACTTTCAGGCGATGTTTGGACTAGCGGGTTTCATGCATCAATTCAAGGTGAATACGTGTTGAATTATTGCTGGAAATGATCGGTATGCACTCAAAAACAGCCGTTTTCCTTTTTCATTATATATTTTTAGAACAAATTGATCATTTTCAGTGATAATTTGACTCGTATTCACCTTGAAGTGATGCTTTAAAAGTAGGGATGGGACGATACGTTGGGTCACAATACGATACGTATCTCGATACACCATTCACGATATGATTGCGTATCATGATAAATATCAAGTATCATTGTTTCCCTATTGCTATTGCTGTGTCACCGTATATAGGGACGTAGAGTAACAGAAATAGGGAAACAATGATACTTGATATGTATCTGCCTACCTGGACAGTCCTTCGATTTTGGGAAACAATGGCAAGCGATATTTAGCTCACCTCAAATTGGACTCACACATGTGATCATCCCCCAAGTGAAGTCGTCACTCCATTTCATTTTCGGGGCAGTTCGTATCGTTGTCTCGCGGATGATATGCAATGTACAACGAAATCAAATTGTGTGTTTTAAGTTTGACCGGTGTAATAAAATAAGAAAAAAATCTATATACGCATTATTGGTGTTTGTGTTTTTATACTCCAATACTCATGGACCAAGGTAAAAAGGACAAATGCAACGTTGACGTACCCAAACTTGGCAAACTGTGAAGTTTTAGGATTGTTCGTCATGCTTCAAACACGTTTCCAGAAACGTCAGCATTTTCTGAGAAACAGCCAGTAACAGCCTGAGTTACATCCCCTGTGTGAGCTGTCCCACCAACTTCTCAAATCCACAACCTCCCTCAATAAAAATCACAGCTGAAAAGCTTGCTTGTCACAGTGAACCTGGTTTGCATGAAGTCCCACATCGGCCACTCTGGCGTTTTCATTCCATGAAACATTTTTATTAAAACCTGATCAACAAGTGAGGCCGGGCCTCACCTGTTGGTCTGTTTTTAATAAAAAGCTTCCATGAAATAAGAACGCCGGAGTGGAGAAATATCTTTTACAAAAAATTAAAGTCAGTTTTCTGAGAGATGTCAAGAGTGCCCCCCACCCCCCCCCCCCCCACCGCCATTTATAATTCATGTTGATCTTCATATCCTTCGGACCCCAGTGTAGGCTTATATACTTAGCATTAACCGACTCTGGTGTTTTAACCCTCCCTCCCTCATTTATATTTCATGTGGATCTTCAATTCTTCATCAGTGGCGGCTGAGGGGGTGTTGGGGGTCCCTTGGACCTCTGATGGTTTGGGGCCCCGGGCCTACCGTGGCGACCATGGTTTCATTGGTTTGGCACAGCAGGACAAAATTTTGATAATTAGACATAGAACTCGCCGTATCCTTGACTTTAGAGCTTCTGGGAGTCTTGAATCAAACTTCCAAATTTTCCGGTCCCATTTTCGAAACACAAACACATTTTTCTCAGGGCCTCATTAAAAAAAAGCAAACCCGTTCCTGTGGCGCCTTTACACTAATACACTTGAATTTGGCAACCGAGGGGCCCCCCCAACTCATCGACACTGCATGATCTGCATTTAGTCCAAACTTGGACCCAAGGTGCGTAATATATTTTTGGGGTGTGGTACGTCCTGTGGGACGTACCACACCAAAAAACTATATTACGCACTTTGGGGCCAAGTTTGGACTAACAGTTAGCATTCAGAATAATAGAGAAAAGGATTTTTTTTCTTCTGTAAAATCTAAAGTTTGGGACCCCCACCCCTGGAGTTACTATACACCCTCTCCCTATTGGTGAGCCGCCACTGATCTTCATATTCATCGGACATCACCCTTTGGTATATACTATTATACTTTGCATTAAGCGACTCCAGCGTTTTCATTCCATAGAAGGTTTTATTAAAAACTGACCAACAAATGAGGTGGCACCTCATATGTTCATCTGTTTTAAATAAAAAGCTGCCATGAAATAAGGGCGCCAGTAGGGAACCATTTTTTAGAAGTAAAGAAATCAAGACAGTATTCTGAGAGATGTCAAGAGTCGATCTCCCCACCCCTGCCCCCCCCCCCCCCCCCCCAGTGGCGTTGGAATTATTTGAATGTTGGGGAGGGGGTGGGGGGGGGGGGCACACATTTCTAAATGTTGGGGGCTCACATTTCTGATTATTGAATGATATTGCTGGGCCGCAGATGTCAAAGGCACCTGACACAAGTGCAGAGGCCGCGAAGTGAATGAGGGGAATTTAGGGGTCATACCTACCCACCACCATAACCCCCTCCCCCACCACCACCGAAAAAATTTAAAATGGAGGTATCAAATGGTGCATTCTGGTGGCTTTTGGGATGAAAATCATTATTTTCTTCAACAGAAAAAAAAAGGTTTTTAACAGCATGTTGGACATTTTTAAAGATGCTGGTACTTCCTTCCCGTGAATTATGAAAATGCTGCATCCTAGTGATACAGGATTTGCGAAATTTACACAAAGGAAATGTCGTATGACTCGTATCCACAGGAACAGATGCCTGATCATGCCTCAAAAGGTTCTTGAATAGGCCTACGTCATGGAAACCGCAACCAATAGACTGAATTTGTCTTGATACTGCATACACACCAGTGTAAGTTACACTGGTGTGCATGCAGTACCAAGACAGATTCGACAGTGTTGGCTGGTTATAGAGGCAGCCAACACTGGTGCAAAATCACAGACATGTATGACAGTAGGAGAGTTCACTGTGGCACCTATTATTTTCACCAAAACACAGAAAAAACATTGCCGCCCCCCCCCCCCCCCCCCACCCCCACCCACCCCCCATTTATAATTCATGGTGATCTTTCATGTTTATTGGACACTAGTGTATAATGTATATACTTGGCAAAGTTGGCATTAAGCGACTCTGGAGTTTTCATTCAATAGAATGTTTTTAATAAGAACTGACCAACAAATGAGGCTGTCTGCTTTTAATAAAAACCTGCCATAAAATAAGAACGCCAGACTGGGGAAACATCTTTTTGGAAATTCCATACAGTTTTCTGAGAGATGTCAAGGGTGCTGCTCTTCCTCCCTCCCCCCTCCACCCCACCTTCATAATTCATGATGATCTTCATACTCATGCCCCTCCTAAGAAAAGCTTATACCAAATACCCAAAGATTCTGACCAGTGGATCTAAAAAAAAAAAGAAGATTGTAAGAATATTCCTCTTATTGATCTAAGTAATAATTCGGGCTCCCAGTATGTATGAACCGAGTAATGTAATCTATCGTTCCCCACAGTGTTAAAAATGCTGACTCAGCACTTTTTCGAAGTCCTAGAAAAGTACACTATGATAAAAGTGATGGCAATTTTTTTTTTGACTATTGCTTTCAGCTGTTCATCAGGAAGCCTCACACAAAATAAAACTTCTCAGTGCCGTGTAGTTTTGAAGATAAGGGCGTTTTAATTTTTTTTTGGGGGGGGGGGAGGGGGGGGGGGGGTCCTGCAATTCCCATGGAGTGACGGGAAAAATATTTTTGGCATAAATTAGGTACTTATGACCCAATAAGCCCTCATATCAAATTTTGTTCAAATCAGCCTCTCGGTTCAGAAAATAGAAATTTTGATGCAATTCGGGCTCCCACAGGAAGCCCAAAATATGAACCCAGGGACTTGGCTTTAACAAACTTATATTTCACCTAAGGATACTGCTAGTAGTTTTGATATTTGTATACCAAATATCAAAAGATTCTAACTGGTGGACGTGAAGAAGATTTTTGAAGAAAATTCCCCATTTTGAATTAAGTTATAATTCAGGCTCCCACAGTGAGTCCAAATTTGAACTTTGACTTGAACAAACTTGAATCTCACCCACCTAAAGATGCTGCATACCAAATATCAAAACATTCCGACTGCTGGATCTGAAGGAGATGATTTTTAAAGAAAATTCCTCATATTGAACTAAGTTATAATTTGGGCTCCCGCAAGGAGCCCAAATATGAACCCAGGGACTTGGCTTGAACAAACCTGAATCTCACTCCCTAAGGATATTGCATTCCAAATATCAAAAGATTCTGATTGGTGGATCTGAAGAAGAAGATTTTTAAAGAATATTCCTCATACAGTATTAATTTAAACATTTGGGCTCCCATTGAGAGCCCAAATAGGGACCCGGGGATTTGATTTCAATAAACATGTGAAACAATCTTCCAAAGATGTTATGTGTGAAATTTGTAAGCTTTTGGAGCAGTGGTTTTGGGAGAAGAGTGGTCTTAAATGGTTTTCCCATTACCCACAGTGTTGAAAAATGCTGACACAGCACTTTTTCAAAGTCCCGAAAAAGTGCCCTATGATAAAACCGACAGAAATTTTTTTGGACCATTCCATTCTGTTGGTCTTAAGGAAGCTTCACATCAAATAAGAATTCTTAGTGCTGTGTAGTTTTGGAGATATGGGCATTTTAAATTTGTTTCTATTTTTAGCTCCTGCAGTTCCCATGGGGCGACAGGAAAATTTTTTGGGGCATAACTTAAGTACTTATGACCCAATAAGCCCTCATGTCAAATTTGGTTCAAATCAGCCTCTCGGTTTGGAAAATAGAAATTTTGGGCAGAGCGAAAATTCTTGCCCCTCCCATAACAATGGCAAATATAGCTCATCGAACTTCTCTTGAACAAATCTGAGTCTACACCTCAAAAGGAAGCTGCACACCAAATATCAAGTCTCTGCTAGTGCTGGTTCATGGAAAGATTTTTCAAGATTTATGCACACTTTTTGGGCGTGGCCCCACCGAGGGAGGAGGCAACTTGATTTGAACAAAATCAAAATGCGATGTCATAACAAACTATTATCTCAAATTTCACTTAAATCGGTTCAGCGGTTTTGGAGGAGAAGACACAAACACCATGTTCACGGACAACGGACAGTGAGTGATCACTGTAGCTTCCCCTGATAAAGTCAGGCGAGCTAACAAGGAAGCTCCCCAACACATGCATTGAACACTGTTCAAGTATATGTAACTGAGAGAAGTTATACTCAAAAAGTGTCTGTAATTTTTTGTTGTTGCGCTTTAAGGCGAGTTTTGGAGGTTTTCAAGTGATTTTATAAAGAAAAAAAAATTGGTTGGGGCAGGCCCATTGGGTGAATTGTGAATTTTTTTTTCTTTTTGCTTCAAAATGAGTTTTGTAGAATTTCAAGCGATTTTATGTAAAAAAAACTTTCATCCATGCAGGGGAGGAGCATTGGGTGATTTTTTTTTTATTAAAATGAGTTTTGGAGGATTGTAAGATTTTACGCAACAAAACAATTTCACCCTTCTTGAGGTGGTATTATGGTTTTGTTTCATTTGTTTCTCTTTTGCTTTAAAATAGGTTTTGAAAGATTTTTAATGATTTTGTGTGTGTGTGTGGGGGGGGGGGGGGGGGGGGGGGGGGGGGGTTCCGTTGGATGGTTTAGGGGGGAGGAGTTGCTTTAAAATGAGTTTTGATTGCTTTTCTGGAAAAACACCCCAAACTTACCCAACATGCAAGTACTGGAGTCATGCCCCTTAATTTACATGTTAATTTTTGATACTTTTAACTGCCATTATCTATAATATTTAGTATTTCATTGCTCTTTCTTTTTATTTTCTTCCTGTAATTATTATTCTATTTAACTGTACAGTACGCATGGGGAACTGTCCACAGACAATGGCAGTTACTGCGATGGGGAACATTGGACCCACTGAGTCAACTTGTTTACTTTTATAATCCACTTTTTCTCTTTTAATATTAAACAGCTTAAGCCTTGCATAAAATTCCTCCAAAAACAGGACAAGTTGGGTTTACGGACAAAATCCCCATGGTGTACATAAAACCTATTTATGTTTTAAAAATGGTCTCTATGTCTTTTGAATGAGTGAGAAAATATTGCCCCCGCCAAACTTGTTCCAGAAGTTGCTAGAATGGTTCTGAGATTGCCTAATTTTAATTTCCTAGTCGTCATTTAAAAAAACATTCACCCATGTTTGTTTTTGGTAGGCAAGGGGAAAAATATCATTTTCAAGCACTTTCAGTGATCTGTAAGGTTCAGAAGACATTTTTTGGACCTGGGAAATTTTTTTCTGATTGCAAGGATTTCAAGACCCCGTGTCTACCTGATATAGATCAGTTTAAACTGATGTCGAGTAGGAGTAAATCCTCCCCTGCTCCTTTTCTCAACTCTTGCTGCCCAATAACTTACTATCATTAAATCGAACACATTGTTGAAATATGTTTATTGAGCTTGTTCCAATGATGGGTCAAAAGCTAGGATTTTGAGACACATATTCATGAACAATTCTAAGGTATTCAAGAAATAAGTTTGCAAGCCTATAAAAAGTACCACAGTATTGTCCCAAAATACCCTACTATATCATAGTTGAGAATACCATGCGGTATCTCAGTGCACCATACCTCAACTCAAGTTTTGGTTTAAACATATTTTATTTGCCATAAATCTGCAAAAAGGATTGGAGTACAAGTTATACAACTTATGTTAACTCCTTTCCTTAAATATAACAGAAAATAAATACATAGATGTGGCTATAAGGTATATAGATTGATTCACAAATGAACCGTGATTTACACTATTTACAACTGGAATGTATGTTGAAACAGGCAGCCAAGTAATGCGGTCTGGACTCAGGGAACACATAGCGCTGGGCAATGAAGCTGTTGACTTTCTCTATGAAAGCTCTTGGATAGCAAGTTCAAGGATGAGAGATATATGACATTTATAAAACGTTTCTTCTAGTGCAGGTGAGAGGCTAGTCCAAGAACATAATGACTCGATTGAAGCAGCCACTAGCTAGGATGAACGCTTGGGTTTTCAGAAAGATATATTCATTTTGTTTAACGTGCAGGTCAGTTTCAGATGATATATCAAAAACTGAATTATGTTTAACCCTGAGTCCTCAGGTTAATTTTAAGAGATGGGAAATATATTGAAAAACCAAACCGATACCGATGGCATGGGCATACTGAAAAACCAAACCGAACCAATCATTGAATACCGAAACCATTGGTATTTTCAATTTTTCCTACATTCGCTATTTATAAGGCCTTGTTGAGCACCTGAAGTGTTCATTTTCATAAAAGAAGCGACCGATTTTATTTTCAGTTTTGTTAACCCTTAAGAACCTAAGCAACTGTCCTGAATTCTAACTGACCACAACTGGTACATTTCCAGTTGGTTAGCAGTGATTTCTGAGCAAGTTTTAAGGCAGATAAAACTTGACTAGAAATCAGCGCCGCCTATATGAGTTGTTTAGTGTCAGCATGACCACCTAAAGAGGGCATGTCCAGATTACATGTCCTTGAGATCACAAATGCCCATAACCCTTTGAACACTGGCGGCCAGCATACTGGCTGCGATGAGTTTGCACATATACCCTGAGTGGCCGGTATACTGGCCTTGAACACATGCGTTTTGTTTACGCTATATTACACACAGTAAATCATGTTCCTCCCACTTGGTTGTTTTGACCAATCACAGCACACGTTATAAATATGCTGTTCGTCTGCATTAGAGACTTTAGTTTCGCTTGTAGTCTGCTAATTTCGTGAGAGATCACTTGTGTTTTCACCATCAAAATCAAAATGGCACAAAGCAAAAGTTTTCAACTGAAGCGGTATTAGCTGCTGTAATGGAATTTTCTGACGGAGATATGGACAATTCTGATTACCAAAATTGCGATGACTTTGAGTCAGAAAATGAAACAGAAAGCCAGAGAAGTGATAGCAAAGACACTGACGTAAACTTGCCAGCCAGGAATCAAAATTCAAGTGATAGTGCTGATAATGTACCAGAATCATCAGGTGATGCAGGAATTCGCGTGCATAGTCATCAAAGAAAACGTGGACATCAGACTTGGGGACCTTTACTTACAATGCATTTTTAGAGCAACTTTTTGAGGAACTTGTTGGTGACATTTGAAATGACAAATGCTCATTTGGAAAGTGACGGTCAGAACAACTCCTTGAGGCTAGCCATCTGTGTCAGGATGTTCACCACGATGTTGTTTGACCTGCCAGTGATGGTCAAAAAAAAAACCTGCATTGCAAAGCGCTGCTAATGCCCCCGACCGGAGTTAAAAGGGCCATAACACTGGAGAAAACGTGCGGGATAAACTCACGCTAGGCAGGTATCATCCCCCCTCCTCCATGCTGCTCTATCACTGTATCATATATCATTCAAAAACAGAGCAGCTGTAGCTGAGCTACAAGGAAAAACGTTCAGATGGAAGAGAATTTAGAATTTTCCAAGCCAAAAAGAGCACTAATTCTGAAGAAAATGTGTGGAAGAAACTCACGCTATACCGATATTGTAACCACAAGACGCTCCAGCACCACACCAAATATCATTCAAATCAGAGTAGCAGTGGCTGAGACACAACGGAAAATGTTTGTACAGAAGGGAATTTCGAAATTTCCAAGTCAAAAAAAGGTCATAACTCTGGAAATGAAAGTGTCAATGACACTGTAGCTCAACTTGTCAAGACAAAGACATGTACATGTATAGTATGTGACACAGCAATGACAAACATCTAGGTAATGACCTGATAACAAAGGTACATATAAAGTATTGTAACGGTCTGTACATAAATACTGACCGTTGCCTGTAACAAATGTATAGGTAAAGTATTGTAAAGGTGGGTGACAGTCAGATGCTAAACTAGAAAAAAATCTTTGAGTCCCAGAGTGGGTCTGACTGAACCCCAAAATATTTGTTCTCATAGCACAGTGATAACAAAGGCACCCCAAAACACACTCATTCCTGTCCCAAGGTGAAAACAAAGGTACCCAAGAAGTTTCGTGAAGATCAGTTCACAAATATGAGCTGTGTAGAAGTTGTGACAAAAAACTGATTGGACCTAATTTCGGTACAAAATGGCCACTGGCAGCCATCTTGAATTCTGGACTGCACCCAGAAACACTCGTTCTCGTCCCAAGGAGATAACAAAGGTACCCAAGGAGTTTTGTGAAGATCGGTTCATAAATACAGCCTCTAGCCCGAGCCGTATTGACATGTGCACTTACAATGTATAAGTAGCACTGAATAAATCAAAGTTCATCTAATTTGCATAATTTCTGCATGAGAAAAAAACCCGTACTATATGTGATGTATTCCATGTTACTAAACATTCATACAAAAATATATTCAAATCAGAACTTTCATACAGAAGTTCTGCACAAAAGACTGATTGCACTAATTTTGGTACAAAATGGCTTCTGGTGGCCATCTTGAATTTTGGACCACACCCAAAAACACTCGTTCTCATCCCACGGTGATAACAAAGGTACCCAAGAAGTTTCATAAAGATCGGTTCATAAATACGGCCTCTAGCCTGAGCCGTATATAGAAGTTGTGTACAAAAAACTGATTAGACCTAATTTCGGTACAAAATGGCCACTGGCAGCCATCTTGAATTTTGGACCGCACTCAGAAACACTCGTTCTCGTCCCAAGGTGATAACAAAGGTACCCAAGACGTTTTGTGAAGATCGGTTCATAAATACAGACTCTAGCCCGAGCCGTATTGACATGTGTACTTACTGTGTGTAAGTAGCACTGAAAAAATCAAACTTCATCTAATTTGCATAATTTCTGCACGAGAAAAAAACCCGTATTATATTTGATGTGTCCCATGGTACTAAACATTCACACAAAAAATTATTCAAATCAGCGCTTTCATATGGAAGTTCTGTGCAAAAATCTGATTGCACCAAATTTTGTACAAAATGGCTGCCATCGGCCATCTTGAATTTCGGACCGGACCCCAAAACACTCGTTCTCGTCCCACGGTGATAACAAAGGTACCCAAGGAATTTCGTAAAGATCGGTTCATAAATACGGCCTCTAGCCCGAGCCGTATTGGCATTTGCACTTACCGTGCTGAAAGTAACACCAAAAAACATCAAAGTTAGTCTAATTTGCATAATTTACACACGAGAAAAAACCCTGTATTATATGTGATGTATCCCATGGTACTAAACATTCATACAAAAAATTATTCAAATCATAGCTTTCATATGGAAGTTCTGTACAAAAAACAGATTTCTGCATCGTAGGTACAAAATGGCGGCTGGCAGCCATCTTGAATTTTGGACCAAACCCAAAAACACTCGTTCTCGTCCCACTGTCATAACAAAGGTACCCAAGAAGTTTCGTAAAGATCAGTTCATAAATACGGCCTCTAGCCCGAGCCATAGCAGCTTGGCACTTACAGCTCTGAAAGTAACACTAAATAAATCAAAGTCAGTCTAATTTGCAGAATTTATGCACGAGAAAAAAACCCGTATTATATGTGATGTATCCCATGGTACTAAACATTTATACAAAACTTTATTCAAATCAAAACTTTCATACAGACGTTCTGTACAAAAAACTGATTTTTGCATCATCGGTACAAAATGGCCACTGGCAGCCATCTTGAATTTCGGACCACACCTAAAAACACTCGTTCCCGTCCCAGGGTCATAACAAAGGTACACAAGAAGTTTCGTAAAGATCGGTTCATAAATACGACCTCTAGCCCGAGCCATAGCCAATTGTTGACGTACGGACAGACGGACAGACGGCCAGACGGACGGACGGACAGACGGACGACGGGCCATGACAATAGCTCAAATTTGACTTCGTCAAAGTTGAGCTAAAAATGTGTGGAAGAAAATCACGCTAGGCAAGTACTGTTTCCCCCATGTTACTCTATCACTCCACCAAATATAATTCAAAACGGTGTAGCTGTAGCTGATTGACACGGGAAAATGTTCGGACGAAAGGAATTTTGAATTTTTTAAGTCGAAAAGGGACCATAACTCTGGAAAAAAATGTGAGGAAGAAACTCACACTATACAGATATCGTTCCCCCATGATACTCTATCATATCACCAAATATTGTTCAAATCAGAGTAACAGTGGCCGAGATACGAGGGAAAATGCTGGTATGGACAGATAGAAGAACGGAAGAACAGATGGATGGAGGTCTCCACTAGATACCCCTTCGACTTTTCAAGTCGGGGGCATTATAATAGATGTTCAGTGTGTAGAAAACAGTATTTAATTGCAAAGAATGCCAACCCAAGTGCACAAGACAAGGACTTACCTAAAAGGAAGAAAACTGTCTATAAATGAACATACTGTGACAAATTCAAATGTATTGGAGATGAGGACAGCAACCATTGGTTCGACTGACATCACAAGGTTGAATACTGGCACTGAGCCCCCCCAAAATCAAGGAGGTACTATATGTGTGTGTTATATGAAAATAAAATAAAGTCCTCTGTATCTGAATGCATGGTGGTGGTACTTGAGGGCTTGCACATATCGGTATTGCCAGGGTGTCAAGGTGGGAGGATTGTATATATCAGGGTGTCAAGTGTTCAAAGGGTTAAATAGGCCTTCAAAGGTAAAGGTGTGTTTAGAACAAGTAACAAAATTACAGTAGATATGCTTTGTGTTGGTAAAAGAATGCCACTGTTTATCTCATTGGTAGTGGCATTTGTAGTGCTGCAGTAGAATGATACAAGAACAACTTATTCTGTATTTTCATGATATGAATTCCCCTTTGGTATCAAGTGTAAACCATAAGTCAGACACCAATACCACGGTATTCCCACCCAAAAATAACAAAACTGATACCAAACTTTTGGTACCATGAGTAAATCTCAGGTCAGACACCGATACCTTTGGTACCATCTGTAAATCTGAAGTCAAACACCGATACCATGGTATTCTCACCTAAAAATACCAAAACCGATAGCAAACTCAAAATTTTACCGCCCATCTCTATTAATTTTACATTAATAACTACCATATATATTGTACACAACTGCAGATGACTTAACAGTGTTTCTATATTATTGTTGGCTGCCTATACAAAAACATCAAGAAAAGGCATCCAACAAGTAGAGTTCCCAAGGAAGAATACACTTGGGACAACTTTCCAGAGCAATATAGAAGGGGCAGTTTGTGCCAACATTGTGGGGATTTAAGGGTTAATCCTTAAATAATCCTCAGATTAATCATTATGAGAATAACTACTTCCATATATACATGAACTCAGCTGCAGATGACTTAACAGTGTTTCTGTATCATTGATGGTTGCCTGTATGCAGTCAACAATGATGTAGAAACATTGTCAAAATAAATACAGCCTACCTGTAGATTTCTCAAGGAAGAATACACTTAAGGGGTAACCTTTTCAAAGCAACATAAAAGTGGCAATTTGTGGCTGTATGGGGACTTAACTCTTAACCTGCTGAGTATTTCTAAAATATTTTTCATCAAATCTAGTCATGACTGCTGTGAAGCAGCCATGACTAGATTTGATAAATTTTTTTATCTAAATTCAACTGCAAGAATCATTGAAGAAGGACTCTATACAAATGACAGGGTTAAAATTTGATGAAAGATTAACAAATTTTACGTATTACAGCAGCAAGAGAAAATCTGTCCTGGGCAGAAATATTTGCCTGCAGCGTACAATGAGTTAAATGTTAACATGAGAAGAGGCAAAATGAAGGCAGTAGACATCAGCCAACTGATTCAGTATGGAAACAAATATTTATTACTGAAAGTTCATTTATTGATACATACTTTGTTTCCCATTCTCTTGAAATTAGATTAATTACAACATTTGAGTACTGCATTGATTTTCTTATTACATCTTCGTCACTCAATTCAAATGGCTGAAAATATAATAAAGGATTACTCTATAACATAATTTGGTTTGATATCACCTCACAGCAAAAGATTTATCAAACTTCATAAAATCAAGCTTCAAGTGTTTCAACTGCCAGTATCTTCTTTCACTTTCAAAATAAACAGTTGCTACATACTGCAATGTTGTGCGCTACACAAATCATCTTAGACAATACTTCATCTGACAGGGATGACAGTGATATGCAACTGCAGAAGCTGAAGTTTTCAAGGTTTATCCTCTAACCTAATGTAAGGGTCATAACAGGCCAGTACTATTTACAAAAAATCGCCTTTCAAATTTTATTATTATTTCCAGTTTTGCCTCAAAATATAGCTTTTAACAAGCTTGTTCCAAAAAGGAGTCATAAACTATGTTTACAAATAAAAAAAAATTGGGTAAGGTCTAAAAAAGTTAAAAATCTGTTTCTCGGGCCCTCCCGCATGGTCCTTTTGGCTGCCGCATGCTCTATTTTTATAACCAATGTAAACTTGAAAAAAATAAAAATTAAATGGTTTATGTCTGATATTTTTTACTCAAGTTAATAAAATTGGTAAATCTGTCACTTGGGTGCAATAAGGCTTTGCAGTGCTTTAGCACTGCACACATTGCAAAGCTTCCTTGCACTCAAGGGATTAAATACACAACCACCCATGCTATTCTGTAGATTATGAGGCCTAAATAAAAACCAAGAACATGAACTTTTGATGGCAAAGAAATAATTAAAAAATAAAAAATAAAATTAAAAAACTGCCCACCCACATGTAATTTTACAAAAAATGGCCTGAGAAACAGAAGATCTACTTTGTGGGACCTAAAATTTACGTTTTTGAGAAAATTAAAAGAACATTTTATTTCCCTCAATTCACATATATACCTTCTCTAACTCTGTTCTTTTTTTGAAAACTGATGAGATCCATATGAGAATTTCTCTAGCCAGATTTTATGAATGGTTTAGATCACATATCATGAGGTTTCTGTGTCTGTGCATAATTGGAATTATGTTGTTTAATAATCTGAATATTTATGGACAGTCAGCGCAGTATTTCTTGAAACTTTATGGTTCCATTGATCCATTAACTACACAATATTACTATTCTTGTGACAATATGCATGAGTTAGACAGCCAAGTACAATATTTTCAGGTTATACTCTATGGTAGAACAAAAGCATTCTGTATATAGCATACATTGTAAGTTATTATGCACATGGTTTGAATTTTTGTGATTTGGAGTTTATGTTCAACCGAGAAGCAGAGCGTTGAAGCTGAACATACACTTCAAGCCTCAAACTTCCGACATGTTATCGTCAATTCATCACAAGAACGTACATGATTGAATAAGACACATATCTCCATAGCTCAAAACCCACAAACAAGCAATGTTTAATTATAATTAATAAATAAACCTCTTGTGTGCACCATGACCGCACTGGGCAAAAACTAAATCGATAAATCAGATAAAGATAGAGCTCACTTCATCTTAGTTCAAATCGTAAACTGATTTGCAATTAGACAACACTTCTTTCAGAACATTGTCTGCTGCTCGTGTGAAAAATGTAGGAAAGTTAAAAAATTTATAGTAATTTATATATTTTTTATACTTACCAATGACCCAGACTTAGCTGGTGCTAACTCTAAAATATCTAGAGCCAAACACAAATTTTATCCCCCAATCCCCAAAATTTGCATCTAAAATCGAAAATTACATGTCCTATATGGTCCTCCATACTTTTACTCCACATGAGCAGTGTCAAGGAGGTCTCGAAATTGGCGCCAAATGGCATTCTTACAACCAGTGCCTGGTAAGCGTTATGTACTTAGCGGGAGGTAAGAGTTCCCAACTCATGGGAGGGCCATCTCCGTCTGGGTCATTGGTAAGTATAAAAAATATATAAATTAGGCCACACAAAGTAGATCTTCTGTTTCTCAGGCCAATATTTGTAAAATTTCATGCGGGCGAGCGGGTTTTAATTTTATTTGTTATTTCTGTAATTATTTCTTTGCCACTAAAAGTTCATGTCCTTGGTATGTTTTAGGAATCATAATCTACGGAGATGCATGGGTGGTGGTGTATTTCGTCCCTTGAGAGCAAGAAGGCTTTGTAATGCTAAAGCATTGCAAAGCCTTCTTGCACTCAAGAGAAAAAGTTATCAACTTTTTTTAACTTGGGTAAAATATCAGACATAAACCATTTAATTTTATTTTTTTAAAGTTTGCATTGGTTATAAAAAGAGAGCATGCGGCAGCCAAAAGGACCATGCGGGAGGGCCTGAGAAACAGATTTTTAATTTTTTTAGGCCTTACTATAAATTTTTTAACATTTTTATACTCTACCAATGACCCAGACTTAGCTGAATAGTAAAAAGGTTGGAGGGCCTAGGACATAAAGGAAAATCCAATAGACTCAATTACAAAAAACAGAACTATCCCCTAAAGGAGAAAATGAGAGATAGGCTTTACATGTATCTTTCTTATTTGTATAAAAAAAAACACACAACACCATTCTGTAATTGAGCGCAATAACATCAATGATCTCTATTAACATCCATTATAACCCTTTATACTAATATTTTTTAAAGGAAAGCCAATAAATAAGGAAGTCCAGCAAAATGAGACTCTATATACTCAATTAAAAGTGTTGGAGGATTGTATATTAATGCCCGATTAATACATGATATATACAAATGTCTCACACCGAGCAACACTTAAAAAATATTACATAGGTGAGTAAACATTAGCTTTACTTTAAAACCATCCCCCGGTACCGACTCGTAATTACTGACTCCAAGGGAGATATTCCCTTGCTTTACACTATAAAGCAGGTGACCTAAGGGAACACCCCCCCCCCCCTTCCCCTGGATCAAATACTCCAGAGCGAAGAGGGCAGCAGGATAGAGTCACTGCCGGAACCGAAAGCCTACATATATATAGTTGCCACTGTTTAGTGGACGACATTCTGAGTGAAAAATAACGGACCTAAACAATGCAGATCTGCAGAAAAGGACTCAATATTTCTCAGATACAAATTCGAGAAAGTGGAGGGCTAAGAACAATATGCAGCCCTCATTAGATCTGTAATAGCAACATTATTAGCATAAGCCCATGATGTAGAAAGAACTCTTACTTCATGAGCTTAAAACTAAAGCACAGACTGCTGACTGAAGATATTATCATAAGCAGTACTGATAATAAATTGAATCCATCTGACCATAGAATGGACCGAAATGTGGAGGAAGCTTCCACGGCATGTCCCACAACAGACGCCTGAGTAGATTAATCCATGGTCTTTGTGGAGCTAGAAATACTACCGACAGATTTTGCATTGAGATATATAACTTGAGCAATATCTGCTGAATCAACGGCGCTGGAAGATACGCATATCCTATTACTCCGTCTCACGAGATCAATAGAGCGTCTACTGCAAACGCTCGAAGATCCAAACATTGTGACACATACGTCTGCAACTGATTGTTGAGATGCGTCACGAATCAGTCGATCATATGCCGCTCTCCTTGGTAGCAAATCTGATTGAATACTCGTTTGTTGAAAGTCCATTCTGGCATCAACAATCGTCCCCCTCCATGAACGGAATCCACTAATACGTTCAGACAACCCGGAATATGACAGACCGATAAGAGAACTTGATGTTCTAGGACAAACAGAAAGATTCCTTCCGTTAACATGAATAACAGAATGGAATGAGTGTCTCCCTAGTTCCGAAAATACGCTAATACCGTCGAATTGTCAGACAGAATTAGCACATGAGCATTCTGAATAACGTTCATCCAATAACGTAGTGCAAGCCAAAATGACATCATTCTTGATGTTAATGTGCTTGATTAGGAACTACGGATCCCAAAGACCCTGGCCCTTCAAATCTGTTGGGCTCAATGATACGACCCAACCTATTTGACTGGCATCCGTCAAGACTGTGAAACTCGGATCCAGCAATTGCAGTGGAACTGCCTGAGTTAACCACTGAAAACCTGCCAAAGTCTGAATCTCTTATTCACTTGATTGACAAGAAGATGTCCGTATCGAGCGAAAAAATCTTCACCCTCCAATTCTAATTCAGAGGAAATTGGAGAGGACAAGTGCGTAACCGCCCCATCGGAATAAAATCGCGGCAGCTCCGCACAAACGTATCAGTCTCATGAGTTCTCTCGCTGAGACCTTGTCTGAGCGAAGACAATAGTGAGCATAACAACTGATTAATTTCGCTCTGGGTAACGGCAGAAGAACGAGAATGCTGTGCGTTTCAAAGCTCATCCCCCAGTGGGTGAATGACTTGGATGATACCAGATCTGACTTCTCCTCGTTTACTTATGAAACCGAGACATAGGAGCAATAGAAGCAGATTCTGCACATCGTTCTGAAGCGTTAACTCATTGCCGTACCTCTAAAGAATGTCGTCCAGGTAGGCCGACGTTATCGCAGACGAATGAGCTTGGAAATGAGTCATTACCGAGTTCGTTATTCGAGTGAAAGCCCAGGGGGCTAGATTCAGACCGAAGCACATTGCTCGGAGCTGATACACGACTACCCTATGATGAAGAAGTGAAGATACTTTCTGAACGCCTGATGTACCATGACGTGAAAGTACGCATCTTGAGATCTATGCATGTAGCATAGTTGTACACCCGAATACTCGCTCTGACCGATCGGATGAACTCCATATATAAACTTGGAGCCATGATCAGCTTGTTTATCCAGCTCAGATTTATGAGTGGACGGAACGAGCCGTCTGGTTTTGGAACTAGAAAAGGATGGTTGTAGAAACCTGAAAATTCCTGGATTTCTACAATCTCTATCGCGATCATTCCAGAAGAGACTGGACTTCTGATGGAAGCAAGCCTCTTTCCTGCGGACTTGACGGAAGCTGAGTCCATCTTGGACTTCGAATTAACGGAGGTTTTCGTTTGAAGGACAATTTAGTCCTTCCGAAATCACCCCTCGAATCCAAGGGACGTCCGTAATCTACTCTCAATTAATTGAGAAACTCGACAGTCTTCCGCTCACTAGTACACGATAGAGGTTAATACCCTTACCTTCTGGTCATGCAAGGCTTGCGGAAGGAGAAGCCAAGTCCTCCACGGCCCGCACCTCGCCCCGTCGACCTAGGGGCATCTGACCGGATGTCTCTGCCAGAATTACGGCTCCCTACCTGAGTCGCTACCCTGACGATCTCTAGAGTAAGACCTAAAGGACGCATAGGAACCTCTATAGGAATTTCCCTTGGACGTATTCGTCCCAGAAGTGCCTGTCCTACTTTTCTCTGCTGAATCTGACTATATGGAAGCGGATTTGAATAGCAGAGAGTCTGAAGTTTCTTAGTTATCTGATCATAGACTGCAGAAAGCTTGTCGTCGAAGAAAACTCCCCGGAGACCGGAGCGACTCTGAGAAAGTTTTTCATCTTACTATCCACACGCGTGGATGTAGCCAGGGCCGCGTCACGTCTAACCAACTCCATATTGCCACTAAAAGGGCGGAGTTTTACGTGAGGCCCTTTAAAGAACTCTTATGGAGGTTGTACAACCTAGAATTATTTTTCCTTTGAGACGTAATGAAAACGCTCTGGTAAGGTGATCTGCGTACGATAATGCGTCTAAGCTAACCCTGCTAAACGATATTGTTGTTTCCAACATCGTAGTTGGAATTGACATTGACGACGGTATAACAATACTAGGTCCTGGCCTGGTCGTCCAGACGCAGAGAACTCTCAGAATGCTCTGTCCTGCCATTTCAAAATATTCCTTGAAATGATAAGGCAGATGTAGAGCATTTGCCGATAAGAAACCTGACCTGCCCATTTAGGTAGCAAGTTATATAAATATAGCGTCATTCAACAAATCATATGTCTGTGAGACATATCTGGACTATTTCGGAAACTGAGGGATGATGACCCTAAACCGACAAGAATTCTGAGTCCAGTGGCGCTATCAGTCTCTTATCCGGCAACGCAGCAATTTTTGGTCCGGTGGAACAACGTCAGAAGATAATGCCGGATGCACTTTACGGCAATTATGTTGTTCCGAAAGGGAAAATACAACTCATCCGTATCCCTTTCACCATCCTGTTGGACCACCTGAAATTCTTGGTCGTCCGTGCCTGAACCTGCAGCGGAACGTACCAACCCAGCTTCCTCAGATAATTCTTAATCCGACAGAGTTACTGTCGGATGCTGGGATGCTGCGATAATTTGTGCTATCTGCGATAGCACATCCATAACGGAGGCCTATGGAGCTGCGGTCTTACAGAATTTAGCTGCTAGAACCTTCTTGGAAGCTGACTCCTGCATATTTCTTATATGCGAACGCCCGGAGTATGAAGGCCTCGAATCCTTGGCTACCAGATGGCATGACCTGGTCGCCGTAGAATCGGTGATGTTGGTTGAATATGACTGGTCACGTAGCCAAGGTGCGGTCGCGTGTGCTGCCGTGTGGATGAGGAAGCCGAAAGAGCAGTCTCTCTGGACTGTCTATATAACGGAGCGTCCCGAGCGGTGGACGTATGCCCTGACTGAGTAATGTTTTGTACCACAACATCTGTGCCCAGATGTTGTAGTACGAGAGAGGGACCTCTCTCGCTCGCAGCCCGGATGGACCTGGATGAGCTAGGAACCAGACTAATAGGCTTCCTCCGTACCATCCTCGTATCCGTTGTCATTGGGTGTGCACATTGTATTTTATAGTGCATGCATCACCCAAATTTCCTTCCTGGACCGCAATGGACGAACCTGGGTGCTGAGCCATTCGGTGAATGGTCGCGACACCGGGCGAGCTAGCGGACGTCAAAACCATCGATCCTACTAGGGAACTCCAGGCAATTGACACATCTACATGAGGACTTTTGCCGCTAAATATTCATTTGACTGTGACGACTGAAGCACACTTTACGAAGACATCACGGTAACAACACCTTGTTCATGTTACTCTATGAGACCTGTGGAGCGACAGTCCTACGTAAATTATCTGCTGGAAGCTCCAGGGACGTTCATTCCTGCATTTATATAATATGCGA
Source organism: Pictodentalium vernedei (assembly GCA_031216915.1). Lineage (NCBI taxonomy): Eukaryota > Metazoa > Mollusca > Scaphopoda > Dentaliida > Dentaliidae > Pictodentalium > Pictodentalium vernedei. Next base: position 141,463,816 of record CM062289.1, on the reverse strand, counting down.
ACGTCCCAACTGGAAAGGTCTCATATCCAAGGCGAGCAGATGGAGTGACCTGGCAGACGTGTATTCCTTGGTCGGTGAAGCAGGAGCACCAGGGACGTTCAATCCTGCATTTATATAATATGCGAACGTCTCCTGGAAATCTGTGGTCACATAGCAAAGGTGCGGTCGTATGTGTTGACGAGGATGAGGAAGCCAATATAACAGCCGTGTCGGACTGTCATGCAACGAAGCGTCCCTAAGAGGAGGAGTGGACGTAAGCTCCGACTAAGCGAACAAACCTACAACAACATCGCGGCACAGATGTTGATGCAAGAGAGGGGGGCCTCTCTCACTCAAGGTCCGGGTGGACCTGGACGAGCTAGCTACCGGACTGACAGGCTTCCTCCGTACTATCCTCGGATCCGTCATTGCTGGGTGTGCACATCTGATGTTTTATAGTGCTTGCATCACCCAATCTGCTTCCCTGGACCGCGATGGATGAACCCGGGTGCTGAGCCATTCTTTCCTGGTGAATGGTCATGACACCGGGCGGACTAGCGGGCGATCAATGCCTTCGATTGAACTAGCGAACTCCCGGCAATTGTCGTAATATCTTGAGCACTTCCCGCAAGCCCTAATATTGCAATGACGGAGACACACTTGTTGAAGACATCACACAAACATCACTCTGAATTCTGAAAAAGAAACTGATAATATAGTGACCCTACGGAGAAAGGACCATAATGGACCCCTCAATGCTAACAAAATACTGTGACACACATCTCCAATGTTGTCATATCAATCAACACACACAGAGCAAGAATTAGTGCGAATACACTGACTATAAGAAACACAATGAACCTGTGAATTAGAGACAGATATCCTCGCATTACAATTTTAACAATATTTTTTCATCATGAAAAAATATTCACAATCAAATTACTCGCACTAACCCTTGAAATAAATATACATAATATATTATAATCCATTATAACATTTCAAAAGAAAATAATTTCAAAAAAAAAATTTTCAGAAGAGCCCAAGTTCCCAATGGGAACAATGAGCCCAAACGGATCCCAAAAAAGCCTAAGTGTGGACAAAAATTTTAAAAACATTTCAAAAAATTAATGTAACACTTACAGACAATATTAATGTATCTTGCTATGAACTGAACTAAGCAGAGGACAAGTAATCACTATAAGAAGTAACCATAGTCAACATAAACAAAAAGTGTAAACAAACCGGAAACATTACTCCAGGCACTGATAAACATGGCCCGAAATCAGTTACCAATTGAAACACTATCTGATGCAAAACAGAGACTTCCAGAGAAGAAACTGTAGAACATCAGATAGTAGATGCAGACCAAAACGCCTAACCACCCAAGGGTGAGGATGTAAACATGGGGAAAAAAAACAGAAAATAATTCTGTTTCCAAGCCAAAACTCCCAAGAAATTTTAGTAATAAACATTACAAAAAATAAGCCAAAAGCATGGAAGAATAGCTAGGGGGAATAAAGGAAAGGGAGAGAGGAAACACTGATTAAACAATGGAATATTCATAGCAAGAATGACAACAAGGTCATGCCTCAAAAATAGGTAACATGAATAATTTCGTAAAATAATTATAAGTTACAGCCCTGAACATTTGTTTTCACTGTTTTTTCTACTCCTCATTCTATTTCCTCCTTATATCCACCATTTCTCTCATAATTATGTGTCTGACATCCTTAAAACTGAGATTTACAAGCACAAATAACAGTGAAGTGTAACTGTATTGAGGGCCAAACAAAGAATGACATTTTGCGCCAATTTCGTGACCTCCTTGACACTGCACATGTGCAGTGGAGTAAAAGTATGGAGGACCATACAGGACATGTAATTTTTGGTTTTAGATGCAAATTTTGGGGACTGGGGGGGGTAAAATTTGCGTTTGGCCCTAGATATTTTAGAGTTAGCACCAGCTAAGTCTGGGTCATTGGTACAGTATAAAAATATGAAGCAGTTTGCAAGTCACACCACTGATGATAAAATTTTGAAATGGGCAACCTCATTTCAAATATATTTTGTGTGGTGACATCAAACATTAATATATGCTACTGGATCTGTAAACATGGAGAAAACTATGCAAGCTCTTGTCCAATCAAAGGAGGAGGATTCTAGACTTATTGGAACATTAAAATATTTGTCAGACGAAATACACTTGTAAGGCGAATAAAAAAAAAAGTTTTGATTCTCAGGCAATCCCTCACTGAATTTGAACACCCTCATTGGACATTTTTATTGCCATTCAGTGTCTTCCAATATTAGTACAAACTCAGGGAGAGACGAAACTTTTTAGATTCTTTGATTGATGCATATCTATTTAGTTGTGTCTCCAATACATATGCCTTGTTACAATGTATATTGTATAGACACTCTCCCATAAATTGTAACGAGGCAAATCCCCATAGATCAAATACTTTTACTTCAAAGATAATATGAAGAGCATCAAAAGAATATGAATGCTTTGAATTGCAGTACCTACAGTTTGTTTTTTTTAGGGATGTTTTATTTTTCAAATTAAAAATGATTTTATTTGTATAAATATGTACTTTAAGTATTTCTGTGTGTAAACAGACAGCCCAAATCCTCTCTATGTTTGCTCCCTTTTTGCAAAAGAAATGAAAATGAAAAATAAAATCCTTCCTCCCTCACTAATTTGAAAAAAAAACTGCTTGAGAATCAATTAATTTATTTTGTGTGGCCTAATAGAAATTAACTCTTTACCTTATGTAATGTTCATATACAGTCAGGACCAGCACTGGTACTATTCATTAAAATTGAGACAATGATATTTTTTTTTTCAATTCTTACCTTAACCCCTTTTATGACCCCTCATTACAATGTGCTCAGTGAGCATGTTCTGATAAGGAGGCATAAGCTTTGTTTTCGAGGCAAATATAAAAATATTCAGTTATTCAAGAATTCTTTTTCCGTTTTCTTCTTGGCATGTTAACCCTTTCTCCAAAGCACACCATTTCAAAAATTTGTTATGTTACTTAATTTTTTCAAACTGTTTCAAAACTTTCAATAACACCATACCATGTGACATCTCTTTGCAACAAGCTTGATGAGCTCATTCCAATGATGGGTCACATAATATGGTTTTATAAAAAAATTAAAAAACTGAACAATTTGTAACTTTTGCGGCCAGGTGTGGCCGATTTGATAGTTACAGGTTTAAGAGAAGGATTAAAGTGGTTCAAGAAACAAAAAGATACACATACCAAAAACTGAATTTGCCCCAAATCACCACACATTCTCATAGGTAACATATGATAAGGATCACATCTGTATGGCAAGATAACCTGACATCCTATTTTACCTGAAATACAATACATCCCACTTTTAATGAACAAATTTACATGTGAAGTGTGTGGTGAAAGAGCTTGAGGGGTCAAGTACAATACTGTCGATTTAACCCTTTACCCAATGCAGGCGATATCAAAATTTATTATTTTAAATATCATTTTTTTCAAATTTTTCAAAACAAAAAATTTCAACAAAACCATATCATGTGACCCCTCGTTGGAACGAGCTTGTTCCAACGAGGGATAACATGATATGGTTTTGTTGAAATTTTTTGAAAAATAATATTTTTTCTACTACTGAATTTGCATATTACGTGGGCGGATGTGGCCGATTCGTTGGGTAAAGGGTTAATACAGTGGTTTCCACTGAACTGTATACAGTTTATTTGAATGAGCATGTGGATTACATATAACTATCAAACACCATACCATTTACCATACTAAAGCCCAAATTTGTTCATTGTTAATTGTTTTCGACTAACATGTTACTACTTGAGTACCAGAGGCACCATCATAGCTCTACTGGAAAGTGCTGATAGACACTTTAGTGGCTTACTCTTCATGCATTAGCTTGTTGTTTTCTCAATGGTAGAAGGCTTGTCATTATAAGAGAATCAAATCATTGATATTTATTGCACTAACGAGCTGAAAACAGGCAAAAATTAACTAATTAAGTCTGTAACTCCTCTCAGTATGGCTAAATCATACCAGTTTTTGAACTCAATCTAGACCTAGACATTGTTAAGAAAGTCTCACATACCAAATACAGACATGTTAAGTCTCACTATTTTAGAGGGAGACTCACTATTTTCAAGAATTAATTTTTGTTAAATGAGCCAAAAATTGGGATTTTTTACAGAATCTCACTATTATAATAAAAATTTTTTACTCTTTGAGCCATTTAAAAATTAAAATCTCACTATTTTTGTTCAGAAATCTCACTATTTTACAATTCTGCAGCTTAACCCTTTACCTAACATGAAAAGCAGACGACTCTTGCAAAAAAAATTCTTGAATAACTAATTTTTTTCATTTTTTGTCTCAAAAACATAGGTTATGACCCCTTGTTGGAACGAGCTCGACGTGCTCGTTCCAACGAGGGGTCATAACCTATGTTTTGGGGACAAAAAATGAAAATATTTTGAAAATTAATTGGCGATTTTTGAGAATAGCGCTGGCCGGTTTTGGCCGTTACGTTGGGTAAAGGGTTAACATGTCTGACCAAATACTGACCAAATCCACTGATATTTGTTCAAGTTATCGCAGCAACAAGATGAAAACAGTCTGTACACCGACTTCATACTATAAAGAACCAATAATCTATATATAAAAACTGTTTTGTAATAAGAGGCACTTTGAGGTGATTTATAAATAACATTTTGCAAAACTAAAGCTCCAAGTGATGGCTTGCACAAAAATCTTAGCATTTTGTGCAACAAATCACAATGAAACCAATGTGTCACATGTCAGAATAATTTGCTGAAGTTATTTGTTTGCATGATTAATTAATGGTATCTGTATTTAAAATCTGGTTAAGATGAGGAGCTGTGGCACAGGGGTGTGTGTTATCTTGACTGTGAGAAGGTCGTCCATCAAAGGATAAAATACTCATCCAACTTGTCTTGACAAGTGGTAATCCCAATGCGTGAGAGCAATATTTTAACCTTCGAATGACCTGGAAGTGTATAAGTGAGAAAGCAATTTGCAATTTTCCAAAAAAGGTCATCATTTCAACCGAAATTTCAGAATGCTGAAAAACACAGAAGGAATCTTTGCATTTCATCAAATCCAAAATGGCAACAAATGCAACAGAACTGTATATTCGAAACTTTACAGAAGACAGTATGTGGTGTTGGCAAATCAAGACTTGGTCAACAGAATTTGGTCTGTACAGTTATTACAGAAATATTTTGAATATTTTGAGAATGTAAATGCATTGACACCTAGTCGTTGGTACCAACTTTTTAGATGTTTAGTTTTACAAATTGGGCACCTTGGGTTGGTGCCTCTTGGTGTCTACCTCATGTTCCAAAAGGTCAACAGTCAGGTCACAAAAAGGAATTCTCAAATTTTACGGCCTTTTCTCAGGACAAAATATATCTGCTACAAAAGTTGGACAAGTAGCAGCGACATTTTTTCTGGGTGAGTTGAAAATAGAAGTACTTACCTAAATGAGCTGATATAATTCTAAGAATTTAAAATTCTATCATTTCCCAAATATGTTGATAAATAACTTGAATTCTCCAAAGAATGGTAAATTTTTATGCAACTGACATTTTTTTGTAAATATGTGCAGCCATGCATGTAAGTAAAATTGCCTTAATTTTTTTATGTTTATTTTTTGTTTTTTTAAACAGCTGTCTGATGACAAGGAATATCAATTTGCATATTTACCTACAGCAGGTTCCCCTCTCCGTGCACCCCCACCAGAACAAAATAGTGTTACCCCTTATATAGTGCTTCATTGCTTCTATTAAATCAAGGGGAGTAAAAAATAGTGCACCCAGAATACTCTCACCTGTCAAATAAATAGTGATGTCACGATTATTAATTCTGAAGAAAAATTTTGGCCATCACTTTTTTTTTTAAATGAGACACAGAGTGAAAATACCATCACAATCAGTCACTATTATTAATTTTAAATGACAAGCAGGACATCACTATTATTCAATCATCACCAAAAATCATATTATAATTTATTAATAGAGGGCAATATTAGAGTTTTCAGTTTGGTATCAGTTTCGGTATTTTTAGGGGGTATACCTCAGCATCGGTTTGATATTCGGTATCTGACTTGAAATTAACTGATAGCACCAGAGGAATTCACATCAGGAAAAACAGAATAAGTTGTTGTAGTATCATTCTACCACAACACCATAAATGACACTGCCAATGAGCTCAACAGTGGCATTTTTATATGATCACAAATCATATCTACAGTAATTTTGGGACTTGTTCTAAATGCACATTGATATTTAAAGACATATTTCAGATTTTTGTGATCTCAGAGCATGTGCCCTAACCATGCCACCTACAGGAGGTCCTGCTGACAATGAATAAATCACCTAGGCAGTGATTTCTAGTCAAGTCTTGGCTGCCTATTAAGGCAGCCAAGACTTGACTAGAATCCACTGTTAAGCAACTGGGCATGTGCAGGTTGTAGCCTAGTGAGAATTCAGGACAACTGCCCAGGACACTGAGGGTTATCAAAACTGAAAATAAAATCAGCTACTTCCTTCATGAAAATGAACCCTTCAACTTCAAGCAAACCTCAACAAGGCCTTATAAATAGTGAATGTAGGAAAAGTTAAAAAATTTATAGTAATTTATTTATTTTTTATACTTACCAATGACCCAGACTTAGCTGGTGCTAACTCTTAAATTCTAGGGCCAAACACAAATTTTACCCCCCAATCCCCAAAATTTGCATCTAAAACCGAAAATTACATGTCCTATATGGTCCTCCATACCTTTCCTCCACTGCGCATGCGCAGTGTCAAGGAGGTCTCGAAATTGGCACCAAAAGTCATTCTTACAAGCAGTGCCTGGAAAAGCGTTATGTACTCAGCGGGGAGGTATGAGTTCCCAACTCATGGGAGGGCCATCCCCGTCTGGGTCATTGGTAAGTATAAAAAAATATAAATTACTATAAATTTTTTAACATTTTTATACTGTACCAATGACCAAGACTTAGCTGAATAGTAAAAAGGTTGGAGGGCCTAGGACATAAAGCAATCCAATAACTCAACTATATATATACAGAATTATCCCCTCAAGGAGAAAGGAGAAATAGGCTTTACATGTATCTTTCTATTCTGCATCAAAACGAGAAAGACACAACACCATTCTGTACTTGAGCATAATAACATCACTGATGTCTATTAACCTCCAGTATAATCCATTATGGTAATTATTTTTAAAGGAAAGCCGATAAATAAAGTAGTCCAGATAAATGAGACTCTTAAATTCATTAAAAGAGACCGATAATTGTATATTAACGTCTGCATGATATGTGACATATACAAACACTACACACCGAGGTACACTTAACAATATTACATGGATGAGTAAAAAAATGATCTTTACACTTTAAAAATCATCCCGGTACCGACTATAATTACTGACTCTAGGGGAGGTATTCCCCTGCTTTTCACTATAAAGCAGGTGACCTATGGGAACACCCCCCCCCCCCCCCCTCCCCTTGCCCTGGGTCAAATACCCCAGAGCGAAGAGGGCGGCAGCACAGAGTCACTGCCGGAACCAAAAGCCTACACAACTATAGTTGCAACTGTTTAGTGGATGACATTCTGAGCAACAGATAACAAACCTAAACAATGCCGGTCTCTAGAAATGGACTCAATATTTCTGAGGTTTTAATTCATGCAAGTGAAAGGCTAAAACCAATATGCAGCCGTCATTAGAACTGTTATAGCAATGCTATTAGCATAAGCCTCTGAAGTAGAAAGAACTCTTACTTCAAGAGCTAAAATCTTAATCGCAGACTGCTGTGTTGAAGATATTATCATAAGCAGTACTGAAAGCTAATAGAATCCATCTAGCTATAGAATGGACCGAAATGTGGCGGAAGCTTCCACAGCATAAGCCACAACAGACACCTGAATAGATTAATGCACAGTCTTTGTGGAGACAGAGGTGCTACTGACAGAATTGCATTGAGATTATTTAACTTAAGCAATATCTGCTGAATCAACGGCGCTGGAGGATACCCATATCCTATTCTCCCGTCTCACGAGATGGATAGAGCGTCAACTGCAAACGCTCGAGGATCCGAACATGTTGACACATACACTTGCAACTGATTGTTGAGATGCGTCGCAAAAAAGTCCATCATTGGCCGCTCTCATAGGTAGCAAATCTGATATAAATACTCGTTGTTACAAGTCCATTTGACTGCAACAAGCGGCCCTTTCGTGAAAGGGAGTCCGCTAATACGTTCAGACAACCCGGAATACGACAGACCGATATGAGAACTTGATGTTCTAGTACCAACAGAAGGATTCATTCCGTTACAGTGAATAACAGAATGGAATGAGTACCTCCCTAGTTCCGAAAATATGCTTATACCGTCGAATTGTCGGACAGAATTGCCTGTGGGTATTCTGGATAACATTCATGCAATGACATAACGCAAGCCAAAATAACATCAATTCCTGATGTTTATGTGCTTGATTAGGAACTACGGATCCCAAGGACCCTGGCACTTGAAAACCGTTGGGCTAAATGTTGGGTCCCAACCTATTTAACTGGCATCCGTCAAAACTGTAAAACTCGGATCCGGCAATTGCAGTGGAAGTTATTTCCCTGAATAAACCACTGAATATCTGCCCAAGTCTGAATCTGTTAAACTTGACTTACAAGAGGATGTACGCAACGAGCGAAAGAATCTTCACCCTCCAACTCTGTTCTTTTTGAGTCAAAAAGATTTGGAGAGGACAAGTGCGTAGCCGCCCTATTGGAATAAAATCCGCGGCAGCTCCACACAACCCTATCAGTCTGATGAATTCTCTTGCTGTAACTTTGTCTGAGTGAGGACAATAGCGAGCATAACAACTGATTAATTTCGCTCTGGTTAACGGCAGACGAACGAGATTGTTGTGCGTCTCGAACCTCATTCCCAAGTGGGTGAATGACTTGGACGGCACCAGATCCAACTTCTCGTTTATTATAAAACCGAGACATCGGAGTAATGGAAGCAGATTCTGCACATCATTCTGAAGCGTTAACTCATTGCCGTACCTCTGAAGAATGTCGTCCAGGTAGGCCGACGTTACCGCAGACGAATGAGCTCAGAAATGTATCATTACCAAGTTCATTATTCGAGTGAAAGCCCAGGGCGCTAGGTTCAAACCGAAGCACAGCGCTCGGAACTGATACACAACTCCTAGGACGTAGATACTTTCTGAATGTCGGATGTACCATGACGTGAAAGTACGCATCCTTGAGATCTATGCTTGTAGCATAGTCGTTCACCTGAATACTCGCTCTGACTGATTGAATTGTCTCCATATAGAACTTCGGAGCGACGATCAGCTTGTTTATCCAGCTCAGATCTATGACTGGACGGAACAAGCCGTCTGGTTTCGGAACCAGAAACAGATGGCTGTGGAAACCCGGTGATTCCTGGTCTTCTACGACCTCTACCGCGCTCTTCTCCTGAAGAGACTGTACTTCTGATAGAAGAGCGTCTCTTTTCTGCGGATTTGACGGAAGCTGAGTCCATTTTGGACTTCGAGTTAATGGAGGCTTTCGTTTGAAGGATATTCTTAGTCCTTCCGAAATTACCCCTCGAACCCAGGGGGCATCCATAATTGACGCCCAATTGTTTAAAACTCGACAATCTTCCGCCTACTGGAACACGATAGAGGTTCATACCATCACCTCCTGGACCTGCGAGGCTTGCGGAAGGAGAAACTACGTCCTCCACGACCCGCACCTCGCCCCGTCGACCTAGGGACGTCTGACCGGTTATCTCGGCCAGAATAACGTCCCCCACGTGAGCCGCTGCCTTGACGGTCTCTGGAATAAGACCTAGAGGATGCATAGGAACTTCTCTTGGGCATACTTGTCCCAGAAGTGCCTGTCTTACTCTTTTCTGCTGTATCCGACTTTTTAGAAGCGGATTTGAATAGCAGAGAATCCGAAGCTTTCTTAGTTATCTGATCATAGATTGCTGAAAGCTTGCCGTCGAAGAGAAGCTCTCCGGAGACCGAAGCGACTCTGAGAGAGTTTTTCACCTTACGATAATGCGTCTAAGATAACTCTGTTAGACATTATTGTCGTTTCCAACATCGCGGTTGAAATTGACATAGACGACGGTATAGATCCTTCTAGATCTTCGGCCTGATCGTCTAGACGCAGAGAAACTCTCGGTATGCCCTGTCCTGCCATTTCGAAATTATTCCTTGAAATGATGAAAGGCAGATGTAGAGCATTCGCCGATAAGAAACCTGACTTGCTCATTTTGGTAGCAAGCTTATATATAGCGTCCTACAATAGTTCAAATGTTCTTGTGACATTATTGGACTGTGTCGGAAACTCAGGGACGATGTCCCTAAACCGATAAAATTATTCCGTGTCCAGTGACGCTAACAGTTTCTTATCCGGCATCGCAGTCTTTTGGTCCGACAGAACAACTTCTGAAAGATAATGCCGGATGATATCTACGGCAACTTTATGTTGTTCCAAAAGGGAAAAAACCAACTCCTCGGTATCCCTTTGCCATCCTGTCGGACCACTTGAAATTCTCGGTCGTCCGTACCTGATGCTTCAGCGGAGCGTACCGACCCAGCGTCGTCGGATAAATCCTGATCCGACAGAGATTCTGTCATCTGCTGGGATGCTGCGATAATTTGTGCTGTTTGTAATAGCACGTCCGTTACGGAGACCTGTGGAGCAGCGGACTTACGTTACTTAGCCGCTGAAAGCTCCCTGGACGTTAACACCTGCATATTTCTTATGCGAACGTCTGGAGTCTATAGGCCTCGTATTCCTGACTACCGGATGGCGTGACCTGGTCGCCGTGAAATCCTTGGTCGGCGAGACTGGCTAGATAACAGTGGTCACGTAGTCAAGATGCGGTCGTGTGCACTGCCGTGAGGATGAGGAAGCCATTAGAGCAGTCTCTCCGGACTGTCTATATAACGGAGCGTGCCGAGCGGTGGACGTATGCTCCGAATGAGAAACATTTGTACCACAACATCTGTTCTCAGATGTTGTTGTACGAGAGAGGGACTTCTCTCACTCGCAGCCCGGGTGGACCTGGACGAGCTAGGAACCGGACTTAAAGGCTTCCTCCGTACCCTCCTTGTATCCATCGTCACTGGGTGTGCACGTAGTATATTTTATAGTGCTCGCATCACCCAAATCTCCTTCCTGGACCGCAACGGATGAACCCGGTCACCGAACCATTCGATGAATGTATGCTACACCGTCGACACACGCCAAAGCCGTCGATCCTACTTGGGACCTCTTAGGCAATTGACGTAATATCATGAGCACTTATCCGCTAGCTCATCATTTGACTGTGACGACGGAAGCACACTTTTTGAAGATATCACAGAAAATCACAGCATTCTTATTCCTGAATGAGGCCTGTGGAGCCGTGACTTACATAATATCCACTGGCAGCTCCAGGGACATTCATTCCTGCATTTACATAATATGTGAACGTCCCATCAGGAAAGACCTCATATCCTTGGACAGATGAAGTAACCTGGTCGACAATATTCCCTGGTCGGCAAAGCAGGAGCTCTAGGAACGTTCATTCCTGCATTTATATAATATGCGAACGTCCCCTGAAACTCTGTGGTCACAAGCCAAGGTGCAGTGGTGTGTGTTGACATGAGGATGAGGAAGCCCGTAACAGCCAGTTCGGACTGTGTATGTGACGGAACGTCCCGAACAGGAGGATTGGACTATGTTCCGACTAACAAACAAACATACAGCAACATTGCGGCTCAAATGTAGTTGTAAGAGAGAGGGGGCCTCTTTCGCTCGCGGTCCGAATAGACCTGGACGAGCTAGCTACTAGACTGACAGGCTTCCTCCGTACTATCCTCAGATCCGTCGTTGCTGGGTGTGCACCTTCCAAGTTTATAGTGCTCGCATCACCCACACTGCTTCCCAGAACCGTAATGGACAAACCCGGCTGCCGAGCCATTCGATGAATGGTCGCTACACCGGGCGGACTAGCGGACGATCAATGCCTTCGATCCTACTAGGGACCTCTTCGACAATTGTCGTATTACCCTGAGCACTTAGCCGCTAGCCCTAACACTGCAACAACGGAGACACACTTGTTGAAGACATCACGAAAACATCACTCTGAATTCTGAAAAATAAAATGAAAATATAGAGTGACCCTACGGAGAGAGGACCGGTATGGACCCCTCCTCGCAAACACAATATCGTGACACACGCCTCCAACATTGTCATTTCAATCAACACACACAGAGCAGGAATTAGTGCGAATACACTGAACCTGAGAATTAGAGGAAGATATCCTCGCATTATAAATAAAAAATATTTTTTCGTCAATAAAAAATACACAGTCATATTAGTCGCACTATCCCTTGAAATAAAGATACATAATATAACATAATCCATTATAATTTTTGAAAGAAAATAATTTTCAAAAAAAAAATTTTTGGAAAAAATTTTTCAGAAAAGCCCAAGTTCCCAATGGGAACACCGAGCCCAAATGGATCCCAAAAAAGCCTAAGTGTGGACAAAAATTTTTGAAATTTTTGAAATATTTCAAAAAATTAATGCAACACTTACATACAATATTAATGTATCTTGCTATGTCTAAACTAATGTAAAGACAAGAAATCACTATGAGCAGTAATCATTGTCAATGTAAAAAAGAAGTTGTATAAAAACCGGAAACATGACTCCAGGCACTGATAAACATGGCCCGAAATCAGTTACCAATTTAAACACTATCTGATGCAAAACAGAGATTTCCATAGAAGAAACAGCAGAACATCAGATGGTAGATGCAGATCACAACGCCTAAACACCTAAGGGTGAGGACGTCAACATGGGGAAAAGAACAGAAATTCATTCTGTTACGAAGCCAAAACTCCCAACAAATTTTAGTAATAATTATTACAGAAAATATGCCAAAAGCATGGGAGAATAGCAAGGGGGGAATAAAGGAAAGAGAGAGAGGCAACACTGATCAAGCAGTGGAACTTTATAGCAAGAATGATAACAACAGGCTCATGCCTCGAAATTAGGGAACATAACATAATTTCATAAAAAATTTTAAGTTACACTGAATTTTCCTCTCATCCTTCTATTTCCTCTTTAGATCCACCATTTCTCTCATATTTATGTGTCTGGCATCATTTAAACTGAGCTTTTCAAGCACAAATATCAGTCAGATGTGAACTGATGAAGGGCCAAACAAAGAATGACTTTTGGCGCCAATTTCGAGACCTCCTTGACACTACGCATGTGCAGTGGAGGAAAGGTATGGACCATATAGGACATGTAATTTTCAGTTTTAGATGCAAATTTTGGGGATTGGGGGGTAAAATTTGTGTTTGGCCCTAGAATTTAAGAGTTGGCACCAGCTAAGTCTGGGTCATTGGTACAGTATAAAAATTTTGAAAATTCAAACCGTTTCGGTATTCAATTATTGGTTTGGTTTGGTTCGGTTTTTTGGTATACCCATGATATTGGTACAGGTTAGGTTTTTCGGTATGTTGCCCACCCTATTTATTAGGTAGGTGAAAGTAGTAGAATTATTTCATGTAAGATACACTGTTAGGGGAACTAACAAGAGGGGTGTGTCCATCCCCATTAGCTCACCAACACATGGCATGCAATAAACCTAGGCTTATTACAAATCTGCAAAATATGTCCGGTCATGTACATGTATAGCAAAACAGGTCAGAAATTTTCTAAGTTCACAGTGACAAAAAAGTCTAACATCGCATTAAAAAGTCCAAAATCTTCCAAAACTGTCTGGCCAAAGGTTAATGTCATCTTATATTAAAGCATTTAAAACATATATGAAATATAAAAGTCATAGCATACCGGTGGAGCCTCCACTCATGCAAAGCAAAACAGGTCAGAAATTTTCTAAGTCCATGCCGACAAAAAAGTCTAACATTGCAAAAACACTAAAAATTGATAAAATATTACTGGGTAAGAGTCTGTAGGTAATTGTAAGCCATAGAAACAGTATGAGGTGCATAGTAACTGGGCGGAAAGTCGAAGTGGACTTGTACAATAACTTTAACACAAGTGTTGACACCGATGCGGACACACCTAGGTCATGACATGAGCCCACACAACTTCGTTGGTGAGCTAAAAACATCTCTGCACATGCTTAAGTTAAGTGATTTTGGAAAGAGTATTTTGTTTTCTTCTTACAAATGTATTTTACACCTATACTATAATAATTTCTACACAACACCCGTGGATTCGAAGCAGAGATAGGCTTACAGTTTGGCATAGAAATTAACACACATATCTCACTGCTGATAATTTAGGGGCACAAAAAAGTGTGCCTCACTTGCAAATAAGGTGCATCATATGTGTGGTGTATCATATGCGTGCAAACTGCAACAGTGCACCGCAAACTCGAAAATGTCACACTGCTTAGCAAGGGTGGATCCAAAGGGGGGATTAGTCCCCCCCCCCCCACCCCTGAGCCCACGAAAAAAAGTCATGCACTTATTTCACACAATCTTGTCATATAACGCCCATCCTCAACTAATGATATCACGTTGCCAAATAGGGGGACATGATCCTCTTTTAGAATTCACAGAATATCGGTTATTTATAGAACTGATGACAATCATGTCTGCAAGTATCCACTGTCTGCAAAATCGATAGTCGAAAGCGGGACGCAATGAAGCGAAGTATAAAAGAATATTTTGTCGCCACAAGGCCGAAAAAATGGTATGTTCCTGGTATCATTATTTTTACATGGCATACCCCAAACTTGAAGTTAATGTTAATGGGGAGCCAATATTTCCAGTCGCGTATGTTTCCCAGTTCTAATTTTATTGAGAGCTTCTGGCAATCGCCGGGTCAACTCAACTGGCCAATCGCCCAAATCTGCGAATGGCCAGTTGAGTTGACCAGTCAAGTTCTCATTGTGGCACACCGCTGTGCCTACAACAATCTTTAAACTTATTATACCCCCACTTTCTGAAAAAGTGGGGTATACTAGATTGCATCTGTCTGTCGATGGGTCGGTCGTTTGGTGGGTCGGTGTGTCGGTCAGATGTCCATCATGATCCGGGCCATAACTCCTATAATAGCAGAGGCAAATTGATGAAATTTTGTATATATATAGGTGTGTGGTGAGACATGGCCTTTCTAACAAATATCGAATTGTGTTCGTCGTCGGACATATTCAACTGGAGGCCAGAATGCATTTAGAAGCCACCTCAGAGCGCCTGAAAATCATAAATTTTCTGGGGGGAGAACGCAGACCCCCCCACACAAACGCACGTCCTTTCCACACGTGCAGCAGTCAGCTTCGGCAACTGATGCTAGGACTCGGTCAGATAACATCAATCCTCCCCGTATTATAATTCCACGATCCGCCCATGAATAGAGGTAGGTTCCTTGCTCATGTTAACAAAATATTCCCCAACAAAAAGGAACAGTCCTTTTGTCAACATTAACTTGGTTAATTTTTCATCAGCAGCCATGCCAGATTTTATGAGAAATTCATGAATATACTCAGCAGGCTGAGAGTTTATTAACTGGTTGAGTGCAAGCCTGAAAATAAGCAATCTGTCATTTGCAGAATGAGGTCCCCAGAGGGTGAATTTGCTGATGCTATCCCATACAGTGGGCCAATTTATCCTCTGGGTACCTCTTTCTGTTTAGATTTGAGATCTTGATTCAGATTGAGGTTCACACAGGATAAATTTAGTGATGCTACCCTGCTGTGCAGGGTAGCATCACCAAATTCACCCTCTGGGGACCTTATATTGCAGGAGATAGTCTGCTTATTTTCTGGCTTGGTTGAGTGCTAGAAGCCACTATCAGGGCTTTCAAAAAAATAAGGGTACCTGAGAAAAATCTGATGTTTTCCCTGCTCATGTTTCATATTCAATCAAACGCAAATAATAATTTGTTTATAAAATTTTGTTCTATTATAAATTATTGGAGAGTGCCTGTGAGCACTCTCCAATAATTTGGAATAAAACAAAACTTTGAATAACAAATCAAGACCACCAAAAATAATGTAGCCCTCAACCAGTTCAGAATATTATACTGTTTTCACACTGACAGAAGCAGGTTAGAAAAGGACAATGTAATTCAAATCAGTGTTACAAGTGACTATTTAAGAGAACCCTACCGGCCTTAAGTGTGAAGAGGAAAGGACTAAAGAAAATTAACCAAATAATAACTAGAAGGAAAAGAAAGCATTGCACTTGGAGGCTTACCTAATTTATTAACAACATGTTTTCCTACATATCCTGATGACCCAAAGACAGTTGCAACTATACCACTGAATGACGAACGTCCGCCACGTCCTTTCTTCAGAGCTGTCAGGGATAATGATTGTGTACTCTTCTCTCGCCTATTTATTGATACTGCACCAAAAGATCCTGATACATGAGAACCTGATGAATAAAAAATTGAAATAACTCAATACAATAAGAGTGATATAATAGCACATATTATGAAAATAATGACAGAGTGGATATATCAAAGCTCCAGGTAAGATTGGTATAAAAAGCATCATTTTTTTTATAATTTAATGCATGCTGAGGGTTTCTGCAGGTGGGAAGGGGAACAACAGTTCCCTCCTTGGGCACACACTTTGAGTACAGTCAAAAGAAATATTGCTAGCGGTAATCAATGACATTCATTTTTGGTTACACTGTTTATTTCATCTTGTGAACAGTTTTGGTGGTGTCAGTTACAATGTCACATGAAACACTCTGATCTAACATGGTTTGTTGGCCATTGTCATTGATAATCCAACCAAACGTGTTTTGCCCCAGCCCTTGACACCAAACAGCTCTAGGCATCAAATGGCCCAACATTTCACTCCAGGCAGTAGCGCTTGGCAGTTTTGAAATTTGCATTTTGGTTTTGTACAAAAAATCAGTTTTCGGTTCGGTTTCCGGTTTTTCAGAATATATTGTAGAAATCAACATTTTAGAGGGTAATGTACACATAAAATGTGTCTGTGTTTGTCATCCATGTCACAGACACACATTTTATGTGTACATTAACCTTTGAACAAAATAGAAAGGGTATACTCCATAGAAGCCACAGCCCATATTTCTTTAGGAAGGAAGTGGACAAATAATTAAATTTGAATGGTGATGAGGTGGGGGGGGGGGGGGGGGGGGGCTGAGGGTGGATCTGTTCACCTACGGTTACTTTTATGGCAGATGTAGGACAAACAGTGTAAATGAATCTTATTGAATGCAAATTGCCCCACAGGCCATACCTTTCTCAGAATCTTCTGACTTCATGTTCACTAATTTCACTTTCAACTGAAACTCAGGCCAAAACGAAAATATTGAAGTATTTTGGAAGGGGAATCAAACCTTTCCCTATTTGTACATAATTACAACAAGCATAAACAGGGCATACGATTTTTCTAAAAATGAAGGAAGGATAGAAGTGAGACTGTTAACTTACAGTAGAGTCGTCGTGGAAAAGTAAAAATCCATGCGTGGGCAATGTTTCCACACACGCGCTAACCGTAAATCTCTGGCATAAAACAAAGGAAACGCCATAAAATTTTCAATGATAGAAAGCACCAGGTACGACCCGGTGCTTCTTCCATTGAATATTTGCTTAAAACTACTGATGATTGATGGACAAAAGTACCTGAGATTTTAACCATTCCACGGTGGCTGCACTGTAATATATTTCATTTCCCGTTTGGTGATTGAGGAGGGGTTGGGGGCATTTAGCCACGTAATCTTGTCCCCGTTTTGACCTGTAGGCTGTTCATGAATACCCATTCAAATCTCCGTATGGGGTTTTATACTTTTTTGTTCATGTATACTTATTATTAGTCTACGTGAAACACACAGACTATTATTTTGGTACTGTTTCTTTTTCTTTTTTTTCTTCTTCTTATTCTCCTCTCTTCTCCTCAGTTCCTTGTCCGCATGACATCTCGAAAACGAATTGCCCTATCTCATTGCTTTTTGGCATACTGACAGAGCTCTTCAGTATGACCCAGTCAGTCACAGGGTTTTCAGTCTCTAATTTCTCGTAACAGTAAATTATCCTGATGCAATACTATGTTATATTCACACTGGAGACAATGTAAACAATTAGATTACAGCTTAATGTTATCTTGCTATTTTAATCAGATGTCAGTTCCTCAAACCAAGTTGAGAGAAACCCTTTGCTTTGCAAGGAAATAAAGTGTTATTATTCAGTTCAATGCCTTTAACCCTCTCAAGACTTCAATGTGAGTTCCAGAGATTTTATTTCATGCAATGTGAGAATAATGAGAACCCTTTCCATACTCACATTACTGCTGTGAACATTAATCAAATAAGTGGCAGAGCAAGAAATGTCCATTTCTGATTTCTTGATCGAACCCCTTTGAATGCTATGCACATATATGCTTTCTCCCGTTTTCTTGGAAAGATTTATCTGATTCCTCTACATATGAATATCTTTAAATACTATTAACGAAAATCTATTTCTGATTTCTTTAAAAATATTTTACCCCCCCAAAATAAGCCTCCATAAATTCTCTTTTATTTTGTTTATTTCTGATGCTTTAACCCCTTTCCCGGAGAGTTAAATTTACTGGATGTAGTAAATTCTGTTTCTCTAGTTTCTCCTCCTTTTTGCTGACTACAGAGCATTTTATTTTGAATTACGATCACAATATTAACTCACGTCGGTGAATTGGAACATCAGGAATAGGCACACCTACAAGTCAAACCTCTGCATATCTGTCACGCAATTTTTACTTTTGATTTAAAGCGAAATTACAAATTATATGAGTACACTGGTCAGGCATGAGGATTTTCAAAAATCATGGGAAACGATTTGCCGCTACGGTGATTTTGGAGCCTCAGTAACAATCGGTAACAAATTTCTGTTCCTATTTTTTTTATTTATCGGTAACGATTTCATCCTACCAGTACCAATGTCGAATGAACGATTACGTTCAAGTAACCATTTATAGTTACAGAAATTAAAACTTGCGTTCTTTTTGAATTGTGTTGTCTGATTAACATGTTCTATGGCTGAATAAGCTGTTCAAGACACCAGAAAATGATATTGTTCAATGGAACCGGCAAGGTGGTAGAAAAGGGAAAACAGGACCAGCCAGCAGAATTACGTAAAGTGCCAGACTCACTGACAACACATGGGAGTAAATTGTAATCAGTAACTGTAATTCACTGTAATTCTGTTGCACTGACTAAGCAAAGCTGATGGGTGACATTTCTATGGGCTGTTCTGAACAAGACGAAGTTCAAGCACCAATATCAATGATGAATTGTCGGACTAACTCAGTCAATAGCAGCTCCGAAACTCGAGAAATTCAACACGAGCTAACCATTGAAAAACATCAATCATTTTTCTTTCCTCATCGAGTGGTCTCTCAGTTCATCATGTTACTACCAGTACCGCATGAATTGATACCTGGCCTCTCAAACCTATTCTGTAATTTTTTCATCAATAAAATTGGCTTAAAGTTAATGGCATTATGTCAGCAGTGACGTAGCCAGGGTTGGATATTTAAATTTTTAGGAGGGCAGTCAGAGTATTTTGGGGGGAGGGCTTCTGAGTTCTACCCGTAAAAAATATGATTTTGTGATGCTCTGAGGTGGCCTTTGGTAGCATTTTGATCGTTTCAGGCGGTCAGATTGGTACCAGAGTCCACCTCAGAGCATCAACAAATTAATTGGTTGGGGGGGGGGGGCGAACAAAAAAAATTAGAAACCTTTAAACGGGCCTGGGTATAATATTTTAGGCCCGCAACAGTACATTGTCGCGGCTAACCCCTTCACACAAATTCTTTTCAAAAGAAGAATGGTTTGATTCTTTTGAAAACTGTTGGAGGGTCGGTGTGCTGGGAACTTCATCAGAGGAGAGAGATCTGCGTACGACTTGACTATAGTGCCCCCCTCCCCCAACGGATACCATATGTCTGTTCAAAGTGAAACAAAACCTTTGTCAGGCAACCAGTACTTTTGGTTACATAGCAAAGGTTTTGTTTCACTTTGCACAGACAGATGCTGATGGTATGCATTGTGTGTGTGTGTGGAGGGGGGGCACTAGTCAAGTATCTTCAGTGTTGGATAATCGGGGAGCTGTCCATCAAAAATAATAGACAAACTTACACCGTTTCAAGGAAATTGTGCACCATTCGTCATTGTATTTGGCCTTCAAACGTTTTGTTAAAAATATCCATAAGCTCATACTGCCGTACTTCAGCAGTGTTTAAAATGAGAAAAAAAAATTGCAAATTAGTTTTATTTCACGCAAGTTCGTTTCATGTCAGGGTTAGAATTTAATCAGTCGATGATAGTTCACCCTCATGCGGCTCATCGTCCCCCAGCTCGTTACAAGATTCTCCCTCTGACAGCGAACCTTGTTTGTCGTACGGACAATCATTATCAACATCATCATCATTCAGTTTGTGTTTTCTCAACGGTGAGAATAATCTGATTTTTTAACCTTTTAACAATTCAAAGTTGTATTTTAACATCGCTAACGACAAATCATTACCAGCAAATGACAGCATCGGTAACGGCATGGTAGCGGAACGATCGTTACTGTGAAATCCTCGTGCCTGTGGTTGAACATTTTCATTCTCATCACAAGGTTAAAGTGGAATAAGAATGCTTGGAAAAGCGCAGGGACCAGCCGTGAGGGCGACTAGGGCGATTAAGTCGCCCTTCTAAGCCCAAAGTCGCCTAGAAAAATAGTCGGGGCGATTACAAATCGCCCTCTAAAAATTGGCCAAAATGAGAAAAGGCTGAACTGAGTGATGCGAGGTTTACATGAAAACGAGTATTTTCAAAAATCGAATGTGCTCGAGTGTGATAAATGGGCATTTTAATTCGTCACGTCCATTTATTTGAAATCACACGACAAGCAATTGTCCATTGTCGCTTTTGGCGGATTTTTTTATTTCTATTTTGTTGCGTTCCAGTCGGAGCTTCAAGTGTCGAAATGAAAATAGGTGGCTTACGCGACTCACCAAAACAACCCAGTTTGAAAGTAGGTTACGTCGCTTAGGATGCCGAAAATGTATACACAACGGACGTATTTTATAACACATTATTTTCATTTCGATTTGCTGACGACTGTTAACTGTTGGGCTGTCTATTCCCAGAAAAAACACGAATGGAATTGAAACACATGAAAAATAGCTTCAGTGATGTCAAGAAAAGCTTTGTACAGGACACAAGTGTGCATGTGGACTGTGGACGATCTTGAAAAAGGGTCCTCCTAAACATCGGAATGATATGAAATGACGCGGAATGACACCGGAATGCCATAAAAATGATGCGGAATGACATTTCTTTTACAAAATACTCGACCCCAGAATGTATTTTGTTTATTAACTAACAAAGTGCCTCCCAAGCAACCTTCTTACATCTGGTCCTGTTCACACTTTCTGACTTAGGAAATTATTAGCTTAGTAGACTTTGTTGAAAGGCAACCACAGGAGGGTGATGGGGGATTGGCACGAAGAAGAGGTGAGGGGTCATGAAGGAGAAGGTAGCAGTGGGGGATTTTCAGTCAATAATTACATTGTGATTTTTTAATCTGGCACAGATGCATCATAGACAACTGGACCTGGATTATTTGTACGTTAATGGAGGACCATAAATTGAAAATATGAAGGGGCGGCGGGGGTGGTACATGAATATTCTTAATTTTCCCCACTTGCCTATGAAGTCTCCCTACATGACTCTGCAGTCTCCCTATTTTTTCTGGAGGGAGACTTGAAGTCTCCCTAAAATTCCCCCCTAGGCTGGTCCCTGGAAAAGTGATTTAAAAATTAAAAGTCTTAGACCATTTCTACTGAATGTTGATGAGATCTGGAGCAGTAGCATATCGAGATCATAAATCTGGGGTTGATCTTTGAAACTGAATTCGCAAACAACCGAGTACAAAACAATTTTAAAATGAAAATGTCCATAACATTGCAGCTAAACTTGACTGTGTGCAGTGTTTGACGAAAAGGATAATGCACAATGTTTATGAAAGGATTATGAAATAAGACAAGAAGTGTGATAATTGAGAATATGTCAAGTTCTGTACCTTACATGCTATGTTTTCAACAACAATAATTTGAGGTGTACACTGCACAAAAGAAATGTGGACTTCACAGTTAACGTATGTCAAGCGAAGTTACCAAGTTATGGTGAAATCATTCCAAAATAAGTCATCCTACCAGGTTACAATGAAATCCCTTTTTAACTCTTAACCCGCTGAGTATTTTTAAGATATTTTTCAGAAAATTTAGTCATGGCTGCTTCATAGTAGCCATGACTAGATTTGGTGAAAAATTCATGTAAGTTTTAATCAAGAAATCATTGATGAAAAAATACATTCAATTCACAGGGAGAAAATTGGATTAAATATTCCCAAATTATTAATATTTCCATGGCAAGAGAAATCCTTCCATGGCAGGAATATCCACCAGCAGCATGCAACGAGTTAAATGTGACTTGTAGACTTTGCTAAAGGAATCTAGGTCAAGTACACGTCAGTTGTACACCCAGTTGGAAAACAGCTCTGAAGTCTGGTCTCCCTACACCCAGTGGTCACAGTTGACCGATCGCAACCAAAATATAACAGTTTCATCTAGATATTACTCCAAGACATCCTACCAAGTCACAATGAAATCCCTTCATAAAAATGGCCTGCAGGCAATGCAAAAGGAATCTTGATCCAGGCTTTTAAAAAATGCGTGAACTTTCATTTAGTTCATGCAAAGGTTAAGCAAATCATGCCTTGCATAACCAATTTTTCATTCATGCAAAATTTAAAACAGAAACATTTCAAAGCATCATTTTCTGCAAATGGGTTAAGCTAACCTGTGAATGGTTAAGAAAATTATTTTTGCAAAACCTTTTTTGGGGTTAAGCAAAATTAAAATTTTTAAAAGCCTGTAGGTCACATGCCCAAGTGGTGGTAACAGCTGACCGATTGTGGCCAAAATAGGACAGTCTCATCTTGACATCATACTGAGTTACCCTACCAAGTTACAATGAGATCACTTCGTAAATATTAACTGTAGACTGTGCTAACAAATCTAGGTCATGTGCCCATGTTTCCTTCATGGTTGTCCGATCACAACCAAAATAGAACGTTCTAATCTAGACATTATACCGAGTCAACCTACCAATTTACAATGAAATCCATTCATAAATGCAACCTGTAGACTGTGCTAAAGGAATCTGGGAAACGTGCATGTGCAGCTGTCACTGATGAACCTGACCAAAATAGGAGGTTCTCATCTAGACACTATACAGAGTCATCCAGCCAAGTTACAATGAAATCCCTTCATAAATACGACCTGTAGACTTAGTTCAGCAATCTGAATGTAGTGGCTACTCCCTATGTTCAGATTCCTCCCATTCAAATCTGTTGTAAAATTCCACAGTAAGTTTTATTGGAAACTCAAAAATAGGAATATATCTCAAGCTTTCACCCTTATTACCGGCTGCATTCGATTGTGCACATACTTCCCTAAATTTCTGCACAGTTTATTGATCCAAACTATCTTTTATCCTTTACTTATCGAAATTTTGAACACTGCCATCCATGTTTTTACGCAACACGAAGTTGCTGCTGAAATGAATATCGATGCGGAAAACGGTAACTCCTAATAAAATGCCCCCACACAATGATCATGATCGACCTCCTCTGCACGAAAATGCGATCGTATTTCTGTTTCCCCATCGATATTTGTTGAGGCACAACTCCGGGTTATTATTTTATAGCTAGTTCAGGCTATACATAGATGGGGTGGGGGGAGCCACTATATTCGGATCGCTGAACTACTGTTGACTGTGCTAAATGTTTTCAGGTTTCGGGACCTGCACGGCCGTCAGTTATCAGTTCGCAACCAAAATGGGACGTTCTCATCTAGACATGACCTCGCAACTGCCCATGAAATTTAGTGATCGCTGAGTAATGCTTGTAAATGACCTCCTCCTGTCAGTATATAACAAAAAGCAAACCAACCTAATTTTACTAGATTTTAGTAAGGCCTTTGATAAAGTCAGCCATGAGAAAGTCCTACTGAAAATGCATAACTATGGAATATGCAGCCAAACCCTCAAATGGATTAAAAGCTTCCTAGATAACCACTCTCAATCCATAATTCTAAATGGCACATGCTCGGAACCCAAACCGGTCTCATCTGGAGTCCCCCAGGGGTCCATGCTTGGACCACTGCTCTTTCTAGCATATATAACCGACCTTCCCCAAGACATCCCATCCAAAGTGCGCCTTTTTGCAGACGATACTGCTATATACTTGTCACTCACTTGCGTAAATCAGTCAAGGACCCTTCAAAACGATCTGGCAACCTTAGAAAAATGGGAAATGGACTGGGATATGCAATTCAATCCTTCAAAATGCCAAGTTATACATGTCACTAGAAGGAAACATCCTATACCCTCCAAATACCTTTTACATAATACCCTGTTACAATCAACTTCATTGGCTAAATACCTTGGCGTGGACATCTCAGATGATCTCTCCTGGGATACACACCTAAGCAGAGCAACAAAAAAGGCAAATCAAACGCTTGGTTATCTTCGCAGAAACTTAAAAGTAAAATCTCAGCCCCTTATATCCATGGCTTACCAAACCCTGATTCGACCCCAGTTGGAATACAGCTCTGAAGTCTGGTCTCCCTACACCCAAACTTGATGCAGTCCAAAGAAGATCTGCGCGCTGGGTAAAATCTGACTTCAGACGCACATCTACATGTAGTGTCACAGAAATGCTCCAGACACTTAAATGGCGACATCTGGACCTCTGGCGTATTGACTCTAGACTGTCCCTCATGTACAAAATAACACACAATCTAGTTGCTATCCCCATTGACGGCTATCTAACCCCTGATAACAAGAAGATCTTGCCATAACCACCCATGGTGCTACAGACAAATTACAGCAACCACAGACTACTACAAGTACTCATTCTTCCCTTGGACTGTATATCATTGGAATGCCCTCCCACCTCATATCCCCTCCCTCCCTACCCTTGAAGGCTTGAGCAGTTCAATATGGCTGTTAGTCATATTGATCATGTCTCACCGTAGCCTTGCTTCCTCCAGCTTTTACTTTTTAACCAAATTTTTCTGATCTTATCTGTACAGTTAAAACTAGAAGTCCTGTCTGAAAAGCGCACAAATAGCACGTTGATATGCGTGTTAATGTGCGCGTTATGGCCCAAGTAAAGCTATCAAATTCTGTACATATGGCCTGTGCACAAGCAATGTTTCAGCCAATGGACCTCCGGGTAACCCGGAATTCCATTGGCAGAAACATTGCATGTGTTTGCTATGAGTAACCAGGATAACCTGTCGTGCTTTGGATGCCATTCGATAGGCAATTGCGCACAATTCCAACATGCAATTAAGCCTAGATAAGCGCACTATTCGTGACAGGACTTCTAATTTTAACTGTATATAGCTTTAGGCCTGTTACTATACTTCTCTAACATTCTTTGTGGCTGACGCGCTAAATGTCTATGTCCCTGCGAGGGGTTCGACATGAGAGATAGTTAGAACTACGGCGAAATGTCCGTCTTTTCCGGCAAAAATTCCCGGATTCAATTGACTCATTCTCTAAGTGTTGTAAGCTGAGGTAACAGGACGATTCGGCGGTGGGACGATTCGGCGACAGCGCCTGGACGGTCCGGCAGAGAAAAAAATTTCTCCGCCAAACCTGTCAAGATGGTTCGGCGTAAAAAAATAGGGTCGGTTCGGAGGAATAAAATAGGTATGAGAGGGTTGGTGAAAGACAAGGAATAAGATTATTTCTAATATTTTTTTATTTAAATATTTTCAGTCAAGGTCAACGGTAAGTGGATAATCAATTTGTTTTACAATTTCTCACATTCTAAAATGAAAAGACTTCCTTTTAAGTACATTACACACACAATAAGAGGACGGAAAAAATAGCACTGAAGGAATAAAATCTATTAAAAAAATACCCAATAATTTAACCCTCGGCGCACACTTATGAAAAGTCGGATTTTTATACACACTTATTAAGGCAATACACTGAAGGAATAATATCTATAAAAAAAATACCCTATAATTTAATTTTTTTCTAAGTTTTTGGTTTCATTTGCCCCAAAACATAGCTTATGATTCATCACTGAAAAGACATCAATTGAGTTCGTTTCAGGGAGGGAGCATAAGCTATGTTTTAAGGCAATACACTGAAGGAATAAAATCTAGAAAAAAAATGCCCAATAATTTAACCCTCGGCGTACACTTATGAAAAGTCAGATTTTTTTGGTGTAATACTGAAGAGTCGGGAATTTTGGCCAAAATTATGATTCTCATCACTGAAACAACATCAATTGAGTTTGTTTCAGGGAGGGAGCAGAAGCTATGTTTTAAGGCAATACACTGAAGGAATAAAATCTAGAAAAAAAATGCCCAATAATTTAACCCTCTGCACACACTTTTGAAAAGTTGGATTTTTTTAATACTGAAGGGTCGAGAATTTTTTTCTCAGTTTTTTTATTTCATTTGCCCCAAAACAAAGCTTATGATTCATCACTGAAACGACATCAATTGAGTTTGTTTCAGGGAGGGAGCATAAGCTATGTTTTAAGGCAAAAAATACCCAATAATTTAACCCTCGGCGAACATTTCGGGAATTTTTTTCTAAGTTAAAAAATATCCACTAATTTATATATCACATGCATGTGCCAAAAGTTAATCAGAATCCTAAGTTTGTCGCAGACGATTTGTAGCTCTAATCAAAGCTGGCATTGCAGGGAGGCACGATGCAGGTGCGTATGTTGGCAGATGACTCTGGAGGGCCTCTTTAACCAGCCCTTCTATTTCAGAAAAAAACATGTCGGCAAAAAAAATGCAGACGTAAAAATTATGCACCTCGGCAAAAACATAGCTACCTCGGCAATTTTTAAAATGGTGCCAATTACACTTATTTGTTCTAAATTCGCGACTAGTCCCTCGAAAATGGGAACGGAAACAATGTTGAATTTGAAATGAGCATATTGACAAGGAGACATAATCTGCATGCACGGGCAGCATTGCAGTGTGGATATAATATCACAGATATCACATTGACACAATGTATTGTAGTTAACAATTACATAGTCTGTTGATAGTTTGTTGTTACACGAAGTTTTGTTTGCATCGAGTAAAGTGATATAATTTACTCACAGTACATTTCGTAGAATACAACATGGGATTTTCCAAGTCTTGTGAAGTTACACGTGACGTCTATCATACTAATCTCAAAACAATACCAAATGCATTCAACGATATCAGTTGGTATGGGTTGGAGGCTAGTCTGTTGGAGTGTTCCGGCGTTGAAAGTTCTATTTTCATTTGGGGAGGGGTGGGGTGGGGGATGAAATCACTGTTCACAGGAGTCTGAAATTCTATCAGTATAGCTAAAATTTACTTTCAAACAGTGTTTTTTCTTCAGAAGGGGATCACGTTGTTGGGAACGTAAATATAATATTGAAAATGAATTTTAGCTATACTGATAGAATTTCAGACTCCTGTACACTGGTAACGCCAATTGTATTGATTTATTTGAAGAAAGAAACTCTTTAGTTCTTTACACGGAAAATGTGTTTTATTTTCTTCAATAAACGAAACATGTATTCTCCAATTGTAAATGACAAAAACTGCTTAATTAATAAAATGCACTCAATACCATGACTAATAGCTGGAATCCTGCATTGCGAATGATAGCTATGCCCAACGATCGTGACGACTGACAGACTCCTGCAGCTAAAAGGCTATATTATGTCACGTCTCTGGTTCTCAGACCTGTAGCATGGGTCGCATTTCGCAATATTTTATATACTGAACTTACAGTGAAGTGCCAGCATCAAGTTGATGTTTACAGGACACCACAGTTCTGTAAAAACTCTCGTTCCTATCTCTTGGACAGTCCAGGTGATAGGACGAGAGACCCCTAACTTAAGGCTGAAATACAGTCATTCAGGCAGTAACGGGTCACAGGCAGTAACGGGTCAGGCGATGTTGAGCCTTAAAAAAAATCGAATTTGAAGAGCATTTCAAACTAAAATTTTATTCCAGTTAGAAGAAGTAATTTATTGACCGTCGTCTTAGAAAGTTTCGCGAGTTTGTTGTTGTTTTTTGTTGACGAAAGTGATTTTTTTAAAAAAGACTGAATGTGCACCGGAAGAAAATTTCGACACGCGAAACCGCAAAAAAAAGTTTACGTCTCAGTTACGGGAAAAGAAAGATAAAGAGTGTGAATGTAATTATTATTATTTGAACAGGTTTGTCTATGCTTCAAATTCACAAAAAAATAATTGGGATAAATATCTGGCATCATGATATATTTATTCCGTTTCAACAGCGAGTCGAGTTGTCAATACCGGGTCACTGTCAGACATGCGCATTAAAACCCATTGAAACACGGCTCCAGTTGAACTATTTTTAGAAAATAAACGCTGAACTACTGCATTTGATACACTTCGTTTTCACTTCTTTCCACTGTAAAAGTTGTGAAAAAGTGTGATGAAATTAATTCAAAGACAAAAATGACTTTTTGTGTCCAATAAATACATATAAATTGGGAAAATAGATCGCCAGTGGGTGCCAAAGAGGGTGATTCTTTATAGACGCAAGCGACCCGTTACTGACCAAATCGCGACAGGCAAACGATCTTATTTTATAAAATAAACAGAAGCTTTATCTGAATATTTCCGCTGCAATAATGAGTGTCAGATACCTGTCTGTCAATAACAAAAAACAAACTTTGGATAACTTATTTTATTTGAGAGAAATAAACGAAAATATGAAAGGTGACCCGTTAAACCCTGACTGACTGTAGTCTTCAACAATCTATCTGGTATTTCCATGATTGGATGTTCGCTCTCTGAAATCAGAGGTGCGAATGAAAACGAATGGGCCAATGGAGCCAAAAAGAGCCAAAGCCCGAACGTTTTACAAATAGGATAACATGTGGATGATCATGAAGGCAGAGAGAATACCGATAAGTCACGAAATTAGGCGACAAGGGGAAAGGATAGCACATTTTAACGATAATATAATAAGGCAGGGAGCATAAAAAAATTTTGATTCAAGAAATACGGAGATCTTCAGTTTGAAAAATTCTATAGTTTGTATTTAGTAGACAGTGAATCCAAGAAAAACGTACGTCCAAAGAAGACGACCCTTGGCAACCTTGCACACAAGGTCGCCATTTTCGGGAGAATAAGATGCACATCCAAGCACAATTTGTGCCAGTTGACTCGAACCAGTATTTTGAAAATATGGAATTCTGGACACCATCCCCCTTGAAGTCCCTTGCGACCGAATAACTAAAGAATAATATATACGGCGCACCTACCTTTATTCCTAAAGCCGAAATATATTAAGCACGACAAGACCAAACCATAATGAATAATGAAATATAAAATCCATTGTATAAAATCCACTGAACTGAATAACAGAATGACAATATATGTGTTCCAATGTCGACATGCAAACCCGAAATGATATACTTCTTGGATGTTGTTTGACACAACTCACCTTGAAACTTATGTTTTCATAAGTTCTTCTGCGTGAAGTAGTGATCAAAGTTCTGGCCTCTGATGAGAGGGGTCTGGACGATTCGGACTATGTACAAATTATTGGATGATAAAAAAAAGCAACAACTTCAAAGACAGTTTACCAGACTTTTATTAATATAACAACTAATTACATAGCACATATAAATAGCACAATGGTATAATACGCACTACCAACTGAATATGGGTTGCATTGTCTATAACTAATTATTATATCTTGTTTGTCAGAGCTCAGCGACCTCTGTCAAACAAGATACAATAGAATTAAAACTATAGCACATATAAATAGCACAAATGGTACAATATATTAAAAAGCACAAATACATGCATAGGGCCTACTAACAGATCACGTTCCATTCCCACCCCCTCATCGGCCTTGAACTAGCAGACGACACTTGAAAACAATTGTGAAAACAAACAAGATGCAATAATTGATAATAATCCGATAACTGAATATGGGTTGCACTGCCTATATTTTAACTTGATATCCAGCGCTCGAAACTGATAATAATCCGATAAATCTTACACGCCAACATGGACACAATTTCAATCCTTGCTTTTTAACAATAAGAGGTCAAATTTTGCTTTTATTTTATTATATCTTGTTTGTCAGAGCTCAGCGACCTCTGTCAAACAAGATACAATAGAATTAAAACTATAGCACACATAAATAGCACAAATGGCACAAAATGGAACGGTTCCATTGCTTATTATGCATAAAAATATTCCCAAACTATTAAACACATAAAATCCTGTACATTTGATAAAATGTCTTATACGTCAGCATGGACAATACAATTTACTACATTTTTTTAAAAAGTCGTTTGTTGTTATTTCTTTTTTGGCGTATCTTTCCCACAGTTCCATTAATTTTCCCTGCGTGACTTCCGTTCTCCTTTTTTGCAGCTGTTTCAGTTTCCCTTCTTTAATTAACTGACACTGGTTGGGTATGGCCCGTGCCTCGTCGAATAGCAAAGTTACAAGTAAATAGAAGGGCAAATTGGCCTTTTTCGCCATACGGTTCAGTCTGAAATGCCATCCTTCGACATCGTTGTTTGTACGAATGGATCGACCATAAACACTCCACGCTGAAATTGGCCACGTTGAATTTTCGATCCAGGTTGTTTCAACATAATCAAAGAAGTTCAGTAGTTGTGTGGCATCATTGCTGACCTTGTGACGTAGCTCTTCAAAGGCAGATCTGATATCTTCAGGGGGGAGCAATGGTAGAGCAAACATTTTCCTAAGTAGCTTATGGGCACTGTCTCTTGAGGCATAAGTAGTCTGAAACATAAAAGAAATGAAACGTTAACCCTACCCATCCCGGGTACGCGACAAAATCTTTTCATCAACTCAAGCTATTATATACCAACTCGTCCAACAAATCGGACCCTACCTATTGGCTAACAAAATCTTAACACTCTGACCAGAATCTTTACCGTGCAACTTTCAAGTCATCACCACTCTTAAACTGACCAGTTTTCTTTTGTGTGAAGTTACTACCACAACCCACCTGTAAATACGCATTTGGCCCTAACTACCACACTTAGGAGTAGCCATGTCACTCCCCCCCCCCCCCCCTCCGACTGTCACAAGTGCTAAGGCAACCTCTACCGGAAGCCCACCTCGTTACTCGGTGGTCAAGGTCCTCTACTTTTTATCTAAACAATTGAAACGTTAACCCTACCCATCCCGCAACCCACAATAACCCACAATAATTCTCACAATAAGAACTCATTATTATATATATTTACTTGATGTCTGATAAAATGAAAATTTTGATAAAACTATTACCTGTAACCCAATGATTTGGATCTTTCTTCACAATGCTTGTCCGAAGTGGACTGCGCAGCCTAGGATTACTGGTTCTTCAAAAGCTGACCTCAACCCTTGCCAAATTACAGCCTCAAAGTCTGCCACAAAGGACGTAACTTCTGTTGAAGGTAATATTTCAAGGACTGCTTGGAAAACCTGTAATGCAAATTTACGAAAATGTTTAGAAAAGCAACGGAAATATTTATGAGTAATAATACTTACTCCTCACTCAGCCCAGATCACTTGATGTAGCATTCCGTTTGGGATCCCAGTAGACCAATTCATTGTAGACCAGCGCTGGTCGACCATGAATCGGTGTACTTGGAATAACTCCCCGCTACCCCCCACCCCCACCTCACACTTGTTTTGGATGCAAACACAGAAAACCTGTTCTTTGATTTAATTACTTCCCCATAATAATCTGTAAAGTCATCTGCGTCTGTGTTAGCCTGGGCAGTTTGTGTGCCTGTGTTGTGTTGTGATGTATTCATGTCAGCACCACCTTGCGCCGATGTTTGTGTGTCTGTGCTGTCTTGTGATGCATGTACATCTGTGTCAGCGCTACCTTGTGCTGATGTTTGTGTGTTTGTGCTGTCTTGTGACGTATGCGTGTCAGCACTACCTTGTGCCGATGTCTGTGTATTTGTGCTGTCTTGTGATGCATGTATATCTGTGTCAGCACTACCTTGTGCAGATGTCTGTGTGTTTGTGCTGTCTTGTGACGTATGTGTGTCGACACTGCCTTGTGCAGATGTTTGTATGTCTGTACTAACCTGTGTGGATGTTTGTGTGTCTGTGTTGCCCTGGCACATTTCACAGATAAACTCATGAGAGATCTCCCCTCGTCTTAAACGTCCATACATGTACTTTGAAAGTCCAGTGTTTCCACAACCACGATGTTGCCAGCCACCACAACTGTCACAATCTATTGCCTGGTGACGCAAAGTCACTGATCTATTGCAATGTAGGCATAAAATTGCCATGTCCGCCAACTCAATTTCAGGAAACCAGAATGATAAGATCAGTATAATCTAGTCTTTTATATATGACAAGCAAACAAATAAATTCCACATCAAAGAGATCAAGCCACACAAAGGGCTTTCCGTAGACAAGAGACAATAAAAACACCATGTGCATATCACAAGAGGTACAAACAGACTCGACAGAATGTTGTTATAGCGCATAGAGTCGTTGTGGCAAATGCTCTATAAACAGTGTTCTTTAATCTACCCGCAGTTGCAATATATGCAGCCAGTGTACTGATGATTTTATAAATAAGGTTTTTAACGCCTTCTGGATAGATATTTACGTAGTTTTTCTTTTAATTTATCACACTTATTTTAATTTCTTATATATCAGATCATATTGAGATCATATTAAATATGATACGAAACGTGAACACATTTGGGCCATATCACTAAGGGTTAAAGCGTGAGATAATTCTAAACAAGTTTTACATCATATTAAATATGGTCCGAATCGTCCAGACATCTGGTCCGAATGGTCCAACTATCTGGTCCGAATCGTCCAGCTATCTGGTCCGAATCGTCCATACATCTGGTCCGAATCGTTCAAAAAAAATCTGGTCCGAATTGTCCATACTCCTTGATGAGATACTGATACAGAGTTTTTACAGGGCGACTGAATCTTGATTGATTTAATAGCACTTGATAAGGAGATCAAATACTTTTTTACAGTTTATACGGACATTTAAACCTCTCATGTGGACTGTAATTATCCTTGATGAGATAACCTTATACTGTTTTTCATGTTTTTTTTTAACATTTATTTGAACATTTCTTGCGTAAAAACAACTACTCACATAGATTTTTGAGGTTGTGTGCCAGTATATATAAAGTGTAATTGTCAATATATATGTCTCGAGGCTCGAAAGGGGCTTGCCCCAAACCGTCCCTGCGTGTCTTCGTGTGATCCAAGTGAAATAAAATAAAGTTAACCGGATCGCAAGGGATTTGTAAATCCCACATCGTCCCTGCGCGCCTTCGACGCGCTAAAACCTGTCATTCATCATATATGTCTTTTTCTTTTTTCTAAAATAACCACCAAACTGCGGTGTCAGTATTACAGGAATTATAATTGTCGTTTTGAATTGAAGCGGGCTATTTTTTCGTGCCTATCGTGTCACCCGCAGCCAGTTCTAAATTTAGGTCACGGAATGCCTGGCTCACCCCACCAAAATGATGTAATCTTTAACCCTATCGATGGACACTCCCCAGATTATTTAGTTTTCCTATTGAGGACGCGATGCGCATTGAGTTCTATTATTAATTCGCTGTCTTGAAGTCTATTTAGAGTTTTGCTTTGAAGATCTTTTAAGCGCATTGCTATAGTGTCTATTTTTGCTAATTAATAATTTTATAATACAAGGTCTAAAACAGATAATTAAACACGTATACGAAACGCTCACTTCGTGTTCGAAACGTCAAATTTTTGTGTACGAAACGTCTTATTTGTGTACGAATCGTCGCGTGTACGAAACGTCTTGTGTACGAAACGTCAGTAAACCTTTTAATAATTATAGCTTCGATTTAAGTTACAAAAAGTGAATTCTAAAACATTAAAAACGTTTACACTAATTTAATCTCTTTTGTACATTTTCTTTCTTACCCCGTTTCTAATGAACTGAGCTCGCAATGACACTACGTGGGATATGGGCTTTTCCTTTCGGGATCATCTGATAATGATATGATCAGCTTTCTTCAACAGGGTCCTCAAATGGTTTCTAGACAACTCGTACCCACGGCAACTCGTACCAGTCAAGTCGTACCCAAAATTGGACGACTCGTACCCATTTTCAGCTGGACAACTCGTACCTACAATTGGACAACTCGTACCCACGGCTGGACAACTCGTACCTATGGCTGGTCAACTTGTATTTGGTGTTTAATTGTATGGGCGAAGGCAGTTAATGGCATAAAAACTATAGAAGCGGGTTTTTTGCTTTTGTTTGATCCGTTTAAGGTGATATAATAGTAAAGGAAATAAGTTTACTTTGAAATTCCTTCGTCAGATATTCCACGAATATGAATGAAATATACACAATTTTACGTCTAAATGACGGCTGTGATACACAGAACAGGAAACATATATTCATTGACCGTACTTTGTTGAAAGCGAGCACCGGGGGTTCCTGGAAGTCTACAATCGTATTCGTACGAGAACTGGGGTGAATGACACCCCCCCCCCAACCCCGACATTAACTCTTGCCTTTTCTAATTAATAATGCCACTCTCCACCTTTAGATTATTTTTCGTGTGGCAAAGTTACATCACTGGTGAGGTGCAACTCCTGTCTGGCGAGAAAGGATTTCATTGTAAATTGCGAGTCCAGCCGGATTTTGTACTTGAAGCGTAACACATTTACCCGCTCGGACGAAAAACTGCAAACAATGACCAGTGATAGACTGAATCAAGAAGACCACAAATGATGTTCATTTTTAAAAAAAAAAAGTAAAAAGCTCTAATACATCTCTCTCTTTGAGTCCACCAGCTCGCATCAGCTGATTTCTGTCGGAAATTTTATGGTCAACACCGATACACCTGAAAACTCGACAGTCATTTAATTTAGACTTACCCGGCAGTGACAGGTGTGAGATCATGAAAAATTATTTTCTATCATCTATTACCTTATAGTCCATTGGTGTTTAATTTTCTTCCAATTATCTGTGCATATTATTATCGCCAATTAAGTTAATCTTCCACTTGGGAGGTGTGTTTTTCAAACAATTATCTTCCATGACAATCATGAAAATTGAATGATAATTAGCATTTTAGTAAGGTTTGCAATAATAATAATAATAACTCTTTGGCCAGCCGCTGATTTGTCGCGGTCCTCATAAGAGAAGGCCATCATTCCCCCTGCACCCCACCCCCTCTTCCCCTCCTCTCCTCCCAGCATTCAGATATAAACTGCTTAATAGTGTCCCTCACTTCCTCTTTTTCAATTTCTTCAATAAGCATTCCTACCCTCTCCCTCGTGTCCCCCTTCAGCCATCTATCCTTTGTTTCTTCACCCCACTTCTGCATTATTCTTCCAGTAAATTTT
The DNA here is from genome assembly GCA_031216915.1 of Pictodentalium vernedei. Classification (NCBI taxonomy): domain Eukaryota; kingdom Metazoa; phylum Mollusca; class Scaphopoda; order Dentaliida; family Dentaliidae; genus Pictodentalium; species Pictodentalium vernedei. Next base: position 141,428,318 of record CM062289.1, on the reverse strand, counting down.
ATTCTATGAGGTATATACTGTGGCCATTCCAAGAGAAAATGTTCCAGGGTCTCCACTACTCCAGAGTGGCACATTTGGCATCCCTTTTCCCCATCTCTCCCAATTTTTCCCCGAAGCTCCAGTGATCTTGATCTCAGTTTGAACAGCAGTGACCCTCCAAAGGTGCCATCTAGGTACTTCTCAAAAGCTGGCTTTTCTTTATATTGTAACCCCTGCAGTGATCTTTTCACGCTAACCCCTGCTCGCCAGTTTCGATTGCAATCTTCCATGACTCTCTCTTTGACAAACCTTTTGCCTTCTTTCATTCCTACTTCTATGTTTGTGACCTCTATAGAGTAATTGTCCATTAGTTCCCTCACATGTTTTGACCACCCCGTTTCTATATTAGAATTCCAAATGGTATCGAGCATCAATTTGCACCACCGGTTGTCAGGCAGGTTTCTCAAGTAGTTAAAGTAACACAGTTTTCCCAAATCTACCCTGTCCTTGATTTTCATCCACCCAAGCTCCCCCCTTACTGCTTCCAAAGCTGCAGCATTACTCGACCCTGTTATCCATCTGCCGGCATCATTTTGAGTATTTTCCAACTTCTTAGTAACGGTTTGGTTTAATGGAATCACGTCCGTGCCATACGTTATACTTGGTAAACCCACCCTCTCCCACAGTGTTTTCCCCACAAAGACCTTGTTGAAACTATTTTTCCCTAAAAGTTTTAGTTGGTTCAGAATTCTTTTCCCCTTCAGAATCAGTTTGGCTGAGTAATTTCTGTACACCCCTCTTCCCGTTATATTTATGCTTACCCCTAGATACTCATACTCTCCCATTTCTCCTACAGTGATTTGTTTGCTTTCCCCTTCGGGGATTGAGAACTCCCCCACTCTCCATCTCTTCGTCATATCTACCTTACGTCCAACGGGTATTACCTTGCTTTTATTTTCATTTAGTTCGAGCCGCCAAGTGTTCCCATAACTACCAACAATTTCCAGCAATTTCTCTAGCCCCTGTTCAGTTCTAGACATTAACACCATGTCGTCCGCAAAGAATAAGCCTGGTATCTTTATGTCTCCAACATTTACCCCCTCCGCACTCTGAATTAGTTCGTCCCCTAAATCTTTAACATACAATGCAAACAAAATCGGTGAAAAGATACACCCCTGCTTGAGGCCTATATCCATAGGGACTCGTTTTGTAGTGATACTCCCTAGACTGAGTTGGCTTTGCACATCTGTATACAGTGCTTTCATGATTCCCACAAAGTCACCCCCCAGTCCGATGCCCTCGAGCTTTCGCCACATACCTTCCCTCCACACTCGGTCGTACGCTTTTTTCACATCTAGAAATGCCAGAAACATCTTTTTCTTTTCAGCCTTTGTTGATTCTATCAGTTGGGTGAGTGTAAATAGGTGATCAGTGACTCTTCGTCCTTTCCTGAAACCATTTTGAATTTCTCCTAGAAAACCTTTCTCTTCAATAACTTCCTCTAGTCTACTGTATATGACCTTACAGAAAACTTTTCCGATGTTACTACTAACTGATATCCCCCTATAGTTATCTAGAACTTCCTTATCCCCCTTTTTGTGTATGAACGACACCTTACTTTCCCTCCACTCTCTGGGGACCTCTTGCTTTCGCAGAGCCAGGTTGAAAAGGTTTGTCAGGACTTCAATAAGTGCCTCCCCTCCATTTTTGAGGAATTCGTTCGGAATTTCATCAGTCCCTCCCGCTTTACCATTTTTTAATTTCGAGACCACGTTCCGCACTTCTTCTGCCGTTATTTCGCTACATACACGATTGGATAGGTTCTCCTCCACCAGTGTATTTCTTTTTGGTGGGGACCCACTGCCCCATCGCCTATCGTTTATCTTTTCCCAGTGCTTGACTAACTCTGAAGCGATACGGCCTTTATCTTCTGTACTTTCCCCATCCACTTTGATACTCTGCACACTACTTTTCCCCCGTTTATTTAACCAGTTCCAAAATACGTTTGAGCTCGAACCCCCCGTTTTCTTTATTGTTCTGGCAAGACTGCAATTGCGCTCCTTCCTATTATTATTCTTTATCTCATTCACCTTTTTCCGTGCCAGTTCATATTCTCCTTTCATTAGTCTCGTGTCATTGTTATCCACCCCTTTAAGCTTCCTACTTCTTCTGTAAGCAGCGCATTTTACCTTCCTTTCTTTTATAGCCTTTTTCAGTCCCTCGTTAACCCTGTATCCAAGCTCTCTCGTTGGGACCCTCACCCTTCCTATACAATCCTTCCCTGCCTCTGTTAGGCTATTTACTATGCCATCTGAAATACTCTGGACATTTGCATCCCTAGGTATACATTCAAGACTTGGTTTTAGTTTTTCCCGAAACTGCTTCCAGTCGGCTCCTTGTTTTAGTCCCCAAACTTCCTTGAAGGTATTTCTGTCTCTATTCGTCTTTTTGCCCATAATCTTAACTGTTATCAGGTTGTGATCACTACCCAAGTCATTTTTTCCCTCGTCATCTATTTCTACATCTATAACCTCCCTCCATACGCTAATGTCAGTGAGTATATAATCAATTATTGTTTTCTTATCGTTCCTCTCCCAGGTCCATTTACCCTTACATTTCGCATCCCTGTTCAAGATCTTTAAACCAAGCTCTTTTGATAGGTCCAACATCTTCCTCCCATTCGTGTTAATTTTCCTATCACCTCCCTGTATGCCCTCCTCCTTATCCCCGATGTGCCCATTGAAGTCCCCCATTAGGACAATACTGAACCCTCTGCTTTCAAGCTCTGTGATATTCGATCTAAGAGTTGTATATATTGAATCATTCCACTCGGGCTTACTTCCCTCCACTGCTAAGTATACAACACCAACGGCAACACTCCTGCTTCCTAACTTGATTTTTGCCCAGACTATTTCGTTGGATACTGGAATCTGAGTCCTTGCTTCTGTGAGATCTGTAATCAATGAGGGCTGTAATTCCTCTTTAGCGTAGATGCCAACACCCCCACCCCGTTTCTGACCCTCAGTTCGCCCAGCTCCTATCCACACGCAACCCTTCATCTGATCAGCCCGCTCATCCCGTCGTATCCACGTCTCACTTAGACCCATTATATCGAAGTCTCCTTCGTCCATCAGTGTTGATATTTCGCTTACTTTCTTGTACAGACCCTGGATGTTGCAGTATCCAAACATAATGAATCTTTGTTTCTTTGTCATCACTGGCACATTATTATAACCCTGGTGTGTCCCTGTGTTGTGCATGTTTGTTGTTCTTCCTATGTTCCCAGCATTTGTGCCCCTCTGGGTTATCGGCTGTGGTCCCCTACCCCCCTTTTCTCCAAAAAAGGCCCAGCCACCTGTAAAATTTTTTGGCCCAACAGGTCTGTACCCATCCTACTTAAATGCAATCCGTCTCGCCCATACAACTCTCCTTGTCCCCAGAATGAGTCCCAGTGGTCAATGAAATGTATTCCCAAGTCTTTGCAGTGCTCTTCCAGCTCCTCGTTTAGTACCATAATCCGCGAGTTCCTCTCATTCCCACCACCCATAACGGGGAGCACCCCTGAAACGATGATCCGAGCATTCCTGCTAAGTAGCTTACTAATTAGGTCCTTGTATGTGTCCACCAAACGAACTGATTTCCTCTCCCTGATGTTATTGGACCCCACATGTAATACCACTACCGGATCAGGCCCCGACATATAGATGTAATTTGACCAGGAAAGGGACTTCTGATGGGCCCCGATCGCGTCCGACATCGCGTTAATCCTTCAACCAATGAAGGGGGTGGGGTATGTGGGGGAATGAGTCCCCGATCGCATCTGATTTTGCGTTAACCCCTCAATACGTGAAATGCTGGGTATGGCCACCAGTACAACAAAATATGACGTAGAAAAGCCCTCAGGCGTTTAACGAAGAGCCAAAGATTACCCGATTTTTTTGAGGGGTGGGGGGGTGGGGTGGGGTCGTCTCCCGTATCTACACCACTGTATTAATATATAATTTAAATATTTCCGGTTTCCTTTGAATTGCTCTCTTGATGAAATGTTCATACCGATGAAATTGACTTTCGGCGAAGTCTGTTCAGACTGTTCTGCTGAGATAAATGCTAAGAATGGAAAGTTTTTGTCTTTATGCACACCCATTGAAAGCAGACACTCACCTTCTCAAGTCCTTCAGCCAATATTCGCCTTCGCCCATACAATTAAAGACCAGGTACATGTTGACGAACTGTGGGTACGAGTTGTCCAGCCGTGGGTACGAGTTGTCCAATTGTAGGTACGAGTTGTCCAGCTGAAAATGGGTACGAGTCGTCCAATTTTGGGTACGACTTGACTGGTACGAGTTGCCGTGGGTACGATTGTCCTGATACCCCTCAAATTGGGTCAGGGAAGATTCGTCCCCGGGAATATTCGTCCCCGGGTTTTTGAGAATATTCGTCCCCGGGAATATTCGTCCCCGGCAGGGGACGAATATTCCCACCTGACGGGGACGAATATTCCCACCCAAGGAATTTTAAAAATTTATATCAGTGATTATAACCGATTGATTCAGTGAGTGAGTTGTTAGTTTTTTTAATATTCGTTTGATTATACTTTGATATAAATATTAACTGGGAGATCTTAAGATGTTTTTTCAACAAATTAGAATATATATCAGTGCCGCTGTTTTTTTATAATTTAACTAGAGTGAGTGAGATACTACTATGTTGTTTCAGTGGATAAATTCGCCGCATTGTTTCTTTACACTGGAAAGTGCCGACTTGAGAAAACTCATCATGGCTTCATCAAGCTGACAGGAGTATATTAGGGGGTTCATTCACAAACCTTTCATCATAATCAATCGAGCATTGATCAACTGTTCAAGATGTCCTACAACCTGAGAGCACCATCAACTGAGAACGAATTTCCATGCATAGACTGTGGGAGAAATGTAAGACCGCGACAGCAGGCAGTGGATTTGACACGTGTGGACGCTGGCAGCATCGCACCTGCAAGACTAACATTCCACAGAGTAAATAGTTTTACGTTCATACTATTTTTTCAATTAATTCAATTCAATGTAATAATTATTTATTAATTAATTAATTTTCAATAGAAATAAAACCTGTAACTAGAATTAACGTGAATCTGACAGTTTCATCTGACTTTGACTGGACCTCATTTCCATTTCTAGGAGTTTAATATGAGATCATATTTTGTGTTGCAGGAATCTACAATGAAGCGAGAAGGTCTGAATGTACAATATTTTTTAATTGCGAAAATTGCAATGAGTCAGGAGTCTGTTCAGCAGTTTACATTTATGATGAGCCAACTGGTCACACCGCAGCTGATTTCATCCAAGATGAAAGGTAGATATACTAGATATACATTTTTGTTGCTTTTACTTTCGGCGGTTGAACTTGGGGGGGGGGGGGGGGAGAATTTTTTTGGGGGGCGGGGGGGGGGGGGGGTGAAGGGTCGGATTTTTTTTAATTTCATGTTTTTTTTTTCTTTACTTCTAACTATTTTTATTAAAACAATGTTTTCTCTCGTTACAGAGAAACTCGTCCTGACATTCCTATGGATACGGCTGAAACGCCGCTCACCACTGAAGAAACACCAGTTCAAGCACCTGATGACAACAATGAAACTGCGCCCATCACTAGCAACTTCTGTACCTGTGAAATGAACGTTAAAACATTTCTGTACCTGTGAAATGAACGTTAAAACATAAAAAAATTATATGTTACCACTCTCATTTATGTTAAAATCATTAAATGTTTGTTATTCTTTTATATATCAATTTGTGACTATTAAAAAATCAAATATTTCTCTTGAGCCATTAGTTACTTATCTTTTGCACTCACCTTTTAATACTTTTCATATACTGGGGACGAATATTCCCGGGGACGAATATTCTCGGGGACGAATATTCCCACTAAGCGGGGACGAATATTCCCGGGGACGAATATTCTCGGGGACGAATATTCTCGGGGACGAATCTTCCCGATCCCCTCAAATTTCTAGTTTCCGGTGAAAGACGAAATTGGAACGTACTGTTATATTTCAGCAGCCCCAACAGCGGATTTTAAGAACGGAAAAAATCAATAGTACTTTGAAATAAATTAGAAACGCTGCCTCAAAAGCCAGTCTTAAATTTGGTTGTCACACATTTATTCTCAGCTCGTTGTCATCCGTTCTGAGTTGGGGGTTTAGTTCATAAAACTTGTTTGGGGTAAATAGATACATCTTCTTTTTGTTTTTATTCTCTAATCTGTGTATGGGAATTCCTCCTCTGTCAGGAGCACCAATATAAAAATATTTAATATTGTTTAATGATTGTTATTTCTGGATATGATCATAATGACATTTATCAGATGATTTTGTATGATTCCTTCATTTGATTAGTGATGTCATGAACCGATAATCGGTTAATAATATTTAATAAGTTATGTCTTTACAAGAAATTAACATGATATGGTAATAGCCAGACACAATAAATCTTTTGATTCTTTAAACAAACAAAGCTCACCTCAGCGTCTAGCTCTCCAGAATCATGTGGTCTAAGATTTTGTCGAAGTCTGTTAACATGGTCACAGGTCGTTTCGCCCCTTTTCCCCATTCTCCCTGGGTCGTTTCACCCCGAGTCGTTTCGCCCCCAGAATTGGGGCGAAACGACCCGGGGTAAAAAATTATTTTTTTAATTTTCAATGGTAATTTTTCAGTCCATAGGCCATAGGGTAGTTTTACCTTATTGTAAATCCACCTTGATAAAAGACGTTCCTTTGTCATTGTGACTGAATGTTTATCATGTTAATCAAGTGACTGTCTCTAACATTAATCAGACGAAAACAGTTAATCCACCTTGATGACAAACAAATGATTCCTAAAAACGTTCCTTGGTCATTGTAACTGAATGTCTATCATGTAAATCAAGTGACTGTCTCTAATATTAATCAGAAGAAAGGAGTTAAACAATGCTGTTGTAAGATAAACAACATATCAATCAACTGAATTTCTCTAACATCATTTGTAAGCATCATTTGATATTTCACAGAGAAACATCACAGACGAGTTGCTTAGACCAGTTGATGCATTTTACGAACCAGAAATGCCGGAAGAAATTCTCGACGATGAGAGTGTCCAGTAAAAAGTGGCATATTATACTTGCCTGAAGAATAGCAGAGAAATAACAAAGTGGCAGATTGTACTTGCCTGAAGAATAGCAGAGAAATAACAAAGTATCAGGTTATACTTGCCCGAAGAATAGCAGATAAATAACAAAGTGGCAGATTATACTTGCCTGAAGATTAGCAGAGAAACAACGACGTTGCAAATCTGGTGGACTCGACAGATTATACATGTTTTTTGTCGTTTATTATATAATCACTCTTTCATTTTATGAATTATTTTGATTGCATTATATTTGCCTGAAGAATAGCACTGACCGAAAAAGTGGCAGATTATATTTGTCTGAAGAATAGCAGAGAAAAATAACAAAATGGCAGATTATACTTGCCCGAAGACTAGCAGAGAAATAACAAATGCAGATGTATGTTTTTGCATTGTAACTGTTTATCCAACATTTCACTGTTCAGACATCCTATCTTGTTTAAACTGTTTCGATGTTATGTATATGTTACATGTATGTTGTATTTTAAGATCATTGTATTACAGCAAATGCATTTTCTATCAGTCAACTGTAAACTGGATGTGTAAAATTTTATATAAAAATAAACTGAATTATCGTTTCAACCTCTAGTTCTGTTTTTTTTTCTTTATCAAACCCACCCTATACCCGGGAAAAAAGTGGGGCGAAACGATCCACTCTCAAAATTGGGGCGAAACGACCCGGGGCTAACTGGTATGGGGGCGAAACGACCCAGGGGGCGAACAGGATTTGGGGCGAAACGACCCGACACCGTTAACATCTCAAATCAAATTGTCAGGGTTAGGGCGACTGGGAGCCGGCATTCCTTCTTCTACATTGTCAACTACAGCTTCCTCTATCACACACGCTCCAGCCTTTTCAAATAGGCATTATTACATTAAGTCTCACAATTATCATCACCATACCATTCACATCATCATCACAATCGATAGTACCGTCTCAGCAAAATGTAAATACATGTATTTGTTTATTACGCGCTGAAATAAAAGTTCAAAGTTCAAATAAAGACTGGTGTGCCATCTGCTTTGCCCGTCAAAGAGATATCCCACTAATCATGAAACATCTTAAAAATGAAGGATTCACTATTATCACTAATTTGCATAAAAGAATACAAATAAAAATAATACAAACTATCTGTAATCAAAAGGATAAGTGTGATAACAATCATAACACCAGTTCAAGCAGTACTGGAATCTTGTAATAACATGCAAAATAAACATACCAAAGCACAAAACCAGAGTTCTTTGAAGAATCCGCTTTATCCAAAAATGTAAAAAGATTGAAAAATATACCATTGAAATGCTGGAAAGATAATTTTTATTCAATGAATGTTATTTTTGTCTTTATGGGGGAGATGCCAAATAGTTCTAACTCAAGTGCCGAGTCGTCCAAGGTCAAGTGCCGAATCATCTAACGAAGGTGCCGAATCGTCAAAAAACCCATGTGCCGAATCGTCCATGTGCCAAATCATCCGGCATTCTAATCAGAACCGGCCGGTTATGGGGCATCGTCCAATTATGACAACCAGCAATTAAAAACCGGCAGTTTTTGGTTATTCTATATTTAACACTGACTAGAAGTATTAAAATCTCTGATATCTGGCCATTTCAATAAAGTTTCCCCAATAAAAATGTGTGTAGAGCATATCAGAATATTTAGGGATGTGCAGAGCAGAGATATTACGGAATTTACCATCTGCAATCGGCACGAGATCGCCACTATTCCCAGCTGATCGAAGTCACCGGTCTTCAGTCATAGTGCTGTACAATGTTGCATTGGGTACTTGTACAAATAAAATGTGTTCAGCCGCTAGTCTGTAGTACTTCATGATGCAAGCATCACAGTACAATAAGAAATTAAAATTGGAAAAAAACCTATTTTTTCAATGGTAGATGATTGTTACGCAACATTAGGGCTGTAGGTTTTTAAATTTCTTGTTCGGTTTCGGTTTTGGTTTTTCAGGTGGAGAAAAACCTTGGTTCGGTTCGGTTTTCGGTTTGTTCATGAGGCCAAGTAAAATTCAATAAAACTCATTCTTATGTCCGGAGTCATAACTGAATGGTAGTGAAAGTGAGTGAAACTCAATGAATGCCCGAAATAAGCTATAACACATGAAGAATCAGGAAGGCCAATATAATAATTACCTAAATATACAGAACTTTTATTGTGCTTGGCTATTTTTCGAGGTATGACACCTACACGCAACTTGAGGAAAGCTGCAAACACAACTAAACTGAAATGTCGGAAATTCACAGAATGTAGCCTTCCCAGAGTAGTGAGAGTACCCAGACGCTGCCATTGGCAGCGTCTGGATACTCTCACTTCTCTGGGATGGCTACATTCTGTGAATTTCTGCAGCAAGAGAATATTTAATAAAACACAAAAAAACCTTAGATTACGGGATGTCGACGGTTTCGGTTTCAGTTTTTTAAAAAAAACTAAAAACCTTGGTTCGGTTTCGGTTAATCTACAGCTCTACGCAACATGTACATGTAAGTCACATGACTGTCACAAACACGTTTTCAGTTTGTCATTTATTACAGTCAAATGCAAATTTTTATTCAGGTACCTCCTTTGATGTTTTTCTCCAATGTTGATTGCAGAGAACATGTGAACACTGAAAACACATCAAGGGAGGTAACAAGTTGAACAATGAACATTAAATAATATATTCTGACGTCGCATGTGTTTCTGTAAACAAAGCGCTATTCAATTTCACAGCACACATTAACATCAAAGTTATTATTCAATTAAGGCACAAAGTACATGTGCTCAGTATCTTCTTGGTTAATACAGCCAAGTGTATTGTATTCTTACACAAAACCGTATTAACACTATTTACCAGAATAACACACAATCATCACAAGAGAACAGTATCGTGTGATTGTATTGTTTATAATGATCTAGCCCCCACCCCAACTCCCAAAAATGCAAATATTATTTTGGCTAATATTGCCCAGCACTAAACATGCATACTCTGATAACTTATGTGGTATTAAGATTTCGTAATTGGTGATTTATCAAAGAAATTCTGCAGTATAACAGGTACTAACAGATTTTCTATTTCAACCATCGAAATCGGCATAATCGGCAGTGAAATAACTAGTAATCAGTTCATATCAAGTTTTGATAATCGGTTCAACACTACATTTGATGTAAAATTTTAATTAAAGTTCATTAATCTGTTTAAAACTTTAATTTAGAAATTCCGTATTTTATTTAAAAGCTACAAAGTCAACAATTCAAATAGTTTCAAGCAATAGCTAATATACTGGTTTATATTCTCAGTCTTTAGCCATGGCTTATATTTCATCTAAATTTGTGAGAATCCATTTGGATTCTCATGAAAATGGTTGCGAGAATCCATACCTACTGTGAGTGTCTCTGGATCCCATGACGACACCATGGTTCAACCACTGTTGTATACTGATAACACATGTTAACCTTTTCCCCAACACACCTTTTTAATTTTTAAAACTAAATTTGATAATTTTTAAACAATAAATAAATGATAAAATAATTAAATGAACAATATTTACCAATAAAATCTTACAAATATGGCTGTCGTTGGAACCGGCTCAATGAGCCGGTTCCAATGACAGCCATATATGTGCAATTTTATTGACAAAGTGTCAGGATATTTCAGGTCATGTTAGCCTTCTATTGGTTAATTTGTTGCCGCTGTGTTAGATAAAGGGTTACATTGACTCAATTCTTTTCACGTGAATCCTAGCAGAGGTGCAGCGAGAATCTACATGGATTCTCATCGGTTTTATTGTGCGAATCGATTCTCAGATTCTCGTCGAAATATAAGCCCTGTTAGCAATGGGGATGGTCGGGTGAGAGGTGCACTCTTCGTGACTGTGTGTTTTTTAATGATCTGGGGTATTATGCTGGAAAAAAACTTTTCACAATGTATCCATTAACTGTGATTCGAAATTCAATTTGTTTTTACCAATTCGATTTGATATTCAATTCAATCAAAATCAGTAATTCGCAGGTCCCTATATGTGTTTACCCGTCATTCAAGATTTGTGTCTAATAAACAACCTTAAAGTGTAGCACCTATCCTGTAAATGAAAGTACAAGATCATGTATATATGTTCCTTATACAGTTTATTCTTCTCTCACCTTCTCTTTTCAAAACTCCCTCTAGCACATCTTACAGTACTGTGATCACAAAAGCGGACACCAAATCGCGGCGCGTTCTCGACGCGGTCGCGATCAAGGTGACAGACAAGAAAAAAACCTTATCGACAGAAGCGCAGCTAAAGCAAAACACAATCTCCATTCCGCCGATTGGATTTTCGCAGAGATTTTTCGCGAACACTGACAGCGCCACGATTTTGTCGGAGGGAACAGTCCGAACTGCATGTGCACAAATGTAACCTGTTTGCTATCTTAATGTACATGTAGACTAAACCAATGTATCGAGTTGTTATATATTCTAAAAAAAAAGGGTCAAATTCAACACTTCCCAGATGTCGCGATTGCCCACACCCCAACATTAATCATAACATAAGTTCATAATCGTATTCATCTGAATTTGAAAATCGTGATAAACATGGACTTGAGGCAGACACCCCCGCTCCACCCACTATGTCTTTTACCACTCCCTCTCTTTTTGTTGTCCCCCCCGATCTGACATTGTGTAGGCAGCACCCTCCAATCTCAACTTAATTTGTACTTTCCGTTTCAGATTCACGCATTTCATCACAATCTGTCGTTTGGGGTGAATACAATATCGTCGTGTCCAACTATTCTCTCCGTTAGAAATTCAAGAGTTTTGTTGGTTGTTGGGATCTTAAAAAATAAAAAAAAACGATATTTTATCCCTTTAATTATCAAAATGACTGACATCACATGAACACATTTGTATTTTAAGAAGCATGTGAAGCGTCAGTTTTTCGGACTTTTGGGTACATGGCGGTTTTTAATGGCGAAAGTACCAATTCGTTATCAAGTCAATTCGTAGTCAGTTTGGTTATGGATATTGAACCGCAAAATATTCATCCAAGTCAATTCAATCCTTTTAAGCCCCCCCCCCCCCCCCCCCCCTGTACATACACCTCCCTCCTGAGTGATGCATTACCCTTGCCCCCCACCCCCACCCCCGCAACGTCGATTCTCTGGCAACAGAGGGCTGTAGTCGTCCCGGCCTCAGGTGCCTATGCTTCTTGAAAAAAAAATTGACCCCACCCCACCCATCATAAACGAGCTATATGTATTCCGTGGTTCTGATTAAACTCTGTGTGTGGGGGGGGGGGGGGGGGTTGGCAGGGGGGGGGGTAGCCAGCTCGATATTTGCCACATGCATATCCGATGGTCACAGCCCTGAGGTGGGTGTGGCCTTCCCGCTGGTGGAGCTTCGATGGAATTGTAGATCAGTCCTGCTTCACTGTTTTTGAAAGAGCGAAGTCTCTGACGGAACTTTTATTTATTTAACTGCAGGGGATGTACATGTAAAAATACCAGGTGCACAGTCAGGGGATGGGGGTGGGGGGGGGGGGGGCTTGCATAGAGTCAATGTTTTTTGGTGGGGGAACAACAGCACTGAATTTTACTGGTTATTCCCCCCCCCCCCCCCCCCCCCCCCACTCCGCCGGTCTTCTACACATGATATTGTAGACTCTAGGCTACGTGCCTGAAAAAGACTTCGGATTTGGACCAGAACCGTGACGTGAACCACCAAAATTAGCATTGTTGATGCAGTGCTCGACTGTGCATGTTCATGATTCATAATTGCCATAATTTGCCTACAGTACACACTGAATGGCTGGGATTAGAAGAGGGATAAGTACTGGATGATTGGGGGCGCGGTGGCTCAGTAGGTAGAGGTGCAGGCTGCAGGCCGAGAGGTCCTCGGTTCAAATCACACCTGCGGCAACCGCGTTGTGACCTTGGGCAAGACACTTCACCCCCATTGCCCATGTGGGGGCACGGTGGCGTTGTGTGCTGAGGCGTACTGCACGTCGATGGTGCATCTGTCTTCAACCAATGCTAACCCTGCTTGTGTGGAGCTGACAGTTGCTCGCCATTGCTCGGTGGTTCTCTCTGGGTACTCCGGCTTCCTCCATCCGTAAAACTGTTTTGGTCATGATTAGCCATTGTGCAAAAATATGTGACCTTAAACACCAATAAATAAATTGGTTGATTACGACAAAAACACTCATGGAATGCAGTTTCCACTCACACAGTGTGCTCAGATTCTGTGAAAAAAATCTTACAGCACACTGGAGACATACTTCAACAAATTCGTTTCAAAGCCTCTAGACCAAAATACTGAGTTACGTTACTTTAATTTAACCCGTCGGGGCGAACTGTACGGAGCGAAAAAACATTCAAACGATAAAATGTCGGACTCTTCAAACACGTGTTGTTTGAAACAGGGTTCATACAGCTCCTCGAAAAACCCTTGAAAATGAGTTTTTTCTTGAAAAACCCTGGAATTTGAAATTAGCCCTTGAGAAACCCTTGAACTCTCAGAAATCTCTTGAAAAACCCTTGAATACCAAGCTATTTCCTGGGCATTGTAAATATATGTGTACTCGCCTTTTACTTGTTTGTTGCGCTTGTGTCACTCAGTTAAAAAAAAAACATAAAAAAGTATGGAACGTTTTACCAAGATTACTGTAACACAGATCACACTTTGGGTACCAGTACTTCCTGACTTCCAAAGTCAGATCCGTGTCACATGAATCTTAGATTTTAGAGCTCATACAACAAGCTGAATAGTATATGTAGCCCTTGAAAAAAAAGAAAGAAGCCCTTGAAAAACCCTTGAACTTTGTGAGCAAATTTTTGTATGAACCCTGTGAAAGTTGTGAAAAAATAATGCCCTCGTATTTAAAAAATACACTTTCTGGCGTGTTCTTTCATATGATATTCATGAATAAATAGTAAATATGTACGATCACTGTTTTTCTTTCATTCAAATGCGCTTTTCTTTAACCATTTAACTCGGAAATGCATGTCCGATCAGAATATCGATTCACCCCAAAACAGCCGACTTTGTGGTGAGAGAACGTCCAACCGTAAAATTGGCTTTTGACTGATTTCTGATGTTGGGTAAAGAACTTCTGTTTGAAGTAATTTGGATATCGCCGATGGATATGGCCGCCTTTTTCCTTTTTATTTGTTTATTTGGTTATAATAATTTTACCAATTGACAGTAATATTTCTATCGACACCCAGACGGTGAAAATGGAAGTAGTTTTAATCATTTAATTATTTGTTAACCCTTGGCTGCATCCAATGGTAGGATAAACAGATAGTTCTGTAAAAAGCTCAGCCAAGTCAAACTGAAAAAAAATCCTTTTTTTTGCATCAACTTAATTATAGCTCAGGTCGTGAGCTCTCATTTGACCGAGCGCATTCCAGTTAGGAGGCTAGAGACATGTTTTTTTTCAGGAAATCATTTTTAAAAAAATTAATTGAATCTGCCTAGGGATCGGGCCATCACTTTCTGAATTTTTAAAAGTTGGCCTGTTCTACACCAAACTATATTGGAGGACGTTTTGATGGGGGAGGACTTATCCTGCTGAATCCTTCATGACATTCATTGATGGATCTTGAAATAGTCTGTTTCTCTTAGCTACCAGGGATTTCGCAAGGTACCATATTGGCTATATTTCCATAAAATAAAAGACGGGTGGAGTTAAGGCTGCAGGCTTAATACTTTTCGTTCTCAGTTTGATGCGCTGAGGATTTACCCGCACAGACCAGGTCTATGCTTATGATAGTGTTCACTTGTTCACATCTGTTTACATCTCCGCACACTTTTCTTTCAAAATTTTTACTTTTGTCGATTTGAAAAAGTCGGAAAATATCTTCAGGTTTGTAACTCGACTGGATTTTGTTGTTTTTTTAATTGCGACATACGAATACATCGAACGAATCTTAGAATGTACGATCCGTTCACGCCAAACTTTGAAGTTTCGAGGAATACATGTAACAAATCATCTCACAATGTATTGGTGTTTCCGTTGCGATTTTCTCTTGATTCTACCTAAATTTTATCTCGATTCTTTCTCCATTCAGCCGCGTTTTATCGACAGAACCGCGATTCTCAATCGCGATGGAACCGAAGCCGGATCGAGAGCCGATCGACTAAAATACCGCTTTTGTGATCACAGTACTGTAACTGCCCGAACATGTCCAATGTTTCACCTGAAGCCAACCTGAATCAAATTTATGCTCCATACAATGGCTCAAATGTCATTATGAAGAGTACCCCAATCCGGGCACTCAAATTATACATGTATTTCTACCCAAGTATTGCATACTGTGTCATCTTGAATTATACCATGCTCGGATAGGTACATTCACCATAGCAGTTTATATTCATAGCCTCAAACACAGATTGTTAAAAGGAGAATCACTGTTCTTACTAATCTACCTACTTATGCACCTTCGTGGCTTTATACACTCCAAATGCTTCACTGTAATCGTTGTGATGTGTTTCTGTGCAATCGAGATCGGGTTTGTATCACCTGCAGAGGGTAGTGACATACATGCATGGCGACCAGATGTCAATCAAAACAAGCCACCCATGTCATCCAAAGACTCCGCTCACCAACCAATAAACAAGTCACAATGTATAAGCGTTGCTGCCAACATTGTATATTTGCTTGTTGTTATCTTGGGTATACTATTGATAATTTCTGCAGACATAGAACCCAACCTGGGTCCATCCACGGATAACTCAGAACACTCCCTTAACTCACTTAAAATTCTCCATCTCCACATACAGAACCTAAAACCTAAACCAGACATAATTAGTGCGAATCCTCATCTTTCGTCATCCTGGCCTTCACTGAGACTTGGCTGTATGAGGATGATCCAACAGCTGGAATCTTAATTCTAGGATTTCAGGTCCCACTTCGCTTCAGTCGTTCATCAAGGGGAGGTGGGATTGCAATATATGTTAAAGATGGCACCGGATTTTGACAGAGACCTGATCTCGAATTACCACATATCGAGTGTCTATGGGCAGAAGTGTTCACAAAATGAGGTAGATCACTACTGTTAGGAGTCTTCTACCATCCCCCAAGTAATCCTCCAGAGTTATGAGATATCATCTCTGTTTCGATTGGTAAAGCATCAGACACGTCTACTTCTGATCTGATCATTACTGGTGATTTCAATGACAGGCAAACCTGTGGTACCAGGGGGGGCCTCTTTCAGACATTATGCAATAGTATGACTTAAGACAGCTTGTGAATGAGCCAGCCTGCTATACTGAATCCTCTGTTTCAATTCTTGACATGTTTGCTGTAAGTAAAACAACCAACGTAAAGGCATGCAAGGTCTTAGATGCATTTGTACCCAACATGATCCACTTCCACTGTCCAATTTCCTTTGAAGTGGAATTTGCAAAGCCATTGCCCGTCTGTTTCAAAAGATGCATATGGTTGTATTCCCAAGGTAATTATGAAGCTTTAAATGTGGCTATTGCCTCTGAAACCTGGGACACTATTTTCAATGCTTCGTGTTCGGATACGATCGTCAAAGATTTCACTACCAGGCTTCTTGGTATTGCTTCCTGTTTTATACCCAACAAAATAATTACTACAAGACTAAACCAACCAAAATGGATGCACAATGAGATACATGTACGGCTACTCTTAAGACAAAGGAAAAAGGCTATATAGTATAGCCAAGCGTACTGACCTTCCGTCTACATGGGTGAAATATAAACAAAAGAGAAACAAAGTAGTCTCAGCTATTAGGAAGGCAAAGGCTACATATATCTTCAAAGTACAGTCCACACTGAAGAGTCAGGAAACATCACCGTCGCAATGGTGGAAAACCCTTAAATCATATATTGGCAGTAATACATCAGGAATCCAATCAGTTACCCATCAAAATAAAAACATATTCCACAATAAGGAGAAAGTAGAAGTATTCAATGAATCCTTCAGCTCTATCTCAACTGTGGACGACTGGGGTGCCTCCCTACCAATCTTGTCTTGAGTGTCCTGCTAGGGCTGTCACGATTAATCGATTGTCCATCGGTCACGCAAAAATTGATTAGTATTTTTCGTTGTTGAAGAATCGGTAAATTTTAACCTGTTTTAGACGTTTAATAATTAAAAAAAAATTGATGAAAATCTATTGTTTCTGAAGGTAAAGGGTCAAGAAAGTCAGCGTTAAACCTCAAGAAGCCGTTAGAAACATTTGTCTTTTAGGTACATTCAAACTTGCAAAGTTCACAATTGATGACTGGTCTTGATTATTACACTGATGGTTCAAAAGTTCAGAACATCAAAGCTTTGAATGTACCTGAAAGAGGATCGTCTTCGTTGTTTACTTGAGGTAGGGCAGCAGACTTGAACTTAATTTTTAACGACTTCAAAAAGAGGGAGGGGGGGGGGTCATCTAGGTACGATTAATCAATTATTTGTGATAATTAATCAATTCCTAAATTAAAAAAATCATGACAGCCCTATGCCTCACATGTAATTGACAACATAACCATTCACTCTTGTGAAGTATACGAAGCACTGAAATCTCTTGATGTCTCCAAGGCAGCTGGTCCTGACCTAGTAAGCCCACGTCTACTCAAGACCTAGTAAGCCCACGTCTACTCAAAGATTATAAATAATTCTTATTTGAACCACTTTCCATGCTATTCAATCCTCTTCTGAGTAATTCCCTCTTCCCGTCTGCTTGGAAGAAAGCTAATGTGTCACCCAGTGCTTAAAAATCTCCCTCAAATGTTGTTACCAACTATTGTTCGATATCACTTATCAGTTGTATTGGTAAGGTATTTGAGAAGTGTGTCTTCAAACAATTGTGGAAACTTTTACTCGATAAGAATGTTTTGAGTCAATTCCAGTCAGGGTTCACGCCTGGTGACTCGACCATACTTCACATAACTGATCTGTATGTTGAATTCTCCCGAGCCCAAGATGAAGGTAAAGAGGTAAGGGGAGTTTTTTTGTGAAGTCAGAAAGCCTTTGACAAAGTATGGCACGCTGGTCTCATTCACAAGCTCGAGAAGATTGGTGTGTCCCGTGACCTTCTTACGTTTCTAAAATCATACTTTTCCAACAGGGCCCAGCGGGTTGTTATAACTTCTGAGACATCATCCTGGAAACCTATTTACTCTGGAGTCTCTCACGGGTCAATGCTTGCGCCCCTTTTGATTCTTATATATATTAACGACATTACTGAAAACCTAATAAGCCGTATACGACTCTTTGCGGATGACTCATCATAATATCTCATAGTTGAAAACCCAGGTCAAGCCGCAGCTATAATCAATCAAGACTTAACCATGATTGAACATTGGGCTAAAACTTGATTGGTTGAGTTCAATCCCCAAAAGACTGAGATCGTGCTTATGTCACACAGAATTACACCCGCTATACACCCACCATTATTCCTTAGTTGTACACAAATTTCTGAACCATAAACATCTAGGTGTGATACTTAATAATACTTGTACATAGAATGACCATGTTGACAATAAATGCTCCAAGGCCTGGTCCCATATTGACATACTGAGGAGTCACAAATTCATCCTTGATCGTAATGTGCAGGAAAAAATTTATTTTGCTTTTATTAGACCCCTCTTGGAATATGGTAATAGCGTTTGGGACAATTGTATGGCAACCAAGGCTGCTGATCTGGAGAAAATTCAGATCACAATGGCTAGGATTGTTACTGGTGCAACTGTAAGTGCCAGTAAGACCCTCCTGTATACCGAAACCCGCTGGGACTCTCTTAAAGAAAGACGTCGTAAACACAGATTGAAACAATTTTTCAAAATGTACCATCATCTGATGCCTCAATATATTGCTAACAAAGTTCCACCGACAGTTTCGATAACCAGTTAAAGTCATAACCTACAAACCCTCCAGAATCACCAAGTTCCCTTTTGTAACTCGCAACTATACCAATTTTTATTTATCTCAAATATGAGTCAGTGGAATAACTTACCATTATCTGTCGGTGAAAACTCATCCCTGAGCAATTTTACAACCTTCCTCAGGGCTTGCCTTGAGTCGGGGCTGATCAGCCCAGGCCCGAGATCAGCCCCGAGGAGCACTTGCTGGGGGCTTTTTTTCAAGCCCCGACATTTTCCACAAAAGAGCACTAACAATAATGGACAAAATGGAAAATCAGCCCCGAAAAGGCCCCGACCTCAATATGTGGGGCACTTTTTTTAGGCCCCGACCATTTTACTCAAGGCGAGCCCTGCTTCCTAAATGATGGGAATCTATGACCGACTTTTTACGGCGGAGCTAAATCACGGGCTGGTCAGATTTACCACTGTAGGTTGCACTTGCGCTGCAGCAATCTTAACACACATTTACGCAATAACCAGGTATCATCTTCCCCCATCTGCCTTTGTGATGTATGCAAGACAGTCAAGCATTTCCTATTATATTGTCCAGTACATGAACATGCACGCAGTACTACAACTAAATTACTCCCATCTTGTCTTGATCCTAGTACTTTACTATTTGGTACGGAATTTCTTGATAATGCAGAAAAACGCTTTCTATTTGAAGTTGTTTAGGATTTCATTGTCCTTAGCAAATGGTTCAGTTAGCTGCAGCGAGTACATGTGCATCTGACTAGGTATAATGCTTGAACCAGTCAACACCAGCTATTAATTTCATTTGCATCACCAAATAAGTGCATTACTCGTCTACCAACCCAATTCATGTCTGCTTAACTCAAGTCACCAAAATTATTTTTTTCCTTCTCTTTTTAATTCGAGTTGGCTTCATCCTCATCTTTGTCTTCTCTCTGTTTCTTCTGTTGTTTTATCACTACTTCCTTCTTCCTGTTATTTTTCTACTGGTTTAAATAATATTAGTCCCGCAAATGCCTCATGTTATCTTCTAATCAAATACTCTATCCAGCAAGGGAGACAACTTCCAAAAGCCCATAGCTTTCTGTTCAATCCCTTACATTTATTCTTATATTCTGTTGTTCTGTTACATTGTATACTATTAATTTCATGAGTTGTTTGCGTGATTTATACAATTGACACTTTCAGTAATAAATATTGTTTAAACTAAAACTTTAATTTTGTAATTTTTCTCCCCTCGCTGCAGCCTCTTTCAATACTTGGCAGGTTTTCTATATGGATGATTTCACTGTGGTCAAGATTTAGACAGGATAAAGAATCATGTAATGGGTCAAGAATCTGATGAGGAGATAGTTCAATTAAGGTAGAAGAGTTCAGTGAGGGTAGATCTTGTGAAGAGATGTGGTTGTTGATAATGTTTTTGAATTCTGTGATATATTGTTGTCTTGTGGACTGTAGCAAAGGACATTGTAGGGGAAAATGTTTTCTGTATCATTCATGTAAAGACAACAAATCTTGGGAGATTCTACCTTTATTAAAAAATTTTTCATGCACTTGAAGATGGTATGTTTCACTGATGACTTTTGCTTTGATGCAAGCTTTTTGTGTTTTATATGGAATTTCTTTTGATGATGTCCATTGGAGTGCAGGTTGAGAGAGTTTTTGAACTGTGCTGAATTTAACTGATACCTTATTTTTCAGTAGATTGTATAGAAAATTTAACATTCTGATGTGAATAATAGCTTCAATTGGAGGAATACCAATCAAGCCAAGTATAGCAATGGATGCAGTTTTATTTGGGAGGTCTTGAAGAATTCTATGTTTTTCTTTTTGCCATTTTTGGACTTACTGATGATTTTTCAAATGCTCACAGTTCAGTGCCATAAAGTAGCTGTGGAATTATAAATGATAGCCATAATTTTTTAGCAATGCTAGGATTTAAGTCACTTGTACTGTGCATACCTGCTCCAAAGTAATGCATTCAAAGCTCTTGTTGTACATCCTTTCTTCAACTCTTTCTTTATTGCCGCTACTTAACGTTGAAAGCAATATGCCTAAATGTTTTTCATGTTCATCTTGTAAAATTTCATTATTGTTGATGCTGAACCTAGTTTCTTCCGATGTCATATCTGTTTTTCGTGCATGGTGGTATCTCACCTTCTGTTACATGTATTTCAATTCTACTGATTTTTGGTTGTTAATAGGTATACGATCACTATTTACTATGTGTTCTATACCATTTGCACTTGAAATCTTGTCAGTTGAATTGCTATCACAACTGACAGCAGTTTTTATTTTTCTCCCCACCTTTACCTTCAGAATAGCTGGTTTTGTGCGGTGCTACTAAATGGTGCCACCCAAACCATCCACTGGCTGAACCGTCCCCATATTTTTTTGCCCAAACTGTCCTAAACTTTATGACCTGAACTGTTCTCTAATTGGTAACAGGTTGATCCATCCCCAGACAATTCAGCCCCAGTCCGATCTGGGCCCCAGACGATCCATCCCCATGTAGAATTCATTAGCTGTGACATGTATTGTTTTGTGATGATGTTGTACTTGTGGTTGGCTGATCTTCAAAAATGCTGTCTGGTCCTTCCACGTCAATCAAGTCGCTCTTGTTGATGGGATGTTGGGGTGTGATGTCCAGTGAAACAGCGAAAGATTGTTCAGTGGTAGAGAGACGATGTAGGTTGTGTTGAGAATATTGGAAGGCGATGTTGAAGTTTGTGAAGGCATTGATATTGGTCCTGGTGCTGGTCCTAACGAAGCCTCAAGTTCGTCAAGTGCATCATTCCTTGGTACCTCACAGTCTGGTTCATCTTTAGTCTCGTTGGGCTTGCTCTTAAAGTTGCTGCATAGGAAGTTAACCCTTTACCCAATGTAATGGCCATAATCGGCCAGTGCTATTTAAAAAAATCGTTAGTTAATTTTCATTTTTTTGTCTCAAAAACACAGGTTATGACCCCTCATTGGAATGAGCTCCTCGAGCTCGTTCCAAATGAGGGGTCATAACCTATGTTTTTGAGACAAAAAAATGAAAAAAATTATTTGTTCACAAATTTTTTTTGCAAGTGTCGTCTGCTTTTCATGTTGGGTAAAGGGTTAAGGTCTAATTCTCCTTGCATAACGACATGGTAATCTTGAGTAGATATATCTGTCCCACATAAGCGATGCTGCCATTGGAGATGAGAATCGTACTCTAAGGCGTGGTGCTGACCACGAACTGGTTTGGTACACACTACACGAGGGTAAGGCATTGTGAACTATGATGGTCAGAATCAAATCAAATTTTTAAGAAATATAAATCATTAGTACATGTAACATTATGTCAGAATGTTCACACTAATTGTGGTTAGAACTGTAATTCCTGTTAGCAAATGTGTGGTATAAAACTGAGTCTGTGCAATCCATTCAATACACTATTTCTATCATTAAGAATGATAATAATATTATTAATGATTAACAATAAAAATAGCTACTATTAATTTGAATAATTGGGGCCGGACCGACTATGGTAAATGGGGTCTATGGGATGGATTGACTGGGGTCAGGCCTGGAAATAAGCAGTCTGACATTTGCAGAATGAGGTCCCCAGAGGGTGAATTTGATGATGCTATCCCATACAGTGTGCCAATTTATCCTCTGGGTACCTCTTTCTGTTTAGTTTTGAGACCCTGATTCAGGTTGAGGTTCACAGAGGGTAAATTTAGTGATGCTACCCTGCTGTGCAGGGTAGCATCACTAAATTCACCCTCTGGGGACCTCATGACAGTCTGCTTATTTTCTGGCTTGACTGGGGTCAATCATCTGGGCGAACAGATAGTCCTTGAGGCCGAATCGACTAGAAACCCTCCCTAGGTCTGATAGACTTGCCGATGGATAAAACCCAAACTGTCCCATGGCTGAACCGCCCCCAGTTATTTGACACA
The DNA here is from genome assembly GCA_031216915.1 of Pictodentalium vernedei. Lineage (NCBI taxonomy): Eukaryota > Metazoa > Mollusca > Scaphopoda > Dentaliida > Dentaliidae > Pictodentalium > Pictodentalium vernedei. Next base: position 141,405,429 of record CM062289.1, on the reverse strand, counting down.
AGCCGTCTCCATGTATTTGACTCAAACTGTCCCCGAATATTTCATCCAAACAGTCCCATGGTATGATCATTAATTAGATCTGAAAAAATTTGATGAATTATTTAACCAAATCCACAAAAAAGAGCACATTTATGTCTTTTTAGCCACATTATCTTATCTAATTAGATCTGGTTAACACAACAAGACATTTATACATTTCTGTACACATACATACAAGTAACAATAAATAACATTTTTACATCAGTTATATTTGGAAATTAATTTTGAGATTTTAAATAATGTCTGCCTTGGGGTGATTGATTTGCTCTCATTGGTATTCCATATATCTTCCATGTTTTTATTGAACTTTTTGTTTTGTTTCTTTGTCGCTGATACATCTGTCCGAGCTGTACATATTCAATGATCTGGGGAAGAAAGGTGGCTTCCTGGTGGAGCAGATCAATGAGCAGAAACAAATTTAAATTTTGTTGACGGCTCTACTATTACTTTGTCTGTGCCAACCTGTAAAAGATAATAGCTAGTATTAGTCTAGTGTAAAGTACCAGAGGAAATAATTTGTCATAAACATGTAAGTCATAGGGCGTCATTAAAGGAGCTGTAACGTAAAATAATACATACCCTCTCAATCATTGTTGGTTCTGATGGTGAGAACAAAAACTGACCAGCTTTCAACAGGGATAACTGTGGAGTTCAGTTGATCCACTGACTCTCATGCATATACAAACACGGATTCTAAAGCAGCATCTCCAGCTTGTTCTTTCAAATTGTAGAATTCTTGCTGAATGTGAGAATGGTGCTGGAATGGCAAAGCCTTCAATTTCTTTATAAGGCAAAACAAATCGGTACGTTTATTAAATTCGTTCTGAAATAACATGAATGAATTTAAGAGGGTTAAATTTAAGAGATGAGTGGGCACTGGCAAAAGCGAATAAGATTTTGTCATTTTATAGAAAGAGAATTTATTGGGACTTATTTTTATTATGCTCCCCGGCATATGGTGATTTATTATTATTATTTATTGCTGTTTAAGGTCACATATTTCTGCACAATGTCTAACCATGACCGTGACAGTTTTATGGGTGGAGGAAGCCGGAGTACCCAGAGAGAACCAACGAGCAACGGCGAGCAACTGTCAGCACCCCAACATACCAACTCCACACAAGCAGGGTTAGCATTGGTTGAAGACAGGTGCACCATCGACGTGCAGTACGCCTTAGTACACGTCACCGTGCCCCCACGTGGGCAGTGGGGGTGAAATGTCTTGCCCAAGGACACAACGCGGTTGTCGCAGGTGGGATTCGAACCGAGGACCTCTCGGTTTGCGGCCTGCATCTCTACCAACTGAGCCACCGCGCCCCTCGGCATATGGTGATTGAAGTGTGTATGTGTCCGTCCGTGTTTGTGTGTGTGTGTGTGTCCGAGCCCAATAACTCAAAAAACTGTTAGGGCCATAGTCATCAAACTTCACACAATTATAAAGGACCATGGGAGGATGTGTCACACACCACAGCCGGGTTCGTACCTTCAAGGTCAAGGTCACATTTCAAGGTCACACTAAAAATCGGTCAATATTCGTGTCTCAGCCATAACTCAGAAACGAATCATAGTACAATTGTTAAAGTTTTTACAAATGTTAAGGACGGTCAGAAGGTGTGTCGCGTATAATAGTTTCCACCGCATCTGCAAGTTGAAGGTCACAATTGACCTTCATATGTTCAGGTGAAGGTCACAATTGACCTTAATATGTTCATGTTCACAAATCATGTCTCAAGCATACATGTATGTTGGGGAGCTGACAGTTGCTCGACATTGCTTGGTGGTTCTCTCCAGGTACTCTGGCTTCCTCCACCCGTAAAACTGTCACGGTCATGATTAGCCATTGTGCATAAATATGTGACCTTAAACACCAATAAATAAATAAATAAATAAATAAATAAATAAATAAATAAATAAATACTCACATGTTGGGAAATTTGCTTCATTGTGATGGGAGTTGAACCACATGGCATGAATGCATGAATACAATGCCTATAGCATTACTGTCTAGCCCATCAGGTACAGCATGGTCTCAGTTCCCACTAAAACAAAAATTGGTGTCCTGAACTGGGTAGTCATAAGGCCTCAGAAAACCATTGATTTTCTGAGGCTTTCTGACAACCCAGTTCAGGACACAAATTGTGCATTAAATTTAAATGCTTACCTACCAAACCTTAGAAAGGTAGAAGCATAGAATTCAAAGACAAATGACAAGTTCTTCTTTAACCCTTTGAATCCTGGTGGTATCTTCCATGTCAGTTCAATGACAGCAATTGGAAGAGTCTATATTTATTATTTAGGGTTAGACCAATTAATATTGTCAATATGCAGCCTTGGGGCTGCACGTTGAAAATATTGATTGGTCTACACCACACTACTATACCACACAAAATATTGATTGGTCTACACCACACATTTACCTTGTAGCCATCCCACTTAATGACATTATGATGTAGCTTGTGACCCGGCCGGGAAAATGGCCTCTGGGGTTGAAAGGGTTAATAGTATAAGTACAGTTTAATAGAGACTGCAGAGAACATGATTCCACGTGACTGTTTGTTATAAAAGTTGCCAGCAGTATACCTGAAGTTGCTTACATGTAGGTATAAGTTTTTATGTTCTCTGTTAAATTCAAATGTAAAATTTTTCAAGTCTTTGTTTCTTCCCCTCCAAAACAAATTTCCAGCCGGTGACCCCATGACATAAATTTTCCCAATTCCATGGACCCAAAACCCTTTTCCCAAGGGGACAGAAGAATCCTTGCATTGTGGTCCATGAGCTGAAAGTTTGTTTGTAATCCTTGTGCTTAGTTTACAAAAATCCACTCTCTCTGCACTGTGCAGGGTTCCCATGGTCATGGAAAAGTATGAAGTCTCAGAAAATTGTATTTGGATATCCAAATACCTGCTCGTTTTAGGTCTTTGTTAAGGATTGGTTATTTCTTTCTATTTCAGCCATCTTTTACCTCAAAGTCTACTCTTAAGGTTAGAGGATGGTTGAAGTAGAAAAAATAGATTGAGCCAGCTGAAGTAGTAGCATGTCCAGAAAACAGTGTGTGTGTGTGTGGAAGAGGTTGGGAGGAGGGGGGGGGGGGGGGGGGAGTTAGAAGATGCCCTCTGCAGTCAACCGTTACCCCATTTGGCCACCACTGCATGTACATATAGCTATATTATTATTGAATTAATTATCTTGAAAATGATGCAGAATGACTTCAGGAAAGTTTTTGTTAAACATTTTGTCTGTTAAAAACTCGAACCCTTCACACCATTTCTTGCGAATCTCTCTGGATAAGCTTCACAAAAAATGAATGATATCCATAAGGGACTCAAAATTCTCTTTTAGGTATCTAACAACTAATTTCATTAATTACTGTACAATTACTACTGTTCATACTATGAAGCCTGGAAGTAAGCAGACTGTCATCTGCAGAATGAGGTTCCCAGAGAGTGAATTTGGTTATGCTACCCTGCATCACTAAATTTACCCTCTGTGAACCACTAATCTGAATCAAGGTCTCAAGTCTAAACAGAAAGAGGTACCCAGGGGATAAACTGGCTCACTGTATGGATCAGCATCAGTTAATTGAAATTCATGCTCTGATGACCTCATTCTGCAGATGACAGCCTGCTTATTTCCAGGCTTGTGCATGACCTTACTGGCCATTTTCCTTCAGTGAATGATCAGGTGTGGTCATGGAAGAGTATTTTCTATCATAAAAAGTCCTGGAAATTTTTCTAGGAGCTCTGTGTGGCATTCCATAACAGTATGCAGGGCCAGTGAGAGGGTATGAAAGCTGTTGTAGTAACCATTGTTCCAGGGGACTTAAGAGGTCAGCAGCACAAGTTGCACATTGAAGTGGAATAAAAACTACCATTTTTTTGCAGAATATGAGAGCCCCATGGAGAGACTGTGTCAGATATCTGCATAATTTCAAACATTTCACACAGGAATTTGAGGAAATGTTGACTTTTGGAGTCTATTTTCAGAAAATTTCCTAGGATGTCACATTCTTGAAAATTTCTCAAAATTGGACCTCAAAATCGTGGATGTTGTTGTGTCCCCAGCTATCCCCCCCCCCCCCCCCATCCCCCAATTATACTCTTCTCCTCACTGTTTGCAGCTTCAAACCATATGTTTGAAATTATGAGCCAGAGATCTCCAAAGGGTCTGGTTTCCATAATAAAATCTACCCTGGGGTCTGAAATTCTTCTCACCAGCCCAGGTTGTACCCGGTGTTTCATAAATTAAATTTTTGATGATTATTTCTATTAGTGTTTGAAATCTAATATTATTGCGTCTGTGATAATATTGCCCACCTGTGGAAAGTGACCAGTCCATGATGGCCGTACTGTGTGCTCTGTAGGCAGTTTGATAAATGTCAGGAAATTTCACTGACAGCTTCAATTTTAATGCTGCAACATGTTTTTTTTCCAGGTGTTTAAAGAACAGACTTAAACAATACAGCAACCATGTCTTACATGTTGCAGCACCTTCACAATGGATGGCAGGTAGACCAGGCTATTTTATCTGAGGAAGATCGTGTAGTTGTAATTCGATTTGGACACGACTGGGATCCTTCTTGTATGGTCATGGATGAGACATTGTACAAGTCAGCAGAAAAAATGAAAAACTTTGCTGTATGTTACTTAGTGGATATCACCCAAGTTCCAGACTTTAACAAAATGTATGAGTTATACGACCCTTGTACTATCATGTTCTTCTACAGAAATAAACATATTATGATTGACTTGGGAACTGGTAACAATAATAAAATAAACTGGGCTATGGAAGATGTACAGGAATTCATAGACATTGTGGAAACAGTTTATCGTGGGGCTAGAAAAGGACGTGGTTTAGTGGTGTCTCCAAAAGACTATTCCACAAAATACAGATACTGATCTATTTTTTTATTTTTGTTATGGTGGACTACATGTTTTAGTGAATTACAGGCAGATGTATAGATTACTGAAAAATAAGTACAAATGAATATGGCCATAGAAGTTAACTGGTAGAGCACTGCATTATTTTTCATAGGTGATTTGATTTTTTCAAAAATACAATACTACCAGCAAGGGGAGCCTTTGTTTACCAAGACATTTTTCATAAATAATTGTTTTACTACCATTTATTGGAGAGTGCCTGTTGGCACTCTCCAATAAATGGTAACAAAATAATTTTATACAAAACATGTTTTTTTTTCTACTGCTGGGCAAACAACAAGCTAATGCATACAGTGTAAAGCCACTACAGTGGCTTTCAGCACTTTTCAGTAGAGTCCTGATAGTGCCTTCTAGCACTCAGCCAGTTAAACTGGGTTAGGAGGATTGGAAGGATGCACATCTGCCCCAATGGATATGTCCCACCCTTGCCATGGTCTGTTGTTCTAAAAATCATGGGAGAGCAATCCGAAAAGTATAAGTCATTTCACTTTGATGGGATGCCGTGTACTATAGGCTTTTTTTCTCTAGCATCCATTAGAGGCTATTGACTGTCAGAAGTTCTTTATCCAACTTTGACAAACTTTATGGTCCCAGAACAAGTACTGACAGTTACTTCAAAATACAATCAAGCAATCAAGAAGAGGTCTGGACAAAAGCCAAATTATCTTGCCAGTCGTTTCTACTCAATTCTTGGCTTCCTCTTAAGTCAGCAAAGACTTTGCTAGAAATGATTGCTAAGCCACTAGACACGCAAGATGTGGTGAACAGTCAAAAATTCCATAGACATTAACCCTTTGAACCCGAGATGCTGCTTTTCTTGTCCAGGAACATGATGCATCTTAATAGGTCATAATTCCATTAAGTAGACTGGCTGCTAAGTGAATGTGTGGGGTAGACCAGTCAGTATTTCAATGTGCAGCACCAAAGCTGCGCATTGAAAATATCAATTGGTCTATCCCCAAATAATGAATATGGATTGTTCCAGTTGCAGTCGTTCAACTGACATGGAAGATAACACCCATCTTGAAAGGGTTAAGGATTGAAAAAAACTATGTTTCTGTAAGATTTTTTGTGTGAACGCATCTTTTAGAATCCCTTAGTTTATCAAAAAAGTGAAAGGTTCTGAGTGGACATTTGCCCTTCTCCTCTCCATATTTTCAAATCAAGGAGATCCTGCCCTTTCAGATTACATTTGGTAAAGGGTTAAGTCTGTAGATTTAGAGCATGAATTGATGTGTGATTCATTTAATTTGTGAACTTCAGCCTGATTAGCGTGACATTTAGCCAATAAATTAAAAGATGATTTAGAAAGATCCATACTTGAACAAGTTATGTTTGATCTTAAATCATACTTGAAGGTTTTGAAACTGACTTGCTCAGAAAATGAGCTTATTGACCTTGTTCCAGTCTGGCGTCATAACTGTTTCAGGTAGTGGGTTAAAATAAGAAAAAGAAAAAAATGTTTAAGTTGGTTTTGCATATACAGTGGAGTCCACTTAATTGGATATCTCTTAATTGTATATCCCTGTTAATTGAATATAATTTCCCAATACAAAACCATTTACCATGCCTCCAGTACAAATTTGACCTGCTAATTGAATATAGGTTATAGAGTAAACTCCTGTTAATTGAATAAAAAATCTTGTAACATGTCAAGAAATTACCCTGACTCTTCCCAGTTTTCCTTTGGTTATAGACCAATTTGGCCTCAGTACATCCAATACAGGCATTCAATCTATTATATCTTTTTTGACAGAGCTCATGGAGCTCTGTCAAACAAAATATAAGAGGATAAACGCTAAGTTTATCTCTAGAATACAGGAAGGTGACACAATCCCTGTTAATTGAATACTCTTGTTAACTGAATAATTTTCATTGGCAAGTGACTATTCAATTAACAGGGCTCCACCTTATAAGTGATGTTATAATTTTGAAATGGAAATTATTTCAACCACCAAAGGTTCAGTTCATGAATTTTCATTCAGATGGACTTCAGGCTATAAAATTATCATTTATTAGGCCTAAAAAGTTCAAAATATGTTTCTCATGCCCTCCCATGTGCTCCTTTTGTATAACCAATGCAAACTTAAAAAAAAAAAATTAAATCGTTTAGTTCTGATATTTTCCATGTACCAAAGTTAATAAAATTGATAAATTTGTCTTTTGAGTGCAACAAGGCTTTGCAATGGCTTGGCATTGCAAACCCTTCTTGCACCCAAGGGACAAAATACACCCCCACCCATGCTATTCTGTAGATTTTGATGGCCTAAGACGTAAAAGAAACCAAGAACATGAACTTTTGATGGCAAAGAAATAATTACAAAAAAAAAAAATAAAAACCTCCTGCCCACATGCAATTTTACAAAAAATGGCTGGAGAAACAGAAGGTCTACTTTGTGTGGCCTTTTTACACTTGGGTTGCAGTATTGATGTAGCAGCAGATGCTTAAAAGTGACCTTGGACATAATTAAATAAATAAATGAATAAATAGAAATATTTTCCACAAATTAATAATTACCTTCGTGCTTTTAAATTTATTCTGATCAGCACTACTCGACATCCTATTGTACAAGTCTTAAACCAGGTTTTTGTTCCTAATGCAGCACATTGTGACAAAAATATGGTGTTTTGGAGGCATTTGTTGCCCCATTTTATTGCTGAACCTGGAAAATGCTGGATTTCAAGTACTTTTTTTTTCAGTGAAGGCTGAGCCACATACCTCAGACCAGGTTATTGTCAATTCATCACAATGATGTCTGTGTTCCAATAAGACCCTGCCCAAAGCTCAAAATCCACAGTGTGGAATGAACAAGGCAACTTCAGTGAACGAGGCAACTTTAAAAAATTTAGTAAATAAACCTCTTGTGTACCCCACAACGTAACTGCACAACAAATGAAAGTGTCAATGAGTCGGTAGCTTAACTTGTCTGTGTGTTGAGTGTGATGAAAAGGATAATCAATGTTTATGAAAGGATTATGAAATAAGACAAGAATTGTGATAATTGGGAATATGTTAATTTCCGTTTCCTGTATGCTGTGTTTTCAATAAAATAATATGAGGTGTAGACTGTACTAAAGAATTGAGGGGTTGGTTAATGTGGCCCTCACAGTTAATATATAGGTGGCCCTCACAGTTAATTTATTCCAAAACGAGTCATCCTATCAAGTTACAATGAAATGCCTTCATAAATGCAGTCTGTAGACTGTGCTAAAGGTTTTTCCCATCATGGTTAACCAATCGCAACCAAAAGAGGACGTCCTCATCTAGACATTACACTGAGTCATCCTGCTAAGTTACAATGAAATCCCTTCATAAATATGACCTATAGTCTGTGCAAAAGTTTTTTGGGTTTTGAACTCAGGCAGCCGTCATGGTTGAATGATCGCAACCAAAAGGGGACGTTCTCATCTGGCATTATCTGGAGTCATCTACCAAGTTACAATGAAATCCCTTCATAAATGCGACCTGTAGACTGTGCTAAAGGTTTTTGGGCCCCTGAAACCGGCACAGTTGACCAATCATGACCAAAAGCGGGTGTTATCATCTAGACATTATATGGAGTCAACCTACCAAGTTACAATGAAATCCCTCCATAAATACGACCTATAGAATATGCTAAAGGTTTTCGGGTTTTGGGCTTGGGCAGCCATCACGGCAGAATGATCGCGACCAAAAGTGGACGTTCTCAGCTAGACATTATTTGGAGTCATTCTACCAAGTTACAATGAAATCCCTTCATAAATATGACCTGTAGACTGTGCTGAAGGTTTTTGGACTTCAGGCCCCTGTAGCCATTACAGTTGACCAATCGTGACCAAAAAGGGTCGTTCTCATCTAGACATTATATGAAGTCAACATACCAAGCTACAATGAAGTCCCTCCATAAATACGACCTGTAAACTGTACTAAAGGTTTTCGGATTTTGGGCTCGGGCAGTCATCACGGTTGACAGATCGCGACCAAATGAAGTTCTCATCTAGACATCATACGGAGTCATTCTACCAAGTTACAATGAAATTCCTCCATATTAACCCTCTGCACACTGATGTCAAAATACTAACACTTCAACTGGTCATTTTTCCCCATAATGCAACTAGGAATTTAACCAATTCAATCGTCTTTGACAGAGCTCAATGAGCTCCGTCAAAGAAGATTGAATTGATTAAATTACTATTTCCATTATGGGAAAAAATTGTATCCCGAAATTTAGACATTTTGACATCAGTGTGCAGAGGGTTAAATATGACCTGCAGACTGTGCTAAAAGTTTTGGGGTTTCAGGCTTGTGCAGCCATCACGGTTGACAGATCATGACCAAAAGGGGGACGTTCTCATCTAGATATTATACAGAGGCATCCTACAAAGTTACAATGAAATCCCTTCATAAATATGACCTGTAGACTGTGCTAAAGGTTTTCGGGTTTTGGGCTCGGGCAGCCATCACGGTTGACCAATCGCGACCAAAAGGGGACGTTCTCATCTAGACATGACCCCAAACCTGCATATGAAATTTTGTAGCGTTCAGACAAGAACTATGGGGTGTAGCCTGTGCTAAAGGAAAATCTGAACAGACTCACAGATTCACAGACTTCCGCACGCGTGATAGCAATAACTTATCTTGACTTTGTCAAGTTAAGCTAAAAATCAATAACATAGATAAAAGTTGAGGTTATACCATTTCAGTTCAAATCATGAACAAGTTCATGATTTGAGCTGAGATGGAGTAACCTCAACTTTTTTGTAAGTGGGCTGTGAGTATACATTCATAGAATCATCACTGACCTTGAAAAATATGATTTTATAGGCAGTATGCACCTTGAATCTCCTCCCATTGTTATCATCTTTTCAAATATTTCACTTGGTCACATCACACGGTAACACATGCCACTGGAGCCATAAATAAAGAAAAAACTAATCAAGCTTTTATCCAATCAGAGGGCGTGGATTTCAGTCTTATTGGAACATGTGCAGTTACTGACCATTGGATAGACTATCCTGTTTGTACTGTACAAATTGTTCTCCACTTTTTACATTTTGTCAGATAACATTACCATGTGCAGGAAGCATTCATAGTTTCATACTCATTAAAAAATGAAAATTTCAACAATGTTCAATGTTTTTTTCCTCACTTTTCCATTGTTGTGTGCTCATTGCCAGAAGCCACTAACAAAGCTTAAAGGTTCGGAAAATTTCTTGTGCTCTACTCTCTCCATCATAACAGTGTGTGTTTATTTCATCAAACAATAACCTTGCTTTAGTGCTTACATTAACCCTCTGCACACATCAGAATGCAGAGGGTTAACACTTGAGTCCCCATACAGCCCCAAACTGCCCCTCTTAAATTTCTTTGAAACTCCCCAGGTATTCATCCTTGAGAACTCTTCAGTAAGGCAGAATTTATCTTGACAATGTTTTCACATCATTGTTGGTTGCTTGTACAGACAGCCATCAATGATGTAGAAACACTGTTAAGTCATCTGAAACTGTGTATATGTATATATGGTAAATATTTGACCATTTGTTACTGACCATACCTTTTGCGCAATCTGTGTTGGCAAGCGAGCAGGCTTTCTCGGTTGCTGGTCTAATACTCTGGAATGCCACCACATGTTTCGGTCACAACCAAGTAGGGCTGCACAGTATATCGATAAACCGATGTATTCTGGTATTCAAACCAATATCGATTGAATACCGGTGTAATTACACAAATATCGGTTTATCGTCATTATTTATTTACCCACAATTTAATTTTCAAGATGTCTTGAGTTTTTTAATTGTATCCCCGAATGAATAATATTATCCCGTTATCCAAGGAATCGTCTGCTTGTGCCCTCGTAATATACAAATTCAGCAGCTGAAAAATAATTTTAAAACATTTCAACAAAACTATATCATGTGACCCCTCATTGGAATGAGCTCGTTGAGCTTGTTCCATTGAGGGGTCACATGATATAGTTTTGTTGAAATCTTTGGTGAAAATCTGATAAACTAATTTTGTAAATAATAAATTTTGATTTCGTCTGCGTTAGGTAAAGGTTTTTTGAACCGCATCATCAAGGCATGCTACTTCGTTTCGACTGTGTTGCCTCGATTGTGGTACTTGTGTTCATATATCGGAACAGTTTTCGATATACCGGTATACCGCAGTATTTTTTTGAATACCTATACCGGTATTCAGTTTTGAATATTGTGCAGCCCTACAACCAGGTTTATTTGCTTCCAAGAAACAACTTAAAACTCGTCTATTCAAATCATTTATTTCATAGCTTGTGTTCTACAATCTGTAAAGCATTTTAGAACACCCTTGGTGGTTTCACATTGTAAAGGATATCTGGTAGAGGATATCTAGTGTTTTTGAGTGGATACTGAAAATTATCTCATGAGTGACCAATACAAATGTTTATTTTTTGCAAGCACTTGCGTGAGCAAAAATAGCCATTTGTCTCGGTCACAAGTGAGATAATTTCAGGTATCCACTCAAATACACTAGATTTTCTTTTTATTATACGCTTTTTATAAGAATCTGATATTTTCACTCGTTTCAACCATGAATTGATGCATGAAAGTAAACAGCGCATTGAATAATTGATACGCGGAAGTGATTTGATCAATACTCGGAACAGATAGTGTCTTGCGATCTGATTCAGTTGGTGGGTTTCTAGTCCAAACATGGCCTGAAAGTTCGTAGTATAAATCTTTGGTTTGGTACTTCCTTTGAAAGGACGTATATTACGGACTTTCAGGCCATGTTTGGACCAGCAGGTTTCATGCATCAATTCAAGGTGAATACATGTTGAATTATTGCTGGACATGATCAGTATTCACTCAGAAAACACTAAATTTTCTTTTCATTATACCTTTCTAGAACAAATCGATGATTTCCAGTGATAATTTGACTCGTATTCACCTTAAAGTGATGCTTTGAAAGCCGCCATTTTAATTGATACTGTGAAAGTGAAAATTTCTATATCTTCACAGTGGGGAATACAATTTCTATCTTTCTGCAATTTCTTCGATAATCTATTGTTTAGCGTATAATAAAATTAATTATTATTAATATTATTGTTATTATTATTATTATTATTATTATATTATCCTAAAATTAATGAGGGTTTATGGGGTTAACAGTTTCTTTTGTAAAGAGATTGAGAATATATATATAGACATTATGCCAGTTCATTTTGCAAAATGTGAAGGTTTCACCTAACAGCAACTTTAAACCAATTTTGATAACCAATTTAACCCCCATAAACTGAATCCTAGTGGGAACCCAGTGATGTGAAGCAGTGCTTGTTTACAGTGGTAAACAAGCTCTGTTTTACTGGTAAAATAGGACGTGGTAAGCAATGCCTGCAGTGGAAGTCCTCTAAAATTGGCAACATTGGCTGGACTTGACTTTATATCCATGTTGTGGTAACCCTTGGCCACTGTGCAGAAAGATGAGACCTTAAACACCAATAAATAAATAAATACAATCTGATGTCAAAATACCAAAATTTCAAGCCACAATTTTTTCCCATAATGCAAATAGTAATTTTAAGCAATTCATTACTGTTTGATAAGAGTTCACTGCATTCTGCCCAAGAAGAATGAATTATGAGAAAAGTTTGCTGACTGAAATTTTTCTCTTTCAACATTGATTACAGAGGAATAACTGAAATGGCAACTGTTTGTGGTCTTTTTGGAATTTCAAACAGACATTAAATTTCATTGTATATGATCTCAATATGCTTGACTACTGTTGGGCAGTATTACAATTTACCACCTCTAGCCGTTATCAAAATTAATACCATCATTTATTTATTTATTTATTTATTTATTTATTTATTTATTTATTTATTTATTTGTCAATGTTTAAGGTCACATATTTCTTCTGCACAAAGTTAATTGTGACCGCAACTTTGATATAAAGTCAAGTTTAGCCAATCATTTATACCCATGTTACCCATTTTAGAGAACTTCCACACCAAGCATTGGTTACTGGGTCCTATTTTATGAGGAAACAAGCACTTCCTCACTTTCCAGGGTTTCCACAAAGAAGTGATGTCATTGGATTTTGAAAGAAAAAAATGGTGTATTGCAAATGATGGATATATCATCACCAAATGTTATTTGAAGGGAAAAGTTGATATCCCTCCTCCTCCCTCCAAATAATTTTGCAGTTGGGACATTTTCATCTGGATTGGTGTCTCAGATTTCAGTCCTGCTCTTTCCAGTAATCGTCTACTTTCTTACCAAACTTGATTTGATACTTGGACTAATGTCACATGCACAGATGGTTGTACAAACTGGAGGTCTGTTATAAATTATTCAGACCAATAGGGTCTGATATGACCAATTTGAAGTACTGGTGTACAGTACAGCTGCCGTAGACTGGTCACTTTCCATGTGTGGGCAATATTTTCATGGACGATATAATATTAGATTCCAAACAGTAATTATAGGAATAATCATCAAAAATTTCATTAATGAAGCACTGGGTACAACCCATTGCTTCATTAATAATAAAAATTTTGCTGATGATGACTTTTTAGTTCACCTGACTGAAAGTCAGGTGGAGCTTAAGTGATCACTTTCTGTCCGTCGTCCATCGTCCGTCCGGCATCCTGGACCAAATAGAACCAAATTTGATATGCTTGTTCCTTATCTGTCAATACAAGTTTCTTCAAATAAAGTTACCATGCACACAGGGGGCACCACAAAGGGCATTACTCTGATAGCATCCCCGTGGGAACCCCGGGAAGTAAGCAGCACTTGTTTACTGTGGTCAACCAGTTCCGCTTTTCTAGTAAAATAGGACCCAGTCACCAATGCTTGGGGTGAAAGTCCTCTAAAATGGGCAACATGTTGATCAACGATTGACTAAACTTGACTTCATCTCCATGTTGTGTCACGATTAGCCATGGTGCATAAATATGTGACGTTAACCACCAACAAACAAAATACTCTGATAGCACCCATAAATTGTTTTCCAAAATTAAAAAAATCCTCTTCAGAACCATCAATTAGAATTTTTGGATATTTGGTATATCTTCTCTAGGGGTCAGATTCAAGTTTGTTCAGATCAAGTCCCTGGGTTAATATTTGGGTTTCCTATGGGAGCCCAAATTTCAACTTCGTGCAATAAGAGGAAATTTCACTAAAAATCTTCTTCAGATCCACCAGTTAGAATGCTTTTTTATTTGGTATACAACATCTCTAGGAGGGTCAGATTCAAGTTTGTTCAAATCGGGTCCCTGGGTTAATATTTGGGCTCTCCATGTGAGGAAATTTCTTTAAAAATCTTCTTCAGATCCACCAGTCAGAATCCTTTCATATTTGGTATAAAACAGCTCTGGGGGGTCGGATTCACGTTTGTTCAAATCAGGTCCCTGGGTTTATATTTGGTCTCCCTATGGGAAGCCAAATTTTAACTAACTTAGTGCAATATAAGGGAATTTCTTTAAAAATCTTCTTCAGATCCACCAGTCAGAATACTTTCATATTTGGTATACCACATCTCTAGGGGGATCAGATTCAAGTTTGTTCAAATCTGATCCCTGGCTTAATATTTGGGCTCTCTATTGGAGCCTAAAGTTTAACTTAGTGCAATATGAGGAAATTTCTTTAAAAATCATCTTCAGATCACCAGTCAGAATCCTTTCATGTTTGGTGTACAATATCTCTAGGAGGTTAGATTTAAGTTTGTTCAAATTGTGTCCCTGGATTTATTTTTTGGCTCCCTATGGAAGCCTGAATTTTAACTTAGTGCAATATGAGGAAATTTCTTTAAAGAAATCTTTTCATATTTGTTATACAACATCTTTATGGGGGTCAGAGGGGGCGCGGTGGCTCAGTTGGTAGAGGTGCAGGCTGCAAGCCGAGGGGTCCTCGGTTCGAATCCCACCTGTGGCAACCGCGTTGTGTCCTTGGGCAAGACACTTCACCCCGATTGCCTACATGGGGGCACGATGACGCTGTGTACTGAGGCGTACTGCACGTCGATGGTGCGCATGTCTTCAACCAATCTAACCCTGCCTGTGCTGCGGTGTAGAGTTCAGAGTTACGATGTTGGGGAGCTGACAGCTGCTCGTCGTTGCTCGGTGGTTCTCTCCGGGTACTCCGGCTTCCTCCACCCGTAAAACTGTCACGGTCATGATTAGCCATTGTGCATAAGTATGTGTCCATAAACACCAATAAATAAATATTAATAAATATGGGGGTCAGATTCAAGTTTGTTCAAATCGGGTCCCTGAGATAATATATGGGCTCTCGATGGGGGGTGGGAGGGTGCAGTGACATAACAACCCTTGGAAGTTTTGCAGTGCTTGTCTACAGTAGATAGAATTGGAAGCAGTAAGGAAGACTTTTGATGATAATCATCTGACATAGACACTGGAGTTATGAAAAATTTCCTGACTTCATTCCTCTGTTGTGTTGATGAACCGTGACTAACTGTATGTGATCCAAAATACTTCTTTGAACCACTTTGTCAGGTGAGTAATTTAGGTCCCTTGGGGCCTCTTGTTTGGTATGCAGCTTCCTTATGACCAGTGGAATCAGATGGACCAAACAAATTGCTGTTGGTTTTTGTCATGGGGTGCCATATGAGGACTGTTGGCAATAGGAAAATATAAATTTTATAGTAAATTTCCTTTCTTATTAGCTCAACTTTGACGAAGTCAAATTTGAGCTATTGTCATGGCCCGTCGTCCGTCTGTCCGTATGTCCGTCTGTCCGTACGTCAACAATTGGCTATGGCTCGGGCTAGAGGTCGTATTTATGAACAGATCTTTACGAAACTTCTTGTGTACCTTTGTTATGACCCTGGGATGGGAACGAGTGTTTTTAGGTTTGGTCCGAAATTCAAGATGGCTGCCAGTGGCCATTTTGTACCGATGATGCAAAAATCAGTTTTTTGTACAGAACTTCTGTATGAAAGTTCTGATTTGAATAAAGTTTTGTATAAATGTTTAGTACCATGGGATACATCACATATAATACGGGTTTTTTTCTCGTGCGTAAATTATGGAAATTAGACTGACTTTGATTTATTTAGTGTTACTTTCAGAGCTGTAAGTGCCAAGCTGCTATGGCTCGGGCTAGAGGCCGTATTTATGAACCGATCCTTACGAAACTTCTTGGATACCTTTGTTATGACCGTGGGACGAGAACGAGTGTTTTTGGGTGCGGTCCAAAATTCAAGATGGCTGCCAGCTACCATTTTGTACCGACGATGCAGAAATCTGTTTTTTGTACAGAACTTCCATATGAAAGCTCTGATTTGAATAATTTTTTGTATGAATGTTTAGTACCATGGGATACATCACATATAATACGGGTTTTTTCTCGTACGTAAATTGTGCAAATTAGACTAATTTTGATGTTTTTTGGGGTTACTTTCAGCACTGTAAGTGCAAATGCCAATACAGCTTGGGCTAGAGGCCGTATTTATGAACCGATCTTTACGAAACTTCTTGGGTACCTTTGGTATCACCGTGGGACGAGAACGAGTGTTCTTGGGTCCGGTCCGAAATTCAAGATGGCCGATGGCAGCCATTTTGTACAAAATTAGGTGCAATCAGATTTTTGCACAGAACTTCCATATGAAAGCCCTGATTTGAATAATTTTTTTGTGTGAATGTTTAGTACCATGGGATGCATCACATATAATACGGGTTTTTTTCTCGTGCAGAAATTATGCAAATTAGAGGAACTTTGAATTTTTTCAGTGCGACTTACACACAGTAAGTACACATGTCAATATGGCTCAGACTAGAGTCTGTATTTATGAACTGATCTTCACGAAATGTCTTGGGTACCTTTGTTATCACCTTGGGACGAGAACGAGTGTTTCTGGGTGCGGTCTAAAATTCAAGATGGCTGCCAGTGGCCATTTTGTACCGAAATTAGGTCTAATCAGTTTTTTGTACACAACTTCTATACAGCTCAGACTAGAGGCCATATTTATGAACCAATCTTTACGAAACTTCTTGGGTAACTTTGTTATCACCGTGGGATGAGAGCGAGTGTTTTTGGGTGTGGTCCGAAATTCAAGATGGCCACCAGCAGCCATTTTGTACCAAAATTAGTGCAATCAGTCTTTTGTATAGAACTTCTGTATGAAAGTTCTGATTTTAATAAATTTTTGTATGAATGTTTAGTAACATGGAATACATCACATATTGTAAGGGGTTTTTTTTCGTGCAGAAATTATGCAAATTAGATGAACTTTGATTTATTCAGTGCAACTTACACAATGTAAGCACACATGTCAATACGGCTCAGGGTAGAGGCTGTATTTATGAACCGATCTTCACAAAACTTCTTGGGTACCTTTGTTATCTCCTTGGGATGAGAATGAGTGTTTCTGGGTACGGTCCAAAATTCAAGATGGCTGCCAGTGGCCATTTTGTACCGAAATTAGGTCCAATCAGTTTTTTGTCACAAGTTCTATACAGCTCGTATTTATGAACTGATCTTCACAAAACTTCTTGAGTACTTTTGTTTTCACCTTGGGACAGGAACGAGTGTGTTTTGGGGTGCCTTTGTTATCACTGTGCTATGAGAACAAATATTTTGGGGTTCAGTCAGACCCACTCTGGGACTCAAAGATTTTTTCTAGTTCAGCATCTGACTGTCACCCACCTTTACAATACTTTACCTATACATTTGTTACAGGCAACGGTCAGTATTTATGTACAGACCGTTACAATACTTTATATGTACCTTTGTTATCAGGTCATTACCTAGATGTTTGTCATTGCTGTGTCACATACTATACATGTACATGTCTTTGTCTTGACAAGTTGAGCTACAGTGTCATTGACACTTTCATTATACCTACCGCAGTTGTTTACTACAGGCTTGCACTACAGTGGAAGAACCTAACTCGGATAAAATACTCTCTATTTTAATCTTTCCCAAGAGATTTGGGAAAGAAAAGTGGTGTAAAAACACCACGAAAAAATAAGCCAAAACTGGGTCAAGCGCCATTGGCGCACACCCAGTATGGGATGCTCTTCCATAGTACAAATCCACGACTACCGTAAAACAGTGTGCAGTGCGTCAATTCGTCATTCTTTTGATTCCAACAACACAGGAGTAATGTGATCAGCGGGGAGGAAGGATTCTTACCCGAATAAGAAGACGGGAGGGCCTCCATGTAAACAATTGCGGTAGGTATAATAAGAAATGAAATTTACTATAAAATTTATATTTCTTATCAACCTACCTCAATTGTTTACTACAGGCTGGATGGAGGGAATCACATAACCAACCCACACATAACTCAATAGCACTGGAACCGTGGACAGAGGAAGAGATCCCTAGGCCTATCAAACCATAGCATCACAAACATTAGAAAAGACAATGAAAGATGAGGTGTATGGTGAAGTGCGACACACAGACAGAAAGGGCAGGAACAGCACAGAGCTGGAACTGACCCTGAAAAAAGCTGAAAGGTTGGGATAGACAACAGCCTGAGCCGAAGAAAGAGGGCCCCAAGGACCAAGGTCCTCGATCGGCTCCTGCAACTGTCACAGATAAAAGGAGAATGTAGCATTTCTCCAGTAGGCTGCCAGTATAACATCCGTCATCCGACAACATGACAGAGTTATTAAAAGAGGAAGACAATGCATGCACCTCGTGGCAGAAAAAACAATTGGTAATACAATCACCAGTAGCTAGACGAGCGGAAGCTGCACGAATAGCAAGACAAATCCATCGAGAAATGGATGCAGGAGAGATCTGGCATGTGAGAAAATGCATATTCATCCAGGATAAAGGCGCGAACGCCCCCACCCCCAAGCAGTGCAGCGCCCAAGAAAATGACCGTCTTGGAGTAAACTACAAAGTCCTAGGCCTTTTCAAGGAAAAGAGCTGAACAAGCTTGGAGAGGCAAGGATGAGTGGCAAAACAATGCGGTATCACATATGAAAAAAGGTCTCCAAAGCATGGACTTGTACCCATTGCTGGAGACCCCAGAAACAAACATAAACCAGAAACTCCACAAGCGGTGTGATCGAAGGAGTGACCGAAGCAACAGAGTGATCGCACACCATCGACAGAAGAACCTTCCACTTAGCCACAGAGGCTAAACCAGTGGAGTGAGTGCCTCCTTGAAGAAGATTAGCAACTCCACTGCGTGTCTCAAAAAACCACTACGGAGGAGACAGGACCCAATAAAAGACGTGCGAAGGCACAATGAAGTCGGGTCAACTTGAAACCTCCTCGGGCGACTTTGGCAAAGAAAGTCGCGATGTAGAGGGAGACATGCCAGAACCGCCGCTAACAGAGAGCGGAGCAGATTGATCCACACTCACCGAGGA
This sequence comes from Pictodentalium vernedei, assembly GCA_031216915.1. Lineage (NCBI taxonomy): Eukaryota > Metazoa > Mollusca > Scaphopoda > Dentaliida > Dentaliidae > Pictodentalium > Pictodentalium vernedei. The sequence continues at coordinate 141,386,144 of CM062289.1, read as the reverse complement.
GATGGGTGTGATCGAAAGGATTCGACGACTGCAGGTGCATATCTGGGAGAGAACCTGAGGCGGACTCGGAACCGGCAGGAAGGCATAGCCGACAAGACCATCCCAAAGGAGGGCCAGAGCGTCCACGGCAAAAGCTAGAGTATCTGGACACTGGGGCACAAAAGTGTCCACCTGATGGTTCCAACGAGTCGCAAAGAGATCGATGGAACCCGCCATGTGGATCATCCACTTGGTGGAAAAGGACAGGGAGTCGGCTAGGACGTTCAGACGACCGGAAATGTGACGAACAACCACCCCGGCGTTGACATCCTGAGCGAGCAGTAGAAGATCCCGAGCCAATTCATGCATTGGAACCGAGTGCGTGCCGCCCTGGTCCCGAATGTAAGCAACCACTGTCGAATTGTCGAACAACAGAAGGACATGACGATTCGACAGGTGAGGGACCCACTGCCTGAAACTCAGAAGAGCAAGAAGCTCTGCTAGCTGATGTGTAGAGATGCCCGATCCTGGTCCCACATCCTGTGAAGGGAAAGACCTGGAGGATCCAATGTTGCACCCCATCCGAGATCGCTGACATCTGCCGTCAGAACGCGATCAGGCATGGGTAAGTCCAACAGGACACCCTGCGTGATCCACTGAACATTCATCCAGGGGAGAAGGTGAGGATAAGAGAATCTGGTAACTGAAGCACCAGATCCAGAGAATTGATATTCGGCCTCCAACGACTGAGCAGAAAGTGTTGGAGAGGTCTGACATGCAGCCGACCTAGAGGAATGAGATCCGTCCCCGAACCGCAGAGACCGACCAGCCGGAGAATACTCCGTGCCGTCGCGGATGTGGACTGGGACAGAGTCAGAACAAAAGCTGAGAGAATCACAGCCTTGGAATTGAATTGGGTGCGGAAAGCCATCCCCAGATGACAAAACGACCGAGAAGGGACCAGGTCCGACTTCTCGTTGACTCTGAATCCTAGCGACGTGAGCAAGCTCAACAGAGTGGCGACATCCGACTCCAGTAAGGCAGCATTGGAATGCCTCTGGAGGATATCATCCAGACATGCCGAAGTAGTCACCCTGGACTGTGTGCGATGGAAAGCTATCACATGCGACATCAGTCTGGTGAAGGCCCAAGGAGCCAGGTTGAGGCCGAAAGGCATGGCCTTGAACTGGTAAAACTCGCCCCAGAGCGAACCTGAGATACTTCCATGACGACCGATGAATCGGAACGTGAAAGTAAGCGTCTCGTAGGTCGAAGCTGGAAGTGAAATCTCCCTGGTGAATTGAACGGCGGACCGACCTGAAGGTCTCCATGCTGAACTTGGGAGCAATGATAGACTGGTTCAGGATACTCATATCGATAACCGGTCGGAGTCGGCCGTCCTTCTTTGGCACCAAGAACAGGCGGAAATAGAACCCCACTGACTGAATGTTCTTGATGACCTCGATCGCCCCCTTTGTCAGGAAATTGTCTTTCTCCGTGGACAAAAGTTCCCGACATAAAACGTCTGAAGGAACTGTGGTTGGTAGAGGCACCCTGGACAGAGTGGGGTGCCATCAGAAGGATATTCGCAGCCCGGACCGAACAACATCTAACACCCAAGGGTCGGATGTGATGGTGGCCCAACGGTCTGCGAACTCTGCTATCCTTCCTCCAACCTGGGACGAGTCGAGGTGAGGACCTTCATTTCGAGCCCCGACGAGGCCCGCGAGAGGAGAAACCACCTCCTCAACTGAATGAAGAATCCCGATACTTCCCTCTAGTCTGCCGACGCTTTCCCTTACCCCTTCAGTAAGAAGTAGAAGCGGTGGCAGATGGCAGGTGGCTTTCATTTGTTTCTGATTGGTGGATTTTGAAAAATCTTCTCCTCTGAAACCACAGGGCCAAATGTTTTGTAACTTTGCATGGTTGATGACTGGGACCCCCTCTACCAACGATCCACATTTAATGTTGATCGGAGTGCAAACATGACTACAATTGCAGCTTATATTTACTATAGAAACCCTATGGGAAATCACATTTTCATCTTCTTCTCTGGAACAACTGAGCCGACGTGAACCAAACTTCGCAAGAATGGTCTATGAGAGGATGGGAATATGTGGCCGCCAGAGGCTATATTCTAATTCTTAACCCAATGCCTTTCCTGTCTGCACGAAGATCGGTACTGTCAGCAAAATACTTGTTTTTTTTAGATCTGGTAAGGGTTGGTTCCAGTTTTCATTACTAAGAACTGGGAAAACCCCCCAATATACTGTGTATACATTACAAGTCAAAATAAGTTGTAGCATAACTGCAATAAACTAAGTAAACTACTGTTCCTGCACTGACAAGATCAGAATCTGACATTTTCTGGAAAGCTATCAGTGAGAGCTTTCCAGAAAATGATGTCAGCTTTTGGTCTTATCAGTGTAGGAAGAGAGAAGATACATAGTTTATAGGATTATCCTACAACTTATTTTGACTTGTACTGTAAACAAGTGCAGCTGTAATTATTAGCTCAACGTTGGCGAAGCCAAATTTGAGCTTATGCCATGGCCCGTCGTCCATCTGTCCGTCTGTCCGTCAACAATTGGATACGACTCGGGCTAGAGGCCGTATTTATGAACTGATCTTTACGAAACTTCTTGGATACCTTTGTTATGACCGTGGGACGAGAACGAGTGTTTTGGGTGCGGTCCGAAATTCAAGATGGCTGCCAGCCGCCATTTTGTACCGACGATGCAGAAATCTGTTTTTTGTACAGAACTTCCTTATGAAAGCTCTGATCTGAATAATTTTTTGTATGAATGTTTAGTACCATGGGATACATCACATATAATACGGGTTTTTTTCTCGTGCGTAAATTATGCAAATTAGACTAACTTTGATGTTTTTTGGTGTTACTTTCAGCACTGTAAGTGCAAATGCCAATACGGCTCGGGCTAGAGTCCGTATTTATGAACCGATCTTTACGAAACTCCTTGGGTACCTTTGTTATCACCGTGGGATGAGAACGAGTGTTTTGGGGTCCGGTCCGGTCCGAAATTCAAGATGGCCGATGGCAGCCATTTTGTACAAAATTTGGTGCAATCAGATTTTTGCACAGAACTTCCATATGAAAGCGCTGATTTGAATAATTTTTTGTGTGAATGTTTAATACCATGGGATACATCACATATAATACGGGTTCTTTTCTCATGCAGAAATTATGCAAATTAGATGAACTTTGATTTTTTCAGTGCTACTTACACACAGTAAGTACACATGTCAATACGGCTCGGGCTAGAGTCTGTATTTATGAACCGATCTTCACGAAATGTCTTGGGTACCTTTGTTATCACCTTGGGACAAGAATGAGCGTTTCTGAGTGCGGTCCAAAATTCAAGATGGCTGCCAGTGGCCATTTTGTACCGAAATTAGGTCTAATCAGTTTTTTGTACACAACTTCTATACAGCTCAAGCTAGAGGCCGTATTTATGAACCGATCTTTATGAAACTTCCTGGGTACCTTTGTTATCACCGTGGGATCTGAACGAGTGTTTTTGGGTGTGGTCTGAAATTCAAGATGGCCACCAGCAGCCATTTTGTACCAAAATTAGTGCAATCAGTCTTTTGTACCGAACTTCTGTATGAAAGTTCTGATTTGAATAAATTTTTGTATGAATGTTTAGTAACATGGAATACATCGCATATGGTACGGCTTTTTTTCTCGTGTAGAAATTATGCAAATTAGATGAACTTTGATTTATTCAGTGCTACTTATACACTGTAAGTGCACATGTCAATACGGCTCGGGCTGGAGGCTGTATTTATGAACCGATCTTCATAAAACTTCTTGGGTACCTTTGTTATCACCTTGGGACGAGAACGAGTGTTTCTGGGTGTGGTCCAAAATTCAAGATGGCTGCCAGTGGCCATTTTGTACCGAAATTAGGTCCAATCAGTTTTTTGTCACAACTTCTACACAGCTCATATTTGTGAAGTGATCTTCACTAAACTTCTTGGGTACCTTTGTTTTCACCTTGGGACAGGAATGTGTTTTGGGGTGCCTTTTTATCACTGTGCTATGAGAACAAATATTTTGGGGTTCAGTCAGACCCACTCTGGGACTCAAAGATTTTTTTTATAGTTTAGCATCTGACTGTCACCCACCTTTACAATACTTTACCTATACATTTGTTACAGGCAACGCTATTTATGTACAGAGCGTTACAATACTTTATATGTACCTTTCTTATCAGATGTTTATCATTGCTGTGTCACATACTATACATGTACATGTCTTTGTCTTGACAAGTTGAGCTACAGTGTCATTGACACTTTCATGTTAATACATGTATTACTCTCAAGTTACTAATCAGAAATACTGATTGATGACAAGTGTTTGGAAAGCATGGAAGTTTTGTTTATTTTCTTTTCTCATCATGTACAGCTTAGCTAACCAGTCAATTATATCATTTAAGATATGCCAAAATTGGAGTAAAATGTGACCCTGTAACCCTTTAGCTATTTGAAGAGAATACTGTCTGAAAAAATTGTAATTTTCAAAATATTTAACCTTAATTTACTGATTTTTTTGTTGAAATAGAATTCATAAATGTGTGCATTTTCAAGAAATCTTCTTTGAAACTACAGGGCCAAATGTTTTGAAACTTAGTGTGACTGATGACTGGAACCCCCTCTGCCAATGATCCTCATTTAATCTTCATCGGGTTGCAATTATGGCTGCAATTGTGGCTTATAGTTACTATAGAAACCCTATAGGAAATAACATTTTCATCATCTTTGAAAGTACTGAGCCAATGTGAACCAGACTTGTCGGGCATGGTCTATGAGAGGTTCTCTACAACTGTTACTCATTTTATTCCTGTTGGATTAAAAACATGGCCACCAGAAGCATTCTTTGATTCTGATTGGTCAATTTTGAAAACTCTTCTCTGAAAGTACAAAGTCGAATGTTTTGAAAACTTCATATGATTGAGGACTGGGACACCTACCAATGATCCTCATTTAATGTTGATGTAATGTTGCAAACATGGCCATAATTGCAGCTCATAGTTACCATGGACATCCTATGGGAAATCATATTTTTTATATTTTTGATTCTGTTTGGTGGATGTTGGAAAATCTTCTCTGAAACCACAGGGCCAAATGTTTTGAAACTTTGCATGGTTGATGACTGAGACACCCTCTACCAACGATTCTCATTTAATGTTGATCGGGATGCAAACATGGTTGCATTTATGGCTTATAATTACTATAGAAACCTTATGGGAAATCACATTTTCACCTTCTTCTCCAGAACTATTGAGCTGATGTGAACCAAACCTGGCAGGGATAGTCTATGGCAGGTCCTCTACAAACTCTACTCAGTTTGTTACCGTACATCGAAAAACATGGCTGCCAGAAGCATTTTTTTTTATTCTGATTGGTGGATTTTGAAAAATCTTCTCAGAAACTACAGGGCCAAATGTTTTTAAACTTTGCATGGTTGATGACTGGGACACCCTCAAGCAACGATCCTCATTTAATGTTGATTGTGTTGCAAACATGGCCACAATTTCGGCTTATACTTACTATAGAAAAATCCTATGGGAAATCACATTTTCATCTCTCTGGAACTACTGAGCCGACATGAACCAAAACTTGGCAGGAATAGTCTATAGGAGGCCCTCTACAAATGATCCTCTTTTTGTTGGTTGGAAAATATGGCCACCAGAGACATTCTATGATTCTGTTTGATGGATTCAAATGTTTTGAAACTTCACGTGATTGAAGACCGGACACCACCTACCAATGATCCTCATGTAATGTTGATGGAATGTTGCAAACATGGCCACACTTGCAGCTCATAGTTACCATGGAAAGCCTATGGGAAATCACATTTTTATATGTAGTTCCAGGCGAGCGATTACAGGCTCTTTAGAGCCTCTAGTTTCAACTTGAAAAAGTAGGCCTATAATTGTGTCCGGAGATTTTCTCAGATGTTTATGGGTCAATTTCTATTAAACCTGGTATGTATGTTTATTAGCATGGGAACGTGTTCACCTGCGATTATGGCTTTGATCAGACTTTTTCTATTAGAGTTGTGCCCCTTTTTGTCTTAGAATGCCTGAATTTTGTCCAGAGATTTTCTCAGAAGTTTATGGGTTGATTCCTTTGAAACTTGGTATGGATGTTCACAACAATGGGATCCTGTGCACCTTCGATTATAGTTTTGATGAGACTTTTTTGACTGTGTTATGCCCCTTTTCATCTTAAATTGGCTTAATTGCCCATAATTCTGTCTGGAGATTTTCTCAGATGTTTATGGGTTGATTTCTTTGAAACTTGGTATGGATGTTTACTACCATGGGAACCTGTTCTAGTTTCTTCGTTCAGACTTTTTTTGGCAGAGTTATGCCCTTTTTCATCTTAGAATAATCATGGCAGTGGGGGTATGAACAGGCCCATTTGGGACAGTCACACCTCTATTTTTTTTTGGGGGGGGGGGGGAGGTGCTGTGGTGGAGGGTGGGGATGTGGGGTGTCAACTTCAGGATTGAGAACAGACTCCAGAAAAGATTACCACTACAGAGTTGCTTAGTGGACAACATGTGAACATGCCAAATTTACAGAAGCAGTCACTGACAATAAGTAAAATTGTTATTGTTACTTTGGTCTTGAAAGCATAGTTGCATTTGACAGATGGTTGCTCATAACAGTGTTACTGGAGTAAAAGTGATCCTAGCATTGAAAATGTGTTCGTTAATGGCAGATGGTCATAATGGTGGGGGCTTGCTGAAGACAGTTTCAAATGTTTAAATTATTAGCTGAACTTCACTTTACACTTATGCTGCGGTAATGTGTCATAAATACTGACAGTAACCTTAAATAACAATAAATAAATCTGTTTACTAAAATATCTTAATCATGTTCCATGAGGTCAGGGATGCACAAAAACCCTGCGTTAAGTTCCTCCAAAGGTTAACCAAAATTTTCAAGGATAACATTAATATCACCTTTAAAGTGAAATTATTTTGTCTTTTAGGATTTGCCTTTTTACAATTTATGGGAGAGTGCATCATAAATTGTAACAAGGCAAAGATATCTGAACAAATTTTGATGACCAAAAATAATTCACCACTCTACCAGTTAAGGGATTATGCATTCACTTGCCCTTTGGGTAGAACAAAGTAATACATCTGACCAGTAAGAATACTTGGTCAATGAAGAGTGAAGGAGTAGGTGATGGAGATATCACAATGTACAAGAGTAAGGAAAATCAACTGAACAATGCAAAATATAGACATTTTATTTTTGTGATCATTAACTGGTAGAGTGCTGCAAACCCATATTTGGTCTTTATTCTGAAGTGCAGGTGCCTCAACTTGAAGGCTTCATATTCTGTAGATGTGCTTCATATTATCTTTGAAGTGAATTGCTAAGCAGGTGTAAATTTGCCTTGTCACAATTTATGGGAGAGTGCCTAGAGGCACACTCCCATAAATTGTAAAAGGACAAAGACACGAGATCAAATCTGATGACCAAAAATAAGTCAGCACTCCACCAGTTAAAAACAAGTTCATTGTCAAGGGTGGCTATGCCCACTGCCAAATATGAATTTCTAGTCATTTATTTTGTTGATATTGAATTAATAAATATCTTATCTCCATTAAATGATAGCAGTAATACAGCAGGCCACCAAATGTGTCCATGGGACACTAATACCCCCGCTTTATGATAAACCTTTGTAAATATAAACTTTGTTTCAGGCTAATCTTAAATTAAAAAAAGAGCATAAAATAACAGTTTGTTCAGTGAAACTAAACTTATCGTCTAGAAACCATATGGAGTCACAGTGACCTTGACCTTGGGGCCCACAAATGAATAACGTTCTTCCTCTCATGGTACACAAGCAACAAATGAAGTTTGGATAAATTGGTCAAGTAGAACTCTAATTATTGCACAGAAACCAATTCTTACCATATTCAGTGGTTAACAAAGTCCAAAAAGGGGCCATAACTCAGATAAGAATTATCCCACCACACTCATAATCAAACCTGTCTGGTATATTGTCTGCAGTAAGCTATATTCCAAGTTTGATTGAAATCAGACACCTATAACTCAAGCTACCATCTGGAAACCAATATCAACATGTCTTCTAAGTCGGAAAAGGGTCTAAAGTTATCGCCCAGAAACCATATTCGGGATGGACATACGTATGTACGGACGAAGTTACGGATGGACAAGGGTAACACTTAATGCCCCTTCACCAAATTGGTGGGGGTATAAAAACAGACTGACAAAAGAGAGTGTAATGGGCTTGGGGTTATCCTGGCTAAAAAGGGTTATGAAATTTTTTTTGCATAACTTTGGTGGGGGTTATCTTAAATTTTAAATTTGTGTGTCCCTGGAGGTTTAATGCTTGAGAGTATTGATGTTTTTGTGTAAATTTAGTTGGAAGATGGGTGCATAATTCCTCTCTCCACATTACTCGTCTTGAACTCAGTAGTTAAAGTTTATTCTTTTGAGAGGGTTTTGAGGAGACAATGGAGAATTCACTCCATCCATGTCACAAAATTAATAGTAGAAATTAAAGAAAAGCAGTAATTTTTCCATGTGTTTTTTTTATTAGAATAAAACATTTCAATACATTGCAAAAACATATACGAGCATAAGATCAATTACAATGTAGCTTTTTGAAGAGCCAGTTGGTATCAGTCTTTTGGGTTCTTTTATCAGCATAATATATATTCCATTATGGCCTAAAAAGTTAAAAATCTCTTTTTCCTCCCACATGGTCCTTTTGGCTGCTGCATGCTCTCTTTTATAACCAATGCAAACTTAAAAAAATAGGCCGATTAAATAGTCAGATGTGTACCCATACGCACAACTAGTAGAAAGCTGTTATTATCTCAGGACCAATTTTGTGGATAGGTAAAATCCAGATTTACACCCAAAACTATACAGCTCGGCACATCAGTAATCTGAAGATATATATAAAGTAACATGACAAACGGATTGATATTTTTTGAGTAATCACATGCCAAAGAAATGGATTGGAGGAATTCTCAATTTGATGGATAAAGGGTTAATATCTCAGGATCGAATTATCAGATTTACACCAAAAACTATACAGCTCGGCACATCAGTAACTTGAACACAAATCTAAAGTAACATGACAATCCAAGCCAAATGCCAAAGAAATGGATACAGATGTCGGAGAAATGGATGGACAGACAGATGGATGGATGGACAGACGGATGTTCTAACAAATGACTACTTATGTAGCTATTTTATGGACAAATTAGGTGGCTAAACTAAAACAGATGTCCAACATAATAAAACAAGTTTCTGGGAGGGTCAGCTAACCCTAACCCTACCCTAACCTGACCCTACCCACCCCTAACCCTAGCCACATAACTCTAACACCCCTTCACTGACCCCCACCCCACTCCTAAACCCCACCCTGGAATGCCCTAACCCTACTCTACATTTATCCCCCCCCCCCCCCCCCCCCCCCCCCCCACAATAAGAGATTCTGTTACGTGGCTAGCCACGTAACAGATTTTAACCACATAAGTATCCTGTTTTACTAACTCGTAGCCACATAAGTAGTCATTTGTGTGTGTGGACGGATGGACAGATGGACGAACAGACAGACAGACGGATAGACAGGCGACAGACAAAGGATGGACAAACCGGACAGACAGATGGATGGACAGACAAAGGATGGATGAATGACGGAGGGCCACCCCAGATGCCGACATTATGTACACCATACATGGTATGGGTAAATATAAAAATGGATTGGAGGAGTGCCTAATTTGATGAATAAAGGGTTAATATCTCAGGATCAAATTATCAGATTTACATAAAAAACTATACAGCACAGCATATCAGTAACCTGAATACATATATAAAGTAACCTGATAATCGGATTAATATTTTTTGAGTTATCGCATGCCGAAGAAATGGATTGGAGGAGTTCTCAATTTGAGGGTAAATGGTTAATATCACAGAATCAAATTATCAGATTTACACCAAAAACTATACAACTCGGCACATTAGTAAACTGAACACATATGTAAAGTAACATGACAATCAGACTGATATTTTTTAAGTTATCTCATGCCAAAGGGATTGTCGGAATTCTCAATTTGAAGGATAAAGGGTTAATATCTCAGGATCAAATTATCAGATTTACACCAAAAACTATACAGCGTGGCACATCAGTAACCTGAAGATGTAAAGTAACATGACAATTGGATTGATATTTTTTGAGTTATCTCATGCCAAAGGGATTGGAAGAATTCTTAATTTGAAGGATAAAGGGTTAATATCTCAGGATCAAATTATCAGATTTACACCAAAAACTCTACAGCTCAGCACATCAGTAACCTGAACACAAAAATAAAGTAACATGACAATCCAAGCAATATTTTTAAAGTTATCGAATGCCAAAGAAATGGATACGAATGCTGGAGGGACAGACAAAGGATGGATGAATGATGGAGGGCCACCCCGGATGCCGACATTATGTGTACCATACATGGTATGGGTACACATAAAAAACTATACAGCTTTGCAAATCGGTAACCTGAACATCTATATGAAGTAACAAGACAATCAGATTGATATTCTTTGAGTTATCGCATGTCAAAGAAATAGATTGGAAAAATGCACAATTTGATGGATAAAGGGTTAAAATCTCAGGATCAAACTACCAGATTTACATCAAAATCTATACAGCTCGGCACAACAGAAACCTGACCACACATATGAAGTAACTAGGCAACCTAATCAATATTTTCTAGGTTACCGCATGCCAAAGAAATGGATTGGAGTAATGCTTAATTTGATGGATAAAGGGTTAGTATCTCAGCATCGAATCCTCAGATTTACATCAAAAACTATACAGCTCGGCACATCAGTTACCTGAACATATTTATCAAGTAACAAGACAATAGGATTGATATTTTTTTAGTTATCGCATGCCAAAGAAATGGATTGGAATAATCCTTAATTGGATGGGTAAAGGGTTAATATCTCAGTATTGAATAATCAGATTTACACCAAAAACTATACAGCTTGGCGCATTAGTAACCTGAACACAAATATAAAGTATCATGACAATCTAAGCAATAGTTTTCAAGTTATCGAATGCCAAAGAAATGGATACGGACGATGGATGGATGGACAGACGGACAGACAAAGGATGGATGAACAACGGAGGGCCACCGAGGATGCCGGAATTATGTGTACCATACATGGTATGGGTACACAAAAAAATTAAATGTGTATGCCTGATATATTACCCAAGTTAATAAAATTGATACTTTTGACCCTTGAGTGCAACAAGGCTTTTGAATTCGGTGCAGGGACATGGCAACAGGGGGGGGGGGGTGCTTTGGGCCCCCCCCCCCCCCCCAATCCTGGTAAAACTTTCCTATAGTTGGAAATTCAAAGGGCAAGTCATGAGTAGTTAGTTGGAAATTCCATCGATCTGATTTTAGAGCTTCTTTCGTGATGCTGATGTCTCCTTTACTTCCCAAAATTCCAACCAGGTGCCAAGATATCTTCCCCCCCCCCCCCTCCCCTGGATATCTTTCCCCCCAGGGGGAAGATAACCTAGGTTATCTTCCCCCTCACCCTGGATTTCTCCCCACCCCCAACTCAAAAAAAAAAATATGAAAAGAACTGAACAAAAAGATATAGAATAAGAACATTTATTTATGGAATTTTTATTGAAATTAACACAAAAAGATGTTCAAATCTTTAATATATACATGACCAGTGAATAGAAAATAGGCAATCTCAGAAGCAACTATCAATAGTTTTTTTTTACACCATGGGGCCAACCATAACAAAGTCCCAACAATGGCTGCAAAAGATTCTATGAATGTGTGTTGGGAGTTTGACATGGGTGGGGGGAAGATATCCAGGCCTGGTTATCTTCCCCCCACCCATGTAAAAAAAATATAGAACAAATTAAAAACAGTTTCAACTTGGCTTATACCATTGAATAATGACCAGTGATTTGCAAATAGGCAATCTTAGAACCTTTCCAGCAATTTGGGGGACTTTTTCCGAACACGTGGATGGGGTTGGGGTTGGGGGGGGGGGGGAGATGTCCAACCTGCATAATTTGTTCTATATTTTTTGACATGGGTGGGGGGGGGGGGGGAAGATAACCAGGCCTGGATATCTTCCTCCACCCATGTCAAACTCCCAATAGACATTCATAGAACCTTTTGCAGCCATTGTTTGGACTTTGTTATGGTTGGCACCCACGGTGTAAAAAAACCTATTGATATTTGTGAAATAGTTGAGATGTCCAACCTGCATAATTTGTTCTATATTTTTTGACATGGGTGGGGGGGGGGGGGGAAGATAACCAGGCCTGGATATCTTCCCCCACCCATGTCAAAACTCCCAATAGACATTCATAGAACCTTTTGCAGCCATTGTTTGGACTTTGTTATGGTTGGCACCCACGGTGAAAAAAAACCTATTGATATTTGTGAAATAGTTGCTATTGAGATTGCCTATTTTCTATTCACTGGTCATGTATATATTAAAGAGTTGAACCACTTTTTTGTGTTAATTTTAATGAAATTCCATAAAAAAAGTGTTCTTATCTTTATCTTTTTGTTCAGTTCTTTTCATATTTTATTTTTGAGTTGGGATCCAGGGTGGGGGGAGAAGATAACCTAGGGTATCTTCCCCCAGGGGGGGGGGGAGAGATATCGGGTGGGGGGGGGAGATATCCTGCTACACCGTTTCAAATCGGCAAAAATTCCAACTGTTACTATTTACAACGACAGTGTGCGCAATATCAAGCTTCATAAGTATGTATGATGTCAATCGGTATGAGATTTCTATAGTGCGTTTACTTATACTAAAAAATCCTCGAAATGCACTTCAAGAAAATCATATCATGTAAAATCCAGAGTTAATTCCATCATTCACAATCGGTACGAGGATTCTATAGTACGTTTACTTATGGTAATAAAAACAAGAGGCCCCAGGGGGCCTGCGGGAGCTCACCTGACATGGTAGTCTAAATATCAAACCAGGGACTTGAATAAGCTGCATATGCCCCTCCTTAGAAAAGCATATACCAACTAGATGAAGCGATTGTGCCCACACAATACACAGGATTTTCCTTCTATTTTCAGTTCCTGCACTTTATGTCCCAAAATTGAGATAAACGCATAAAAAAACAGATTTTTTTTCCAAACAAAATATTTTCAGCCTAAATTTTTTTTTCTTCTTAAAACGCATAAAAAACCAAAAAACTAATTTCCGGATTTTGGTCCAAAATTTCTAAGTCCGCAACGGAACCCCAAATTTTCAGCCTAAATATGAACCCAGGGACTTGGCTTGAACAAACTTGAATCTCCACCCGCCTAAGGATGCTGCATACCAAATATCAAAAGATTCTTATTGGTAGATCTGAAGAAGAAGATTTTTAAAAAATACTCCTCATATTGCACTAATTTAAACATTTGAGAGCCCAAATATGGACCCAGGGAATTGATTTCAATAAATATGTGAAACAATCTTCCAAAGATGTTATATGTGAAATTTGAAAGCTTTTGGAGCAGTGATTTGGGAGAAAAGTAGTCTTGTATGTTTTTCCCATTACCCACAGTGTTAAAAAATGCTGACTCAGCACTTTTTCAAAGTCCCCCAAAAAGTACCCCATGATAAAACCGATGGCAATTTTTTTTTGACCATTCCATTCTGTTGGTCCTGAGGAAGCTTCACAACAAATAAGAATTCTCAGTGCCGTGTAGTTTTGGAGATATGGGTGTTTAAATTTTTTTCTATTTTTAGCTCCTGTGGTTCCCATGGGGAAACGGGAAAATTTTTTTTGCATAAATTAAGTACTTATGACCCAATAAGACCTCATATCAAATTTGGTTCAAATGTGCCTCTCTGTTTGGAAAGTTAAAAGATTTATAGTAATTTATATATTTTTTATACTTACCAATGACCCAGACTTAGCTGGTGCTAACTCTAACAAAACCAGGGCCAAACACAAATTTTGCCCCCCAATCCCCAAAATTTGCATCCAAAACAAAAAGAAATCATGTCCTAAAGGACCTTCATACTACGCCTCTACTGCGCATGCGCAGTGACGCAGACGTCCCGAAATTGGCGCCAATTATCATTCTTACTGGCAGTGCCTGGTCAGCGCTATGTACTCAGCGGGGAGGCAAGAGTTCCCAACTCCAGGGAGGGCCATCCCCGTCTGGGTCATTGGTAAGTATAAAAAATATATAAATTACTATAAATTTTTTAACATTTTTATACTGTACCAATGACCCAGACTTAGCTGAATAGTAAACAGGCTGGAGGGCCTAGGACATAGAGGAAAATCCAATAAGCTCAACTATATAGTAAAGAGGTAACCCCTTAAGGAGAAAAGGAGTATTAGGCTTTACATGTATCTTTCTTATTTAATATTAAATTAGAAAGATACACTACCCTTAATAATTGAGCACAATAACATTCATGTTCTCTATTAACATCCAGTATAACCCTTATACTAATTATTTTTAAAGCAAGCCAATAAATAAAGTAGTCCAGAGAATTGAGACTCTTTATAGTCATTTAAAAGTGTCCGAGTATTGTATATTAAAGCCCGTTTGACACTTGACATATACAAATGCTTCACACCGAGCTACACTTTAAAAATAAGACATAAATGAATTTAAACATTAATATTACACTTTAAAACCATCCCGGAAGCGACTCAGAAATACTGACTTGGAGGAGGCATTCCCTTGCTTTTCACTATAAAGCAGGTGACCTAAGGGAACACCCCGCCCCCCCCCCCCCCCCCCTTCCCCTTGCCCTGGGTCAAATAGCCCAGAGCGAAGAGGGCAGCCGGACGGAGTCACTGCCGGAACAGAAAGCCTGCATAACTATAGTTGCAACTGTTTAGTGGACGACATTCTGAGCAACAGATAACGGACCTAAACAATGCAGGTCTCCAGAAATGGACTCAATATTTCTGAGATAAAAATTCGTAAATGTGGATGGCTGAGACCAATAAGCAGCCTTCATTAAATCTGTAATAGCAACACTATTAGCATAAGCCCAGGAAGTAGAAAGAGCTCTTACTTCATGAGCAGAAATCTTAAGCACAGACTGCTGAGAAGAAGATAAATCTTCATAAGCAGTACGGATAGTTAACTGAATCCATCTAGCAATAGAATGGACTGAAATGTCCTTTCTATTAGGCATCAAAGACAGAAAGAAACGTTTCCGTCCCTTTCTGATAAACTGAGATCTCTGTTTATAGATACGTAGTGCTCTAACAGGACAGAGTAAAGGCCTACGCCCGTCTGAAGACGGAAGAGCCTTAATAACAATAGGTTCCGGATATTTATTAGGAGCCTGATTCTTAGCTAAAAAACCCACATTAGTAGTGAAGGTGATAGTGTTCCCAACACTACGATAATGAGAATCATCCACCGATAGTGCATGAAGCTCACTGACTCTTCTAGCAGAAGAGAAAGCTAAGAGAAAAGCTGTCTTATAAGATAAGAATTTGAAACCTACTGTCCCAAGAGGTTCAAATGGCTTTTCCTTCAATTTAAGGAGAACCCAAGCTAAATTCCACTTAGGAATTAATCTAAGAGTTCTGGGTCTATTTATCGAAAAGTTTCTAACCAACTTCGATAAAGAGACATTAGATCCAATTTGTAAACTATCATGATGTGCATAGGTATCAGATAACATAGATCTATAACCCTTTATAGTAACAGGCTGCAGTTTGATTTCGTCAAACAAGTATACTAGAAAGTTTGCAATGTCTGGTATAGAGGGATCGAATATATCTACAGAATGATCCCTACACCAACGACGAAAAACCTTCCACTTAGCCGCATAATTTAGCGAAGAGGAGGTCCTCCTACAGTTAGAAATCGCGTCCACTGCTCGTCCTGTAAAGTACTTGCCATGCAAGAAGGACCGCACAACGGAAAAACATGAAGGTTGAGACCTTGCGGGTTGTGATGGAGTTGGCGCGATTTCCCCTGCGAAAGAAGATCCTCCCGTGGAGGAAGCTTCCGCGGTAGGTCCCACAACAGACACCTGAGTAGATTTATCCACGGTCTCTGTGGCGACAGAGATGCTACCAACAGAATCTTGCATTGAGATTGTTTTATCTTTAGCAATACTTGTTGAATTAACGGCGCAGGAGGATACGCATATCCTATCATTCCGTCCCAAGGGATCGACAGAGCGTCTACTGCAAATGCTCTTGGATCCGGACACGGAGACACATACGTCTGCAACTGATTGTTGAGATGTGTCGCAAATAAGTCTATCATTGGCCGTTCCCATTGGTAGAAAATCTGATTGAATACTTGTTTGTTGAGAGTCCACTCCGATGGCAACAAGCGACCCTTTCGTGAAAGGGAGTCTGATAGCACATTCAGACGACCCGGTATGTGACGGACCGAAAGAAGAACGTGATGTTCTAACGCAAACAGGATTCTTTCCGTTAGATTGAACAATGGAACTGAATGAGTGCCTCCCTGATTCCGTATATATGCCACTACTGTCGTATTGTCGGATAGGATTTGGACATGAGCATCGTGAATAATGTCCATCCAGTGACGTAACGCAAGCCAAATTGACATCATTTCCTTGATGTTTATGTGCTTGCACAGGAATTGCGGATCCCAAAGACCCTGGCATCTCGAATCCGTTGGGATTAATGATGCACCCCAACCTGTTTGACTGGCATCCGTCATAACGGTAAAACTCGGATCCGGCAACTGCAGCGGAACTCCTTGAGTTAACCACTGAATGTTTGCCCAAGTCTGAATCTCTTGTTTCACTTGATCTGACAAGAGAACGTCTCCATCGAGCGAATGAATTTTCACACTCCAATTCTGAGTCAGGAAAATTTGAAGAGGACGTGTGCGTAACCGCCCCCATCGGAATGAGATCCGCGGCGGCTCCGCACAGACCTATCAGTCTCATAAATTCTCTCGCCGTGACTTTGTCTGCGTGCAGACAATAGCGAGCGTAACAACTGACTAATTTCGCTCTGGTTAACGGCAGACGAACGAGATTGTTGTGCGTCTCGAAGCTCATTCCCAGATGAGTGAATGACTTGGATGGCACCAGATCCGACTTCTCCTCGTTTACTATAAAACCGAGACGTCGGAGCAATAGAAGAAGATTCTGAACATCGTTCTGAAGCGTTAACTCGTTGCCGTACCTCTGAAGAATGTCGGCCAGGGAGGCCGACGTTACCGCAGACGAATGAGCTCGGAAGTAGATTATTACCGAGTTCATTACCCGAGTGAAAGCCCAGGGTGCTAGATTCAATCCGAAGCACATCGCCCGGAATTGATACACCACTCCTAGGACTGCGAAGCGTAGATACTTTCGGAATGTCGGATGTACCATGACGTGAAAGTACGCATCTTTGAGATCTATGCTCGTTGCATAATCGTTCACCCGAATACTCGCTCTGACCGATCGAATCGTCTCCATATAAAACTTTGGAGCGACGATCAGCTTGTTTATCCAGCTCAAATCTATGACTGGACGGAACGAGCCGTCTGGTTTCGGAACCAGAAACAGATGGCTGTAGAATCCCGGAGATTCCTGGTTTTCTACGACCTCTACCGCGTTCTTCATTAAAAGAGACTGCACCTCTGATAACAGAGCGTCTCTTTTCTGTGGATTTGACGGAAGATGAGTCCACTTTGGACTTCGAGTTAATGGAGGCTTTCGTTTGAAGGATATCTTTAGACCTTCCGAAGTCACTCCTCTCACCCAAGGGTCGTCCATAATCGACGCCCACTCTTGTGAAAAGCTTGCCAACCGGAATGCGATAGAGGTTTAAGCCATCACCTCCTGGACCTGCGAGGCCTGCGGTAGGAGAAACCACGTCTTCCACGACCCGCACCTCGCCTCGTCGACCTCGGGGCATCCGACCGATTGTCCCGGCCTGAAGGACGTCCCGAACGAGAGTCGCTATCCTGACGGTCTCTCGAATAAGACCAAGAGGACGCACCGGAACCTCTATAGGAACCTCTCTTGGGCGCATTAGACCCAGAAGTGCCTGTCTTATTCGTGTCTGCTGTATCCGACTTCTTAGGAGCAGATCTGAACAACAGAGAATCATTAGCTTTCTTTTTAATTTTATCATAAATAGCGGAAAGCTTGCCGTCAAAGAGAAGTTCTCCTGAGACCGAAGCGACTCTAAGAGAGTTCTTCACCTTAGAATCCACTAGTGTGGATGTAGCTAGGGCTGCGTCACGTCTAACCAACTCCAGATTTGCCACTGAAAGAGCGGAGTTACACGTGGAATAAGCTACTGCCCTTGAAAGAAGTCTTAAAGAGGATTGTATATCCTGAAACTCTTTCCCCTGAAGGCGCAGTGATAACGCCTTAGTAAGGTGATCTGCGTAAGATAAGGCATCTAAATTGGCTCTGTTAGACGCAATAGCTGTTTCCAACACCGCGGTTGGAATAGAAGCTGACGACGGTAATGATAGCTCTAAGTCTTCCGCCTCGTCGTCCATACGCAGAGGAACTCTCGGTATACCCTGTCCTGCCGTATCGAATTTATTCCTTGCATTAATGAAAGGCAGGTTGAGAGTATTAGCGGACAAGAAACCTGCTTTCCCCCGTCCTGGAAGCAAGTTTAAATATAGCGTTGTTCAATAATTCAAATGTTCTTGCAACATTATTGGACTGCGACGGAAACTCGGGAGTGATGTCAGAGTCCAATGACGCTATAATTCTCTTGTCCGGAAGCGCAGCAGTCTGGCCCGACGGAACAACTTGAGGGAGAAAGTGCCGGATGAAGTCTACGGCAGCTTTATGTTGTTCCGAAAGGGATAGCTCCAAGTCATCCGTATCCCTTTCACCATCCGGTCGGACCTCATGATGTTCCCGGTCGTCCGCCCCCGATGCTTCGGCGGAGCGTACTGACCCAGCGCCGTCGGATAATTCACGATCCGACACTGTTTCTGTCGGCTGCTGGGATGCTGCGATAAGCTGTGCTATCTGCACAGGAATGTCCGGCGTCGAGACCTGCGGAGGCGCAGTCTTTCGCTGCTTCGCCGAGGGCAGCTCCGCATCAGATGGCTCCCGCATACTTTTCCTATGCGAACGTCCAGAGTCCATCGGTCTCGAATCCCTGGCTGCCGGATGGTGTGACCTGGTCGCCGAAGAATCCTTCATCGGCGAAGCTGGTAATATATCGGCGGTCACGCAGCCAAGGTGCGGTCGTGTGCGCTGACGAGAAGAGGAAGCCTTAACAGTCTCTGCGGACTGCTTATACAACGCAGCGTCCCGAGCGACGGACGTATGCTCCGCTAAAGACACATTTTGTACCACAACATCTGGTCCCAGATGTTGTTGTATGAGAGAGGGGCCTCTCTTGCTCGCGGCCCGGCTGGACCTGGACGAGCTAGGAACCGGACTCAAAGGCTTCCTCCGTTCTCGCTTACTATCCGCCGTCACTGGGTGTGCATCTATTATGTTTATAGTGCTCGCATCACCCAAAATTTCCTCTTGGACCGCATCGGACGAACCCGGTTGCCGAACCATTCGGTGAATGGACGCTACACCGGGCGAGCTAGCGGACGACATTTGTCTAATCTCCATGAGCACTTTTGCCGCTAGCTCTGAATTCATTTGTGACGACGGATGCACACTTGAAGAAGATAACATGGAAACATCACCCTGTTCTGGTTCCTCTGAAATAGAAACTGAGAGAGTAGAGTGACCTTGCGGAGAAAGAGCCGGAATCGCTCTTTCTCCAGAAACAACATATCGTGACACACGTTTCCAATGTGTCTCATCCCAATGTTCACATATAGGACAGGGATTAATGCGAGAACACTGACTACAATTAATACAATGATCATGAAAGTCCGAGGAAGATTTCTTCCTATTACAATTTGAACAACATCCCTTCATTGTGAAAGAACAACAATAAGTCCTAGTTACTCGCAAAAACCCCTGACACAAAGATACATAATAACATGATCCATTAATAAATGAAAAAACAATTGCAAAACAAAATAATTTTGAAAAAATATTTTTTCAGCGAAGCCCAAGTTGCTGAAAAGTAACGTTGAGCCCCGATGGATCCGATGGCAAAGTGTGGTCAAAAATTTTAAATTTATATTAAATAATTAATGAGACACTTTCGGATAATATAAATGTATCTTATAGTGAGATAAACTACAGCAAAGGCAAACAGCCCCCCTCAAAAAAGGCTGTTGCCAATGAAAACAAACAGTGTAAAAACACCAGAAAACATGACTCCAGGCACTGAAAAAACTGGCTCGGAATCAGTCATCAAATTACACTCTATCTGATGCAAAACGGAGACTCCCAGGGGAGAATCTGCAGAACATCAGATGGAAGATGCAGAACACAAACGTTATACACCCATGGGTGAAAACGTAACTATGGGGAAAATAACAGAAAACATTCTGTAACCAAGCAACTCTCCCAGGAAATTTTAGAAATGAAATTTCTCAAAAATATGCCAAAAGCATGGGAGAATTGCAAGGGGGGACTTTAGAAGGCTAGGGGAGAGGAAACACTGAATAAGCAGAATGACAACAAGAGGCCCATGCCTCGAAAATAGGCAACTTAACATAATTTCATCAAAACATTTTAAGTACAACCCTGATTATTTATTGTCACTTCTTTTTCCTCTCCTCCTTCTATCCTCCTTAGAATCACATTTTCTCCAAAAATTACGTGTCTGGCATCCTTTAAACTGAGATTTACAAGCACAAAGATCAGTGAGATGTTGACTGATGAAGGGCCAAACAGAGAATGATAATTGGCGCCAATTTCGGGACGTCTGCGTCACTGCGCATGCGCAGTAGAGGCGTAGTATGGAGGTCCTTTAGGACATGATTTCTTTTTGTTTTGGATGCAAATTTTGGGGATTGGGGGGCAAAATTTGTGTTTGGCCCTGGTTTTGTTAGAGTTAGCACCAGCTAAGTCTGGGTCATTGGTACAGTATAAAAATATAGAAATTTTGGGAGGGGCAAATATTCTTGCCCCTCCCATTATGACGCCAAATATAGCCCCACAAACTTCTCTTGAACAAATCTGAGTCTACACCTCAAAAGGAAGCTGCACACCAAATATCAAGTCTCTGCTACTGCTGGTTCATGAGAAGATTTTAGCACACTTTTTGGGTGTGGCCCTACCAATGGGCGAGGCAACTTGCTTTGAACAAAATCAAATTGCGATGTCATAACAAACTATTATCTCAAATATCAATTAAATTGGTTTAGCGGTTTGGGAGGAGAAGACGCAAACACCATGTTCACGGACGACAGACGACAGATGGTGAGTGATCACTATTACTCTCCTGACTGAAAGTCAGGAGAGCTAAAAATCCTCGAAATGCACTTCAAGGAAATCACTTCATGTAAAATCGTTACCCTGAGTTAATTCCGTCATTCACAGTTACAATGTGATGAAACCTCGAAAATTCTTCATTCCTGCATAAGATTTGATTTAATGTTAGGACAGTGCGAATTGCTCAGAGTTCTAAGCTTGACCATTTTTTAGCACATATTCAATTTCCAGAATAATACCAAATAATAATAACCTGATAATTCTATCATAAATATGTTGGCATTTCAGTTACTAGAATCAATTTTATGCCCCCTTTCATGGATTCATTTTCTGAGAAACAGAAGATATACTTTGTGGGACCTGAAGACGACTTTCAAAATCGACATAGAGAACAGCAAACTTAACCTAATTCACTTGTAAAGCATTTTCTCATAATCAGATGTTGGCCCTTAGTTTCATAAAGAAAACTTTACTTTTGTCCAAATGTGGTTTCTGGGATCTATCAAATAAAACATCCCTTGAAAGCATAAAGGTACCAACTGTAATGCTTGCAGTTAGTACCTTTGTGCTTTCATGGGTTGATAGAACAGATCATCTGCTCTATATCCATTGAAATCACAAGCTTTCAAGATAACTGATTACTTTGTTTGATATTTGAGGTCAAGGACTTTCGTGTCTGGATGGTACACTTTTTTCTTCATGAAAATACAAAGTAATGAACTTTAGAGATACAGTGGAGCCCTGTTAATTGAATAGCCACTTTACCAATGAAAATTATTCAATTAACAGGAGTATTCAATTAACAGGGAAGTTGTCACTTTCCAGTATTCTAGAGATAAACTTTGCATTTATTCTATTATATCTTGTTTAACAGAGCTCTATGAGATCTGTCAAACAAGATATAATAGATTAAATGCCTGCATTGGTTGTTCACTGAGGCCAAATAGGTCTATAAACAAAGGAAAACTGGGGAGAGTCGGTAATTTCTCGACAGATTACAAGATTTTTTATTCAATTAACAGGAGTTCACTCTATAACCTATATTCAATTAACAGGTCAAATTTGTACTGGAGATATGGTAAATGTTTTTGTGTTGGGAAATTATATTCAATTAACAGGTTTATTTAGTTAAGAGATATCCATTTAAGTGGGCTCCACTGTACTGGTCAAGTTTTCCCAAACTGATTATGATAGTCAATGAACAGTCAATGAGAACATGATACTAAGATAACATCTGTGTCATGATGTTGCTCTTTCAAATGTATACTCTGCAAATGCATCCTTCTTGCCATCACATTTGTCCCCAACCTGGATAAATAAAATAAAAATCATTATTATATACCTATCAATGATATGCCATGTTTTTCATCCATCGACTCCTGATCCATGGATCACACTGAGTGGTTTTTCGATTCCATGCATATCAGATGGTTGGTTTCAGAATGAGGACAGCAATGGAGAATGTCAATCGTGTCCAACAAGGTTACAAAACGTTTCTAGGTTTGCTTCATTTGTGTAAATAAACTATAGAATAACGTGAATTTCTACTATTGTTTTAAACCAATTTTATATTATACTAACCCCTATTAATCACAATATAATATCTTTGTTTTCTTACTTTACTGCTATTTTAATGCGTGAATCTGCCTCTAGTATAGAGGCATGAAATGCTGAATGCTGTCAATTTTGGAAACTTTGAAACGCTATTTTGTGAATTCCCCATAATTTTACAAGTGTTGTTTGTTTGAAAATACATGTAGTTAAATGCTACAATTGCACGTTATTTACCCTTATATTAATTTCTCATGTGAAAGGGGAATTTCCGTAACAGCATATAATATACAGATCATCATTACAGTAAAGTGATCTGATTTATCGCATTCTGACTTGTTGACAAGGTCAGATTACCGAATCTCACTTGCCACCCTCGGCGGCTCATGTGATCTGGCAATCTGACCTCGTCAACTCGACAAAATACGACAAACCAGATCACTTTACCGTCATAATAATCTCAACTTATTAAATTAAAGTGAATAATATTTTCGGGACACCCTTATATTTACACCCTTGTAGAATTTGGAAATGACATTACAGGGATGGGTAATATTAACAATATTTTGATGGATGCAAATGAATGTGTTTATGTTTATTGGGTTTTAACAACACTTTCAGCAGCCAGGGTCACAATGTGTCAAGACATTTTTACAATTGGAGGAAGCTGAAATGCCCGAAGAGAACTACTAAATGGCAGCGAGCAAGTGTCAGGCTGGACAACTAACTAACTCTGAACAAGCAGAGTTAACAGTAGTTGAGAGCATGTGCACTATCAACGTGCAATATGCTTTAGTACACAGCACCACCATTTCCACACATGGGCAAAAGGAATTAAGTATTGGTTGCAAATGAAAGTTTCACCTCTACATCTTAAAAGACACATTATTTGTAAACAGCTGAAATGGTGAAAAATTCGAGTAACCTCATGATAAATGTTTGTTAATGGAAATCCCACTTTTTTAATATACCCTCCACATCACACCGTGGGCACAACTTCCACAATTACTGTTCCCAATGACTTATAATGAAGTCCTGTACTCTTGTAGTTTAATTAAACATTTTAACCAAAGTTTGAAATGTCTGAAAGTCATTTGGGTAATTGTTCAAACGTATCAAATGTGTTTCATTGTTTATACTTTCTATTAATAATGTTTGAATGAGAGTGAGAAAATACTGAATGTGCATTGATCTGATTTTTATTTTTTTCCCAATGTTTCAAAAATTGATTCAACATGCCATTTTATGCGATTCCAAGATATTTTTGGCCACAGACTCTAAAATCGAAAGAATTCTTCTTCCATATACAAACTTTGGTTCAGCTGTGATAAACAGAAGTAATGTTGTAAACCAAGAAACCAAAAAAGTGATATATGCAGTAATGGTGAACTTGACCTTTTGACAATAAATCTGAAAATTGCTGTGGTCTTCTTCCATATAAGTATCTACCATTTAAACCTTCAATCCTCATAATACAGACAAAAGTTATCCTTTTACCCAATGTAGTGGCCAAACCGGCCAGAATTGCTCGCAAAAATCACCATTCAATTTTCATTACACTTTCAATTTTTGTCTGAAAAAACCCATAACTTATTATGGCCCCCTCATTGGAGCAAGCTGAATGAGCTGGTTCCAATCAGGGGTCATAAGCTAGGTTTTTGGCCCAAAAAGTTGAAAAATTTATAGTAATTTATATATTTTTTATACTTACCAATGACCCAGACTTAGCTGGTGCTAACTCTAAAATATCTAGGGCCAAACACAAAATTTGCCCCCCAATCCCCAAAATTTGCATCAAAAACTGAAAAATAGATGTCCTATATGGTCTTCCATACTTTTACTCCTCTGTGCATGTGCCGTGTCAAGGAGGTCTCGAAACTGACGCCAAATGTCATTCTTACAACCAGTGCCTGGTAAGCATTATGTACTCAGTGGGGAGGTATGAGTTCCCAACTCATGGGAGGGCCATTCCCGTCTGGGTCATTGGTAAGTATAAAAAATATATAAATTACTATAAATTTTTCAACATTTTTATACTGTACCAATGACCCAGACTTAGCTGAATAGTAAAAAGGTTGGAGGGCCTAGGACATAAAGGAAAATCCAATAGGCTCAATTACATATAACAGAATTATCCCCTCAAGGAGAAAAGGAGAGATAGGCTTTACATGTATCTTTCTTATTTGTATAAAAAAAAAGAAAGACTCAACACCATTCTGTAATTGAGCACAATAACATCAATGATCTCTATTAACATCCAGTATAACCCTTTATACTAATATTTTTAAAGGAAAGCCAATAAATAAGGGAAGTCCAGAGAAATGAGACTCTTTATACTCATCAAAAGTGTCCGAGGATTGTATATTAACGCCCGATTGAGACGTGACATATACAAATGCTTTATATTAATGCCCGATTGAGACGTGACATATACAAATGCTTCACACTGAGCTACACTTTAAAAAATATTACATTGATGAGTAAACATTAGCTTTACACTTTAAAACCATCCCGGTACCAACTCGGAATTACTGACTCCAAGGGAGGTATTCCCTTGCTTTACACTATAAAGCAGGTGACCTAAGGGAACACCCGCCCCCCTCTTCCCCTTGCTCTGGGTCAAATACCCCAGAGCGAAGAGGTCAGCAGGACAGAGTCACTGCCGGAACCATAAGCCTACATAAGTATAGTTGCAACTGTTTAGTGGACGACATTCTGAGCAACAGATAACGGATCTAAACAATGCAGATCTCCAGAAATGGACTCAATATTTCTAAGATACAAATTCGTGAAAGTGGAGGGCTAAGACAAATATGCAGCCCTCATTATATCTGTAATAGTAATGCTATTAGTGTAAGCCTACGATGTAGAAAGAACTCTTACTTCATGAGCTGAAATCTAAAGCACAGACTGCTGAGTTGAAGATATTTATCAAAAGCAGTACGGATAGTTAATTGAATCCATTTAGGCATAGAATGGACCGAAATATGGAGGAAGCTTCCACGGCATATCTCACAACAGACTCCTGAGTAGATTAATCCACGGTCTTTGTGGAGAGAGAGATGCTACCAATGGAATTTTGCATTGAGATTATTTTAGCTTGTGCAATGTCTGCTGAATCAACGGCGCTGGAGGATACGCATATCCTATCATTCCGTCTCCCTAGATAGATAGAGCATTTACTGCAAACTCTTGAGGATCGAATCATGGTGACACATATGTCTGTAACTGATTGTTGAGATGCATCGCAAATAAATCCATCATTGACCGCTCTCATTGGTAGCAAATCTTGATAAAATACTTGTTGTTGTAAGTTCATTCTGACGGCAACAAGCGGCCCCTCTGTGAAAGGGAGTCTGCTAATAATACATTCAGACGACCCGGAATATGACTGACCGATAGGAGAACTTGATGTTCTAGTACAAACAGAAGGATTCATTCCGTTAACTTGAATAACAGAATGGAATGAGTGCCTCCCTGGTTCCGAAAATACGCTAATATCATCGAATTGGTGGAAAGAATTGCACGTGAGCATTCTGAATAACGTTCATTCAATGACGTATCGCAAGCCAAATTGACATCATTGTTGATGTTTATGTGCTTGATTAGGAACTGCGGATCCCAAAGACCCTGGCACTTCAAATCCGTTGGGCTCAATGTTGCGTCCCAACCTGTTTGACTGGTATCCGTCAAAACTGAAAAACTCGGATCCGGCAATTGCAGTGGAACTACCTGAGTTAACCACTGAATAACTGCCCAAGTCTGAATCTTTTGATCACTTGATTTGACAAGAGGATGTCCGTATCGAGCAAATGAATCTTCACCCTCCAATTGTGGGTCCGAAAGTTGGAGAGGACGAGTGCATAGCCGCCCCATTGGAATCAAATCTGCGGCACCTATCATTCTTATGAAATCTCTCGCTGTAACTTTGTCTGAATGAAGACAATAGTGAGCATAACAACTGATTGATTTCGCTCTGGTTAACGGCAGACGAACGAGATTGTTATGCGTCTCGAAGCTCATCCCCCGGTGGGTGAATGACTTGGACAACACCAGGTCCGACTTCTCCTCGTTTACTTATGAAACCGAGAAGTCGGAGCAATAGAAGCAAATTCTGCACATCGTTCTGAAGTGTTAACTCATTGTCGTACCTCTGAAGAATGTCGTCCAGGTATGCCGACGTTACCGCAGACGAATGAGCTCAGAAATGAGTCATTACTGAGTTCATCATTCGAGTGAAAACCCAGGGTGCTAGATTCAGACCGAAGCACATGCTCAGAGCTGATACACGACCCCTATGACGGCAAAGCGAAGATACTTTCTGAACGCCTGATGTACCATGACGTGAAAGTACGCATCTTGAGATCTATGCATGTAGCATAGTCGTTCACCCGAAAACTCGCTCTGAACAATCGGATGGTCTCCATATAAGAAACTTGGAGCCACGATCAGCTTGTTAATCCAGCTCAGATTTATGAGTGGACGGAACGAGTCGTCTGGTTTCGGAACCAGAAACGGTTGGTTGTAGAACCTGGGGATTCCTGGATTTCTACAAACTCTATCGCTAACTTCTCCAGAAGAGACTGGACTTCTGATGGAAGCGAGCCTCTTCTCTGCGTATTTGCTGGAAGCTGAGTCCATCTTGGATTTCGAGTTTAGTGGAGGTTTTCGTTCGAAGGACAGTTTTGGCTTTCCAAAATCACCCC
The DNA here is from genome assembly GCA_031216915.1 of Pictodentalium vernedei. Lineage (NCBI taxonomy): Eukaryota > Metazoa > Mollusca > Scaphopoda > Dentaliida > Dentaliidae > Pictodentalium > Pictodentalium vernedei. The sequence goes on along the minus strand of CM062289.1, from coordinate 141,358,552 downwards.
TCGAACCCAAGGGATGTCCATAATCGACTCCTAAATGGTTGAGAAAACTCGACAGTCTTCTGCCCACTGGAACACGATAGAGGTTACACCATCACGTCCTGGTCCTGCGAGGCTTGCGGAAGGAGAAACCATGTCCTCCACGGCCTGCACCTCGCCCCGTCGACCTTGGGGCGTCTGACCGGTTGACTCGGCCAGAATTACGGCCCCTATCTGAGTCGCTATCCTGACGGTCTTTAGAGTAAGACCTAGAGGACGTAAAGGAACCTCTATAGAAACTTCCCTTGGACGTATTTGTCCCAGAAGTACCTGTCCTACTCTTCTCCGCTGAATCCGACTTATGGAAGCGGGTTTGAATAGCAGAGAGTCTGAAGCTGTCTTAGTTATCTGATCATAGACTGCGAAAAGCTTGCCGTCGAAGAGAAGCTCTCCGGTGACCAGAGTGACTCTGAGAGAGTTTTTCACCTTACTATCCACGCGCGTGGATGAAGCCAGGGCCGCGTCACGTTAACCAACTCCAGGTTGCCACTAAAAGGGCAGAGTTAAACGTGGAGAATGCTATGGCACTCGAAAGAACTCTTAAGGAGGTAGATACATCCTAGAATTCTTTTCCATCGAGACGTAATGATAACGCTCTGGAAAGGTGATCTGCGTATGATAATGCGTCTAAGCTAGTCCTGTTAGACGATATTGTCGTTTCCAACATCGTGGTTGGAATTGACATAGACGATGGTGTAGACAGTACTAGGTCTTCGGCCTGGTCGTCTAGATGCAGAGTAACTCTCGGAATGCCCTGTTCTGCCATTTCAAATTATTCCATGAATTGATGAAAGGCAGATGTAGAGCATTTGCCGATAAGAAACTGCACCTGTCCCTTTTGGTAGCAAGTTATATATAGCATCATGCAATAGTTCAAATATCCATGAGACATTACTCGACTGTGTCGAAAACTCATGGACAATGCCCCTAAATCCATTAAAGAATCCTGTGTCCAGTGGTGCTATCAGTCTCTTATTCGGCAATGCAGCATTTTGGTCCGGAGGAACAATGTCAGATGATAATGCCGGATATACTCTACGACAATTATGTTGTTCCGAAAGGGAAAATTACGACTCCTTCATATCCCTTTAGCCATCCTGTCGGACCACTTGTAAATCTTGGTTGTCCGTGCGTGAACTTGCAGCGGAACATACCAACCCAACTTCCTCGGATAATTCCTGATCTGACACAGTTTCTGTTGGATGCTGGGATGCTGCTATAACTGTGATAGCACGTCCGTAACGGAGGCCTGTGGAGCTGCGGTCTTACGGGATTTAGCCACTTGGAGCTCCTTGGACTTTGACATGTGCATACATCTTAATGTGAACGTCCGGAGGATGAAGGCCTCGTATCCTTGGCTACCGGATGGAGTGACCTGGTCGCCATGGAATCCCTGGTCGGCGAGATAAGTTGAATATCACTGGTCACATAGCCAAGGTGCGGTCGTGTGTGCTGCCATGAGGATGAGGAAGCTGATAGAGCAGTCACTCCAGACTGTCTATATAACGGAGCGTCCCGGGAGGTGGACGTATGCGCCGACTGAGGAACATTATGTACCACAACATCTGGACCCAGATGTTGTTGTACGAGAGAGGGACCCCTCTCGCTCGCAGCCCGGACGGACCTGGATGAGCTAGGAACCGGACTAATAGACTTCCTCCGTACCATCCTCGTATCCATCGTCACTGGGTGTGCAGAAAGTATTTTATAGTTCTCGCATCATCCAAATCTCCTTTCTGGACCGCAACGGAAGAATCCGGGTGCCGAGCCATTCGGTGAATGGTCGCTACACCGGGCGAGCTAGCGGACGCCAAAGCCATCGATCCTACTAGGGAACTCCAGGCAATTGACGTATCTGCATGAGCACTTGCCGCTAACTCTTCATTTGACTGTGACGACGTAAGCACACTTTTCTAAGATATCACAGGAACATCACCCTGCTATGCTCCTCAATGAGGTCTGTGGAGCCGCGGTCATGCGTGATTAGCTGCTGGAAGCTCCAGGGATGTTCATTCCTGCATTTATATAATATGCGAACGTCCCAACTGGAAAGGCCTCATGTCCTTGGCTAGCAGATGGAGTGACCTGGACAATGTGTATTCTCTGGTCGGCGAAGCAGGAGCTCCAGGGATGTTCATTCCTGCATTTATATAATATGCGAACGTCCCCTGGAAATCTGTGGTCACATAGCTAAGGTGTGATCCTGTGTGCTGACGTTAGGATGAGGAACCCAATAGAACAGCCGCATCCGACTGTCTATGCGACGGAGCGTCCCGAGCAGGAGGAGTGGACATATGCACCGGCTAACAAACGAACATACAACATCGCGGCGCAGATATTGATGTAAGAGAGAGGGGGGCCTCTCTCGCTCGTGGTCCGGATGAACCTGGACGAGCTAGGAACCGGACTAACAGGCTTCCTCCGTACCATCCTCTGATCCGTCGTCACTGGGTGTGCACGTTGTATTATTATAGTGCTCGCAACACCCAAATCTCCTTCCTGGTCCGCAACGGACTAACCCGGGTGCTGAGCCATTCGGTGAATGGTCACGACACCGGGTGAGCTAGCGGATGCCAAAGCCATTGATCCTACTAGGGAACTCCAGGCAATTGACGTATCTGCATGAGCACTTTGCCGCTAACTCTTCATTTGATTGTGACGACGGAAGCACACTTCTGGACGACATCACAGAAACATCACCCTGTTCTTGTTCCTTTGGAAAAGAGAGTGAAAAACTAGAGTGACCCTGCAGAGAGAGGACCGGCATGGTCCTCTCCCCACTAACAACATACCGTGACACATGTCTCCCATGTTTGTCATCCAATTGATACACACTGAACAAGGGTTAGTGCAAGTACACTAACTACAATTAATACACAGATCATGAGAATCAGAGGAAGATTTCCTCCCATTACCATTTGAACAATAATCTTCATTGTGAAAAAAGTAAACAGTCATAATACTCGCACTAAACCTTGAAACAAAGATACATAATAAAATAATCCATTATAACAATACTAAAAAATAATTCAAAAAGAAAAAAATTTGTGAAAAATTTTTTCTGAAGAGCCCAAGTTCCCAATGGGAACAATGAGCCCAAATGGATCCCCAAAAAGCCTAAGTGTGGACAAAAATTTTAAATCATTTCAAAAAATTAATGTAACACTTACGAACAATATTAATGTATCTTGCTATAAACTGAACTAAGCAGAAGACAAGTAATCACTATCAGAAGTAACCGTTGTCAACCTAAACAAAAAGTGTAAACAAACCAGAAACATGACTCCAGGCACTGGTAAACATGGCCCAAAATCAGTTACCAATTTAAACACTATCTGATGGAAAACAGAGGCTTCCAGAGAAGAAACTGTAGAACATCAGATGGTAGATGCAGACCAAAACGCCTAAACACCCAGGGGTGAGGACGTAAACATGGGGAAAAAACAGAAAATAATTCTGTTTCCAAGCCAAAACTCCCAAGAAATTTTAGTAATAAACATTACAAAAAATAAGCCAAAAGCATGGGAGAATAGTTAGGGGGGGGGGGGGGGGGAATAAAGGAAAGGGAGAGAGGAAACACTGATCAAACAATGGAACATTCATAGCAAGAATGACCACAACAGGGTCATGCCTCGAAAATAGGTAACATGAAATAATTTCGTAAAAAAATTATACGTTACAGCCCTGAACATTTCCTTCCACTGTTTCTTCCTCTCCTCCTTCTATTTCCTCCTTATATCCTCCATTTCTCTCATAATTATGCGTCTGGCATCATTTAAACTGAGATTTACAAGCACAAATATCAGTAAGATGTAACTGAATTGAGGACAAAACAAAGAATGACATTTGGTGCCAATTTCGAGACCTCCTTGACACTGCACATGCGCAGAGGAGTAAAAGTATGGAGGACCATATAGGACATCTATTTTTTGGTTTTTGATGCAAATTTTGGGGATTGGGGGGGCAACTTTTGTGTTTGGCCCTAGATATTTTAGAGTTAGCACCAGCTAAGTCTGGGTATTGGTACAGTATAAAAATATAGTTATTCAAGACTTTTGTTTGCAAGTGTTGTCTGCCTTTTGCATTAGGTAATGGATTATATTGCTTTGATAAAGTTGCCCCCCAAGTGTGTTGTCCCTTGAGAATTCAACAGGTTTTCAGCATTTATTCTGGCAGTGTTTTTACATCAGGTAGGTAGCCAACAATGATGTAGAAATGCCGTAAGGTCATCTGCAGCAGTTTGCATGTAAAAAGAGTAACAATTATCATACAGTTAATCTGAGGCTTTTAGGGTTGAGTTTGGTGGACATGAATGAGCTAAAGTTTTTATTATATGGCCACTCATATGAGCGGGCCGTATTATGGTATGGCAATATCCATCTGTCTGTCTGTCTATACATCCATCTGTCCATCCATCCATTAACTTTTGATTGTCCATGTGATAACTTGAAAACAAAACATCCAACAGATACTGTTTCTTGATGGTTGATTTGTCATGACTAGAGGATGGTTCCTTTCGATAATCAGCATTCTGGCATATCCAATATGGCCACCATGGCAGCCATCTTGGATTTTCAGGGACTTTTGATTGTCCACGTGATAACTTGAAAACTATAGATCCAACAGATACTGCTTTTTTATGGTTGATTAAGCATGAATAGAGGATGGTTCCTTTTGACAATCAGCATATTCAATATGGCTGCTATGGCAGCTATCTTGGATTTTCAGGGACTTTTGATTGTCCATGTGATAATCCAACAGATACCGTTTTTTTATGGTTGATTAGTCATGACTAAAGGATGGTTCCTTTCGATAACAAGCATCAATGTCCATCCATCTATCTGTCTGTCCATCCGTTAACTTTTGTTTGTCCACGCAATAACTTGAAAACAATACATCCAACAGATACTGTTTTTTTATGGTTGAATAGTCCATGACTAGAGGATGATGGTTCCTTTCGATAACCAGCATTCTGGCATATCCAATATGGCCACCATGGCAACCATCTTGGATTTTCAGGGACTTTTGATTGTCCATGTGATAAGTTGAAAACTACAGATCCAATAGATACTGCTTTTTTATGGTTGATTAATCATGACTAGAGGATGGTTCCTTTTGATAATCAGCATTCTGGCATGTCCAATATGGCCACCATGGCAACCATCTGGGAGTTTTGGTGACTTTTGATTATCCACGCAATAACTTGAAAACAATATACCCAGTAGTCAACTTTAATGGGTCGTAAGCCAAGAATGAACAATTATTTTTGACGGAATTATTGGCCTTTTGTTCAACTAAAAATTTCTTCACAGGTGCAATTTCTTCGTTGGTGGCCATTTATTGATCCACCACTTGGAGGTGCACTTGTTACCACCTGTTTTCATCAAATTATGATTCAGGTTTGGCTTCTTCACAACTCAACTAATATATAAAGTGCTTCTAATTAAAAGAAGCATGCAGCTTAAACTCAGCTGTAAATTCTTGCAGAATAAAGCTGCTTTATGACACGATCTAATAAAAGAGTTGTAAGATGAATTGAATATATATGCCATAAAGGAGGGATTATGGCTTCTTTTCATAAAGACACAAGAGGAAATAGCAAATTCATCAGTTGAGATAACACTGTATGATTATCTGATAAACATGTAAACATGTTAAGCTCTCTTTTAAACTGTTTTGGTAAACCACAAATCAACTTGAATGAAAACTTATGCTTCCCAGATAAGGGCACATTTGGGAATGAATGAATTTTTTAACTTCATTATATTTTTAGAATAAGATGATTTTTTGTATTATGTTGAAAACAACAACTGATACATCAATTAACTGAAAACCATTCAGATATTTGTATTCTAGGCTGAATAATCCTGGTATAAAAATATTAACAGAAGTGAAATCATTGGTTGTATTGTTGTGGATATTGAAGATTGACTTCCCACAAGATCATTATGAGAAATACTAAAGAAATGCATATAATAGTCCCAAGAGTGCACGAGTACTCAAACGATTAGTCGACTAGTTGATGTCGATTCTGGGCAAACTAGTAATCAACTCTCAATTGTGCAGTCGACTAGTCGGAAGAGTTCAAGCTTTTAGGTAAATAGTATCCCTTCTGTGCCACTGTCAGACAGTTTGAACAGCAATATTGGGCAATCAGTGTATACATCTATTGCCATCTAATAGTAGTGACAGTAGTTTGTTTTAACTGGTACTAGTAGAGTGCTGAATTATTTTGGGCTATCAGGATATGTTATTAATTTGCCTTGTTGCAATTTATGGGAGAGTGCCTATAGGCACTCTCCCATAAATCGCAAAAAGGCAAATTAAATAAGACTATATAATTTCACTCTTAGCAAAATTAGAAGCACATTAACAGAATAATGTTCCAGTAAGTTTCTGTATATGAATGCCCAAGTGAAGCCAAATTTGGACCTTCAGCACTCTACTGGAACACCAACACTGTTATAAGGAGACAAGTTCTCATCAATGACTAGTCGAAGTCGACTTGACTTTTGGGTATTGACTAGTCGACTTTGGAATTCACTAGTCGTTTGAGCACTAGAGTGCGACAACCCACCAACAGTGCACTGGCAATAGTACACCACACAGAGACTACCACAGCCAAACCTTCTCCTGTGACTGATGTACGTTTTGGTCATTGAGTGAGAATGATGTGGAAGAATGTGTGGAAATAGAGGATCTCTAGTGATTGTGATTTCATATGAAATTTCTGAAACAAATTCACTAAAATCGATCTGAGGTTCACAGAGAGGCTCAAATCGAGTTTAGTGAATAAGATTAAGAAATTTTATGTCAAATCGTGACAAAATTGAGAATCTTTTTATCACATAATGTGTAATTTAACCTTTTAGCTAACTTAATGACTGAAGCTGGCCAGCACTGTTCACAAAAATCACTATCCGTATTTTATTTTTTTAAATTTTTACCTCAAAAACATAGCTTATGACACCTCCTTGGAACAAGCTTGTTAAGCTCATTCCAATGAGGTGTCATAAGCTATGTTTTTGAGACAAAAAATGAAAATATTTAGTTATTCAGGAAATGTTTTCAGCATATTTTGTCTGCTGTTTGTATTAGTTAGACAGTTAATGAAAAATAAGAGAAGATTAATTCAATTGTAATTCTGAAACAAACTCATTCACAATGTTACCACATTGACATTGACATCATTCTAGGGCTGTCACGATTAATCAATTGTCAATTGGTCATGACGAAATCGATTAGTAGTTTTCATTGTCGAAGAATCAGTAAATTTTACCCTGTTTTAGACATGTAATAATTTTTAAAAAAATTGATAAAAAAACTATTGTTTCTAAAGGTAAAAGGTCAAGAAAGTCGATGTTAAACCTCAAGAAGCCATTAGAAGCATTTGTCTTTCAGGTACATTCAAATCTTTGATGTTCTGAACGTTTGAACCGTCAGTGTAATAATCAAGACTGGTTGGCAGTTGCGAACTTGCGAAGTTCGCAACTGACAACCAGTCTTGATTATTGCACTGACGGTTCAAAAGTTAACATCAAAGCTTTGAATGTATCGGTACCTAAAAGAGAATCGTCTTTGTTGTTTACTTGAGGTAGGTCAACTGACTTGAACTTCATTTTTAATGACTTCAAAGAGAGGCGGGGAGAGGGGGTTCATCTAGGTACAATTAATCAATTATTTGTGATGATTAATCGATTCCTAAATTAAAAATCATGACAGCCCTACATCATTCCCCTATTAGACATGTTGTGTACAATATTTTCGATAATGAGCTATTTGATGGTCATCATGTGATAAAGATAAAGACAACGCTTCCCGCAAGCCGCAAACCTCAGACCATGTTACTGTCAATTCATCACAATAACTTATAATGTTGAGAAGATTTCTGATATTATGTATGGTACCTTGCAACCTGCAGTTCTGGCAAGACCATCAACTTTCTTCACAAATTCCTTCAACTGTTCATCTTTTACTTCCAACATGAACCTGAAAGTATTTTATTGCATTTATTCCTATTTTTCATCTGGGCACTAAAGGTGACAATTTTAAAGCAGGATCGACATTAATGCAGCTAAGCAGCGAGACATGGTAAATTATGCCATTATTTATTCATTTATTGCTCAGTGGTAGACTGTTGGACTTCTATGCTAGAGGTCCCGAGTTCGATCCCTGTCGTGGACGACCCGCATTGTGTCCATGGGCAAGGCACTTTATCCCAGTTGCCTACATGGGGGCATGCTGATGCTGTGTACTAAGGTGTACTGCACGTTGATGGTGCACGTCTTCAACTGCTGTAACCCTGCTCGAGCAGAGCTTGAACAGAATTAGAATGTTGAGGAGCTGACAGTTGCTCATCAATGCTCGGTGGTTCTCTCCGGGTACTCCGGCTTCCTCCACCCGTAAAACTGTCACGGTCATGATTAGCCATTGTTCATAAGTATGTGACCTTAAACATCAATAAATAAAAAAATTAATAAATAAATGAATAAATAATATATGGTCACTTTAAGCATCTGTGGCTATATCATGACTGCAAAATAGGTATGAAGTCAAGTTTAGATATGACTATGTCACCCACTTGCAGGATTTTCACCCAAGGTTTTGGTTACCAGGTCTATTTTATCAGTAAAGCAGAACTTGTTTACCACAGTAAACAAGCACTGCTCCACTTCCTGGGGTTCACATGGGGTAAATTATGCCATAACAAAAAGATATGCTGAATTCAAAAACACGAGCCTACATTATTTTTTTATGTTAGAGACTAGACAGAATCAAGTGTGAGAAACTTAATATTCCTCAATTCAACCACATTGCAATCTATGGCCACAATCAATTTGAAAATCATATCCCATGTTATTTATTTATTTATTTATTTATTGGTGTTTAAGGTCACATATTTCTGCACAATGGCTAATCATGACCATGACAGTTTTACGGGTGGAGGAAGCCAGAGTACCTGGAGAGAGCCACCTAGCAACGGCGAGCAACTGTCAGCTCCCCAACATACCAACTCCACACAAGCACCATATCCCATATAAATGCAGAAATATTAACCTTATAAACTGGCACTACTAGGAAATAACAAATGAAATTATTAAAAAACGAGACTGAAGAAATCATAATTATTAACTGACAGAAAGCTATTTATGGACAGACAGATGGATTTATTTATTGGTGTTTAAGGTTACTTTCAGTATCTATGGCTACATAATCACCACAACACAAGTATAAAATCACATTTGTCAATTCATTTATGGCCCACATTTGAGGACTTCCCAGGTGTTATAAGTTATAATGGGTCCTATTTTACCAGTAGAGCAGCACTTGTTTGATAATAAACAGGCACTATTCAACTTCCCAGGATTCCAACAAGGGAGACAGATGAATGGATGATGATCACAAGGGACAGTGATACTTAAAACTGTCACCAGAACATTTATGATAACTGAGACAAGCTTATCCCAATATAAAACTACAGAAATCCACAATAAATGGCCTTCAAGGCTCAAGCACATATTCCTGCACCCTCTCTCAAGATCCGACAACAACTTATTCAAATGTACTACAGTGGAGCCCACTTAATTGGATATCTCTTAATTGTATATCCCTGTTAATTGAATATAATTTTCAAACACAAAACCATTTACCATACCTTCAGTACAAATTTGATCTGTTAATTGCATATGGGTTGTAGAGTAAACTCCTGTTAATTGTATATAAATTTTTGTAATATGTCGAAAAAATTACTGTGACACCCACCAAATTCTCCTTATTTATCAACTTTTTTGGCCTCATTACATCCAATACAGGCATTTATTCTATTGTATCTTGTTTGACAGAGCTCTATGAGCTCTGTCAAACAAGATACAATAGAATAAATGCTCCAGAACACAGGAAACTGACCAAATGCCTGTTAATTGTATACTCCTATTAAATGAATAATATTTTTATACTGTACCAATGACCCAGACATAGCTGGTGCTAACTCTTAAAATATAGGGCCAAACACAAATTTTGCCCCCCAATCCCCAAAATTTGCATCTAAAACTAAAGAAAACATGTCCTGAAAGGCCCTCCACACTTCGCCCCTACTGCGCATGCGCAGTGTCAAGGACGTTCCGAAATTGGCGCCATTAATCATTCTAAGTTTGGCCCTTCATCAGTTAACATCTGACTGATCTTTGTGCTTTTAAATCTCAGTTTAAATGATGCCAGACACATAAATATTAGTGAAATGGTGATTCTAAGGAGGATAGAGAAGGAGGAGAGGAAAAGAATGTGTGACAGAATATTATCAGGGCTGTAACTTAAAATTTTTTAATGAAATTATGTTAAGTTACCTATTTTCAAGGCAGCAGCCATTTTGTTGTCATTCTGATTATTTAGTTACACTGTTTTTTTAAGTGTTTTCCTCTCTCCCTGTCCTTTAAGTTCCCCCTTGCTATTCTCCCATGCTTTTGGCATAGTTTCTGTAATTATTATTACTAAAATTTCTTGGGAGTTTTAGCTGTATAACAGAATGAATTCTGTTCTTTCCCCATGTTTACGTCTTCACCTACGGGTGGTTAGGCGTTGTGTTCTGCATCTACCATCTGATGTTCTGCAGTTTCTTCCCTGGAAGTCTCTGTTTTGCATCAGATAGTGTATTTTTGGTAACTGATTTCGGGCCTGGGTGCCTGGAGTCTTATTTTAGTGTTTTTACACTCATTGTTTACATTTACAACAGCCCTCTGTGTGAGGGGGGGATTTCTAAAAAATAATATCTTTATGTTATTTTAATCATAACTAGATACATTATTATTGTTCGTAAGTGTTGAATAAATTGTTTAAAATATTTTTAAAATTTTTGTCCACACTTAGGCTTGGGATCCATTGGGGCTCAACGTTACTTTTCAGAAACTTGGGCTGTTCTGAAAAAATATTTTTTCAAAATATTTTAATTTCAATTATTTTTTCTATATTAATGGATCATATTATTATTATGTATTTTGATTGCCAGGGGTTAGTGCGAGTACCAGGACTTGTTTTCTTTTCACATTGAAAGGATATTGATCAATTGTTTTAAGAGGAAGTCTTCCTCTGACTTATTATCATTCTATATGTGGTCAGTGTACTCGCATTAACTCCTGTTTTGTATCGTATGTTTTCGATGACAATATGGGAAGCGTATGTCACGGTATGTTGTTGGGGATTTGGACACTCCGGTCCTTTCCCCGCAGGGTCACTCTACTTTATCAATTTCTATTTCAGACGATCAAGATTAGGGTGATGTATCTGTGATGTCTTCCAACAGTGTGCCTCCGTCGTCACAATTAATGAAGGGCTAGCGGAAAAGTGCTCATGTAAATACGCCAATTGCCTAAGAGGACCCTAGTAGGTTCGACGGCCTTTGACGTCCGCTAGCTCGCCCGGTGTAGCGTCCATTCACCGAATGGTTCGGCAGCCGGGTTCGTCCGTTGCGGTCTAGAAGGAATTTTGGGGTGATGCGAGCACTATAAATTAACTTAATGCACACCCAGTGACGGCGGATCGGAGGGAGAACGCAGGAAGCCTTTTAGTCCGGTTCATAGCTCGTTCCGGTCCATCCGGACGACAAGCGAGAGAGGCCCCTCTCTCGTTCAACAACATCTGGCCCCAGATGTTGTGGTACAAAATGTGTCGCAAGCGGAGCATACGTCCGTCGCTCGGGACGCTCCGTTGTATAGGCAGTCCGCTGAGACTGCTAAGGCTTCCTCTTCTCGTCAGCGCACACGACCGCACCTTGGCTGCGTGACCGCCGATATATTACCAGCTTCGCCGATCAAGGATTCTTCGGCGACCAGGTCACACCATCCGGTAGCCAGGGACACGAGGCCTTCAGACTCCGGACGTTCGCATAGGAAGTGTGCGGGAGTCAACGTACACGGAGCTTCCGGCGGCAATGCATCGTAAGACCGCTACTGCACAGGCCTCGGGAACGGACGTGCTTTCCTTAATAGCACAGTTTATCGCAGCATCCCAGCATCAACTGAATCTGTCGCATATATTTTATCCGACGATGCTGGGTCGGGACGCTCCGCGGAAGCGGGTACGGACGTCCGAAAGTTTCATCCGGTCCGACGGGATACCGAAAGGGATTCGGAGGATTTCGAGCTTTCCCTTTCGGAACAACATATGCTGTTGTGTATGTCATCTGACTTGGTCTTCTACAGCTTCTTTCGTCGGACCAGAATGCTGCGATGCCGGATAAGAAACTGATAGCGTCGGTGGACTTAGAAATTTTTGGTTCGGTTCAGGGACATCGTCCCTCAGTCCCGACATAGTCCAATAATGTCACACAAACTTTCGAATTATTGAACGACGCTATATATATTATTATTTTATGCTTGTTATCCAAGCATTTCTGGTTTCTTGTTCGAAGAGTTATGGAGATGTCTTTCAAAAGTGTGCCTCTGTCGTCATAGTTAATGAAGAGTTAGCGGCAATAAGTGCTCATGGAATATGTCTATCGCCTACGGAGTGACATTCGCTAGCTCACCCGGTGTAGCGTACATTCATCGAATGGTTCGGCTGCCGGGTTCGTCCGTTGCGGTCTAGGAAGGAGATTTGGGTGATGCGAGCACTTTAATTACTTTAGTACTCACCCAGTGACGGCAGATTGAGGACAGATCGGAGGAAGGCTGTTAGTCCGGTTCCTGGCTTGTCCAGGTCCGTCCGGGCTGTGAGCGAGAGAGGTCCCTCTCTCGCCCAACAACATAGGGGACCGCATGTTGTGGTTCAGATATTTTACATTCGGAGCATATGTCCGTTGGTCGGGACGCTCCGTTATATTGACAGTCCGAGAGACTGTCTTTAATGCTTCCTCATCCTCACAGCAGGGCACACGACCGCACATTGGCTACATGACCTCGAGTATCCGATCAGTTTCGGCATTCAGTGATTCCACGGCGAATAGGTCGCGCCATCCGGTAGCCAAGGGACACGAGGCCTATACACTCCGTTCGCTCGCATATTGGAAGTATGCACGGGGTAACGATCACGGAGCTTCCAGCGGCAATGCATCGTAAGACCGCTTCTCCTCAGGCCTCAGTGACGGACGTGCTATCCGAGTTAGCACAGTTGTTTCGCAGCATCCCAGCAATTGACAGTTTCTCGGTCGAATCAGGAATTATCCGACGGCGCTGGGTCGGTGCGGTCCGCGGTTGCATCAGCTACGGACGACCGAACGCTTTATAGGGTCCGACAGGATGGCGAAAGGGATTCGAAAGATTTCGAGTTTTCCCTTTAGTAGTATCGGAAGATGCCTTTCATATCTTCTGGCATTATCTTCCAGTGATTATTATTTCGGACTTCATTGCTGCGATCTTGGATAAGAGACTTATAGCGTCATTGGACTCGGATTTTTCGATCGGTTCAGGGACATTGTCCCTGACTTACCGACGCAGTCCAATATTGTCATTACAACATGTGTTTTATTTTTCGACGCTATATATATATATATATACAAGCCTGCTACTAAGCATGATAGTTTAGTTTCTTGTCCGCGTTGCTCATTTCTGCCATTTTATCATTTATACAAATAGTTTATTTTGGCAGAGCAGGGCATACCGAGAGTTCATATGCGTCTAGACGGTGTGATTAAAGACTGCATATATTCTTTTTCGCCGTTTATGTCTTTTCCAATTTCAATGTTGGGAACGACATTATGTATAGTAGACTTAACTTAGACGCTTTATTATACGTAATCCGCCTTACTGAGGCGTTATCATTACGTCTTCAAGAAAAGATTTACGGGATATTATTCTCAATGTAATTTCTTTTGAGGGCAGTAGTTTGTTCACGTATAACTCCGCCCTTCAGTGGCTGATTGGAGTTAGTTAGACGTGACGCAGCCCTAGCTACATCCACACGCGTGGATAGTAAGGTTAAGAACTCTCTCAGAGTCGCTTCGTTCTCGGAGGAGCTTCTCTTCGACGGCAACTTTTCGGCAATCCTTGAATTGCTCGATTTATACGTTCTCTTGTCTATGTAGTGTTACAAGAGATTCAGACTGGGGCAAACATTCGGTGGTTGACTCAGAGAGTGCCGCCGCAGTTGCCGGACCCGAGTGTGGCTGTTATGACGGTTGCCAGTCAAACAGATTGGGATATAATACTGATCCCTACGGATTCGAAGTGCCAGGGTCTTTGGGTTCCGCAGTCTTTTAGCAATCAGTTTAACTTCCGCGGAATAATGTTTTTTAGGCTTGCTTTATGTCATTGCATGAACATTATTCAGAAACGCATGCCCAAATTCCTGTCCTTTAATTCGACAGTAGTGGCGTATCTCCGGAACCAGGGAGGCACTCTTTCGTTTCCGTTATTCAATTTAATGGAAAGAATCCGTCTGTTGGTTATAGTACACCAAGTTCAGTTTTGGTCCGTCATATTCCGGGTCGTCTGATTGTTTTATCGGACTCCCGTTCTCTTACGGGTCGCTTGTTGCTGTCAGAATGGACTCTCAACAAACAAGTATTCAATCAGATTTGCTATCTATGGGAGCGCCCAATGATGATTTATTTATGACACAGCTTGCTAATCAATTGCAGAAGTATGTGTTGGTTTGTCCAGATCTCTGAGCTAATATTGTTAACGCTCTATTGATCTATGGAACGGAATGATAGGATACGCGTATCCTCCGGCGCTGTTGTTTTAGCAGGTATTGCTAACATAAACAACTACAATACATTTCTGTTGATAGCATCTCTATCTTCACAGAGATCATGAGTAATTTACTCTCTTGTCTACTGTGGGTCTTAACGTGAAATCTTCCTCTATGTGAGGATCTTTTTTCACTGGGTAAATCGTGTCATCTTTATCACAACCAGCAAGGTCGCAACCTTCATGTATTCCGTTGTGTGGTCCGTATTGCATTGTAAGCACTGTACTGGACGAGCTTTGGACGCGATTTCTTACTATAGGAGATCCTCTTCTTCGCTATTCTATGCGGCTAAAGTGGAGGCTCTTCCGTCGTGGTGTAGGGATCATTATGTTCATATTGTTGATCCCTCCATACTACTCATTGCTATTTTTTAGTATACTTGTTTCACAAGATCTACTGCAGCCTGTTATTATTTAGGTTATAGGTTTATGTTACCTCATACCTATGCACTCTACGATAGTTTACAATTGAGTCTTTTGTCTCTTTATCTAAGTCAGTTAGTAACTTTTTGATAAATAGACTTAGAATCTTTAGATTAAATTCCTATACGGATTTTAACTTCGGTTCTTATTTAGCTAAGTAATCATTTGAGCCTCTGGAAACAGTAGTTTTCAAATTCTGACCTTTTAGACAGTAATTCTGTTGGTTTCTCTTTTACTGTAGAGTCAGTGAGTTTCATGCACTTTCGATGGATGATTTTCACTTTCATAGTTTCGGAATCAATACTTCCGTTACTATTTAGGTTGGATTGTTGCATAAGAGTTAGGCTCCTATTATCCGGAACCTATTATTTTAAGGTCCTTCCGTCTTCGTATGGGCATAGGCCTTTACTCTTTCTGGGTACAGTTTATGTATTTATAAACAGATATCTGTTTATTTCAAAGGGCGTAAGCTTCTTCTGTCTTTGATGTCTAGTAGAAGGACGTTACGCTCCATTTTATTGTTAATGGATTCTATTAACTATCGGTACTGCTTATGGTATATCATTGACTTAGCAGTTGTGCTTAAGATTTCGGCTCATGAAGTAAGAGTTCTTCTACTTCTTGGGCTTACATTAATAGTGTCGCTATTATAGATTTTTGAAGGCCGCTCATTGCGCTCAGCCATCCACATTCATGAATTTTATCTTAGAAATATCGAGTCCATTTCTGGAGGCCTCTATTGTTAGGTCTATTATCTACTGCTCAGAATGTCATTCACTTAACAGTTGCTACTATAGCTAGGTAGGCTGTCTGTTTCGGCAGTGTCTCCGTTCGGCTGCCCTCTTCGCTCTGGGCTATTTGACCCAGGGCAAGAAAAAGGGGGGGGGGGGAGGGTGTTCCCTTGGGTCACCTGTTTTACTATGAAAACAAGGGGATACCTCCTCCGGAGTTAGTAATTCTGAGCTGTTATTGGGATGGTTGTTTAGTGAGAAGTTTAGGTTTTTAAAATTCATTCAAGTCTTAGTTTTTAAAGTATAGCTTTTGAATATTGCATATGTCAACGGACATGATTATGCAATCCTCAGACACTTTTAGGAGTATAAGAGTCTCTATTCTCTAGACTTACTTTATTTATTGGCTTACTTTAAAAATTATTAGTATAAGGATTATATTGGATATTAATAGAGTACATGGATGTAGGAAGCTCAATTTTGGAAGGTGTTGTATCTTTCTAATTTATCATAAATAAGAAAGATACATGTAAGGCCTATTACTTCTTTTTCCCTACAGGGGATGACTCTATTTTATTTTATTGAGCGTATTCCATTTTGCTCTATGTCCTTGGCCCTCCAGCCTTTTTACTATTCAGCTATGTCTGGGTCATTGGTACAGTATAAAAATGTTAAAAAATTTATAGTAATTTATATATTTTTTATACTTACCAATGACCCAGACGGGGATGGCCCTCCCAGGAGTTGGGAACTCTTGCCTCCCCGCTGAGTACATAGCGCTTACCAGGCACTGGTTTTTAGAATGATTAATGGCGCCAATTTCGGAACGTCCTTGACACTGCGCATGCGCAGTAGGGGCGAAGTGTGGAGGGCCTTTCAGGACATGTTTTCTTTAGTTTTAGATGCAAATTTTGGGGATTGGGGGGCAAAATTTGTGTTTGGCCCTATATTTTAAGAGTTAGCACCAGCTATGTCTGGGTCATTGGTAAGTATAAAAAATATATAAATTACTATAAATTTTTTAACTTTCACTGACAAAATGGATATTCAATTAAGAGGATTCTACTGTAATAGCACTTGGAACCAGGTATGCCTACATTTTTTGCATAAAGAAAATAGCCAGTAGACCATGAGCAGATTTGACAACATTAAATTTGTTGAGAATGAGTGATAATTTACATTATTACAGGATCTCTCTTTTCATGCAAAAGTAATTTTTAATTTTTTGATAATGCCTAACCTTTTAGGAATACAAATTATTTTTCACTATTTTCTTTATGGGAAGACATATTTGCAGAATTATTTGATTCTGATTAAAAGTTAAACGTGATGAAAGGGATTTGTACGTGTTTTTATGTTTATTCATGGTCAAGGTAACTCATCATCTATGGTTTTATCAAGTCCACAGGATAAGTATAAAGTCAAGTTTAACCAATTGTTTATACCAATCCTGCCCACTTTAGAGAACTCACAACCCAGGTATTGGTTACTGGATCTTATTATATCAATGAAACCAAACTCGTTTACCACAGTAATTGAGCCCCAATCAATGCCAAGGGTTTCCATTTTGAAAGGAATGAAGGCTTAGTAAACAAAGACTATGCAGAAAATCAAAAATGATCACATTGTACACATATTTATTACATTATTTGAGGAATTTCATAAAGAAATGCACATTCAGATTCTTCATTCACAGTATACATAAAAAAGTAGCAGGCCTTTAGATTGCTTTATTTGGGCTTTAAATGTGTCCAAATTACAGAAAGTTCCATTTTCAAGGGATATTATTGATTTTTAAAGCTGATAGTAACTTTACACACCATAAAAAAGAAGGAAAAACACTCGACCCGCTGAAAATTTTTTAAAATATTATTTAGCATGGTTCCTATAATGGTTCCTATAATGGGCACAGCTTTTACCGCCTTGAATGTACGGTAATTTTAAGACCTAAAAAGCAGTTACAAATACATAATACAGTATACATAAAAACAGAGACATGAGACCTATTAGTGTGTTTTACCTCAGGAACAATATTTCCTATCACCGTATGTAACAGTTACTATTTTCAAATGAGGCTTTATATTAAACTTCCAACCTGTTGTGCATATTTTTGCATCAAGGAAATAGTAACATTTTATAATAAGATGACACAATAAATGAAAGTGTCAATGACACTGTAGCTCAACTTGACAAACTTGAACTTGGTAAGTTATAAGTCAAATGGCAAAGTTGAAGATCATTGGTACCAATGTTATTTGGTGAAATTTCAATGTAACAGCATTGTGTGTGCACAAAGTCTGAGTAATCCATGCATTTTTAAACGTAAACTGTAAGACTGGCTAAAGGAAGAATGTTGAAACACAAATGCAGTAAGTTCAGAGGTTATTGTAAATAGCAACTTTTTTCACAGAAATAAATGCTAATCAATAGCTCTTATCTAAAGGTCTCGCGTAATGAGCACACCAAGTTTAAAAATAATCCCCTGATAAATGTGTCCTGTAGACCATGTCAAAGAAGAATGTTGAGGCACAAATGCAATAAAATCAAAGACTGTTGCTAACAACAACAGTTTTTGATGGAAATGAAAAGAAAATCGATAGCTCCTATCTCTGTCACCCTGCATAAGCATACAATGTTTTAAGACAACCTGATAATGAATGCTCCCTCTGAGGCATGCCAAATGAAGATGTTCATGCACAAATGCAGTAAGTTTGAAGTAGGGTTTAATGATTTCCCGGTTTCTTAAAAAATCGGGACCGGGAAATTTTTCCCGTTTATATTCGGGAACCGGGAACGGAACCGGGAATAGAAGGGGTTGTTAACTTGTTACAAGTCTGTGTTTACAATAATGGAATCGGACCAAAATCGTATCGTTTTTTAATCTTAAATGAAAGACATTTCACACAAAACCTAGGTAACATTCATACAGAAAACAAACATTGAATTTGAAAGCTGTAGTTTCAACTTTCAGCTGTAAAAGTGTAAATAAACAATGTCTTTTGAATCACTGTCCAGACTGTCCAATGCTCAATACTGTAAAGTTTGTAAACTACTGTGTAGTGTTCAATGTTTATTGAGTCACCGAAATGCATCCAAATAAATCGAATGAGTAAAGTACTAGAGTGACTGTCACTATAGTACTTTACTCATTCCATTTATTTAGATGCGTTTTTACATCTTTGTGCACAATAATAC
The DNA here is from genome assembly GCA_031216915.1 of Pictodentalium vernedei. NCBI lineage: Eukaryota > Metazoa > Mollusca > Scaphopoda > Dentaliida > Dentaliidae > Pictodentalium > Pictodentalium vernedei. Next base: position 141,339,486 of record CM062289.1, on the reverse strand, counting down.
TTCCTCAACAACAGCAAATTACTCAACGCTTTGTCACTTAATCTGGACCGTATTTTGGTACATATGTGCCCAGCCGTAGAAAAACTGCGCTCTGACTCTACAGATGTCGGCTTTCCCGTTATGAGGGCGTTATATAAAAAGTTCAGATTGTCCGTTCTAACTCCGTTGGTCTCATACAACTTGAATTCGTTCCCGATATTTGCATTTGTTGGTTCTGCACGTGTGGTAATAGATGTTTTACAAGCTGTATCGTCAATATAGCCCTGCAGTACATCCTCAAGTGTCGGTGCAGTTGAAGGATTTTCAGTGAGATCAGGTGATACATTGCTAACACTTGCGGGAGACTCGACGACTTCGGAAGCCTCACTCAGACTTAAGTCACTTAACCCTTTGAGGCGGATGAGCTCTGTACGGGCAAACTTTACTCTGACAGTTTTCGCACATGTCTCAAGGAATGCTGGTTCGTCCAACAAACAAAAGTTTGGGTTGTGGAGGTATTTCAAAAGAGTTACAAGGGTTTTGTCTCGTCTCTTACATAAGCGTTCCTTCAGCCTTTCGCTCAATCGCTTGCTTATGTCAGAATCTAATGAATCTAACTGTGCAAATAGAAATTTCAATATCCCCTCAGCAGAAACGAAAGTTGTGTCACGCCGGCATAAAGCTTCATTCGCCACTGTAATAGGCCTAAGTGCATTGGCGATATCTGTGACAGCCTCGACTTCAGGCTGAGTAAGACAAGATGTGCATGAAATATCTAAGAATGCCTTTAACATGCATGGTCGGAGTCTGAGATAGCGAGTGAACATAGCTTCTATTGTATTCCAACGGGTTTTCACATCGATTATGGGCTTCAACTCTTTCCCTTGATCCTGCTTCACATAAGTTTGTAAAATCTCATCAGCGCGTCCACGTCGAAACTTCTTGCAGTCACTTCTAACCTTGGTCACCAAGTCAGCAAAGTTTATTATATCCAAATTTATCAAAGTACCACATTGACTTTCTTCGACGTTGAGACCATCGTCAAATTCATCATCGGATATATCATTATCATCGTCACCCTCATTACCCGTGAGCGAAGCAGATTCCTCGTCCTCAGGCTCTGACTCACACTGTGCTGCACCAGCAGCACCACTAGTACTAGTACTACCAAAGCCTTTGTACATAACATCTGATACTGCAAGGTGAATACCATGGCTGAGACACAACACAGAGACAGTTGGCATAAGTCGACCAAATTTGACCATTACTGATGCGCCATCACTTGTACATACGGCTATATGCTCATCAACAGACAACCCAAAAGTTGAAAGGTGCTCAGTGACAGAAACAACCATAGCCTCTGCTGTAAACTTCCCAGTAATTTTGCAAAGTCCTGTATTCCAAAACTCACCGTCTTTAGCATGTATATCTATGTTCATGTACCGACGGTTCCTAACACTTGTCCATTCATCTAGTGTTATACTGAAACGTTCACCATTAGCAATTCGCTCAGATAAATCGGCCTTAATTCTAGAACGAACATCGTCTGCATGATTAGCGACCAACTGCATAACTGCTGATGGATCCCGTGGTAGTTTATGTCCCATTTTTTCGATATTTGACCGTATAAAATCACTTTTGGTTATACCGTTTATTGAAAATCCATCAAGGGCAGCTAACTTGGAAATTATTTCCTCCAATGGTTGCCTTTGTCGTACCAAAAAAGCATCAACTGACGTCTGTTTAGCAATTTTCGATGGTCCCGCACTAACACTACTATCTGTAGTCGGACGTTTGATCAACTCAATCTTGTGAACCAGACGTAAATGTTTTGCAAGACCTCCCGTGGAACCGCCGGAAAGTGTTAATGTTTTTGAGCATTTCTTGCATTCTGCCTTTGAATGAGATATTCTGTTGAAGTATTCCCAGGCGGGAGATGCATTCTGCCTCGACGCCATTGCAAATTTGCAGGAAAGTGTAATAAAGAATAAAGACAAGTAGAATCGCAGATTAATTTCAAAGTTGAAACTTGCAGACGATAAAATGTTTTTGACAAGATCACAAGAACGATAACACAAAAGTTTGACAAAACTGCATAAGCACGCTTGACTGGAAATGTATATTGTAAGATCGATAACTCTAAATGTCTATAGCTACGATTCTGGCTTTACAAGTTACAAGTTACAACTGGAGAAGATTGGAGTTATCGATCCCGCGATATATAAATTCCCCGACAGGCGCAATTTTGTTGCTCTTCTAAGTTGTAACATTACTGGCATGCTATGCATGTTACCATATAACTAAAAGTGAATTTATACGGTCAAATATCGAAAAATGGGACATAAACTACCACGGGACTGACGGGAGTGAGTCCGAGTGACGGAATCCATGGTAGTTACTAACTTACTAGTTATACGGTTGGTCGCCAATCATGCAGGCGATGTTCGTTCTAAAATCAAGGCCGATTTATTTTTCGGGTTGTTTGTTGTTGATGAGCATATAGCCGTACTGCCTATGCACAAGTGATATCGCGCCAGAAATGACTGATAACGAGTTGGAACTCGGTATACAAATAATAAAATCGTTGAATAAAGGGGTATGTGACAAACATTGACGATAGATCTGAATAAGTGAGCTTTTAATCTTATAAGAAACACAGTAAGAAGTCCGTAAAATATCGTTTTCTCATTCCCGGTTCCCGAATTTTCCCGATGGTAAAAATCCGGTTTTCGGGAACGGGAAGTAACCAATCGGGAAACGGGAATTCCCGGTCCCGAATTAAACCCTAGTTTGAAGGTCAATGCTTGTGGCAATGTTTTTTTCTCTCTTTTTTATGGAAATTCATAAATATACCCTGCAGAGAGTGCAAAAGGGAAAAGTTGCTGCACAAATGCAGTAAGTCCAAACGCTGGTGATAATGGCAATAATGTTTTATGGAAATGAAAAAAAATCAATAGCTCACATCTAGAGGTTACCCCGAACACACATTCCAAGTTTCAAACTGATCTGATCATAAATGTGCCCTGAGGGAAATATTGAAGTCTGACTAAACTAAGTTCAAAGGTTGTTGCCAGTGGCAACATTTTTTTACAGAAATGGAAGAAAATCGATAACTCCCATATAGATATCACCCCACAAAAGCACACCAAGTTTCCAAGCGATCCAATCATAAATGTGCCCTCCAGGGTATGTCAAAGGGAAATATTGATGCATAACTGCACAAAGTTTTTACTAGGTTCGTCAGAGGTCATTGCCAATGGCAACAATTTCTGACGGAAATAGAAGAAAATCGATAGCACCCATCTAGAGGTCACCCCAAACAAGCACACCAAGTTTCAAAATGATCCGGTCAAAAATGGCACTGCAGAGAGTGCCAAATGGAAATATTGATACATAACTGCACGAAGTTCATCGAAGGTCATTGCCAGCAGTAACATTTTGAAATGGAAATTGAAGAAAATCGATAGCTCCCATCTGAAGGTAACCCAAAACAAACATACCAAGTTTCAAACCATTCTGATCATAAATGTACCCTGTAGGGCGTGCCAATGGAATATACTGATGTCTGACTAAAGTAAGTTCAAAGGTCGATGCCAGCGGCAACATTTTGTGACAAAAATGGAAGAAAATCGATAGCTCCCATCTAGAGGGCACCCCAAACAAGCAAGTCAGGTTTCAAAACAATTCGATCATAGATGTGCCCTGTTGGGTGTGCCAAAGGGAATATTGAGGTCTGACTTAACTAAGTTCTAAGAAAGTTGCCAGCGGCAACATTTTTTTGACGGAAATGGAAGAAAATTGATAGCTCCCATCTAGAGCTCACTCCAAACAAGCATACCAAGTTTCAAAGTGATCTGGTCAAAAATGTGCACTGCAGGGTGTGCCAAAGGGAAATATTGATGCATAACTGCACTAAGTTCATCAAAGGTCATTGCCAGCGGCAACATTTTTTGACGGAAATTGAAGAAAATCGATAGCTCCCATCTAGAGGCAACACCAAACAAGCATACAAAGTTTCAAACTGATCTGATCATAAATGTTCCCTGTAGGGCATGCCAAAGTAATATATTGATGTCTGACTAAACTAAGTTCAAAGGTTGTTGCCAGTGGCAACATTTTTTTATGGAAATGGAAGAAAATCAATAGCTCCCATCTAGAGATCACTCCAAACAACCATGCAAGATTTCTAAGCAATCCAATCATAAATGTGCCCTGTAGGGTGTGCCATAGGGAAATATTGAGGTCTGACTAAACTATGTTCTAAGGTCAGCGGCAACATTTTTTGACGGAAATGGAAGAAAATCGATAGCTCCATCTAGAGGTTACCCCAAACATGCATACCAAGTTTCAAAGTGATCCGATAATAAATGTGCCTGTCACCCCAAACAAGCATACCAAGTTTCAAAGTGGTCTGATCATAAATGTGACCTGTGAGGTGTGCCAAAGTAAATTGTGGACGTACGTACACCGATGGACGAGAAGTGATGGCAATAGCTCAGCTTGACTTTGTCAAGTTGAGCTAAAAAATCGTTAAGGAATATCAGCAATATTTTAATCCTACAGCCCTATTAGGGCTGTAGGATTAAAATATTGCTGAATATCCCTATAATTACAAAATAGATTTGCCTACTTTGCTGTTAATTATATTTTGGGTGGTGGGGGGTCGATATCATTTGGGAGCACTGTGTTGAAAGAGTTAAATAACTTCCTCCTCCAGCATATTCTCCAAACCTGACCCAAGTAACTTTCCTTTATTTTCTCCTCTGAATGAACATCCTGAACCATTTAGTGATGTTTTAATTTATATTCTTTATTTCCTATTTTCTTAATTACAGCATTTTTCTTAAATCAGGGCTTTTTGCAGAAATAAAACATTTTTAGTTTTACGTTTTAGAAATTCTTATATACTATTAAAAAAAAAGTCGGGGATATTTGATAAAAGTGAGATATATGAAGAAATATATTTATATTTTCATCAAAAAGACAGTTCAGGCATTGCACTGTGACATCTGGTGAATGATTTCAGCAATAGTTGGGTGTCTGACAAGCACACATTCCAAGTACTGAGCTGTAGAAGACATGGACCGTCAGTCAGAGAATTTACCACATTCAGTCCAAGACCTCAATCCTTATAAATCCTTCTCGGTTCGCGAGACAAGCATGGATCCAACGTGCATACTCCTCTCTAAACATCCAATATCAGCTTGACTGATGTTATTTCATTCTTCCTGCAGCACAGCGGCGAGTTCCTGGACATTGGTAGGGGGCTGTTGGCATTGTCATAGGAGCCTGCCAAGCATATCACAGGTATGCTCGATTGGTGAAAGGTCTGAACTTAGTGCTGGCCAAGGCAGTGTAGTGCTGTTCTGCTTCTGGAGGAACTCTGTAGCGACACAGGCCCTGTATGCTCTTGCATTGTCATCTTGGAAAATGAATCGATGGCTGTGACATCGTGCAAATGGCAGCACATGAGCTGCTAACATGTTGTCACGGTAGTACTGCCCTGTGACATGCCCTTGGCAAGCTGTTCTGCTTGTCATGATTATGCCTCCACACACCATAACCGATCCACCTCCAAAACGATCGTGCTGCCTATCAGTTATGTTCTGCTTGTCATGATTATGCCTCCCCACACCATAACCAATCCACCACCAAAATGATCGTGCTGCCTAACGGTTACGTCATGGTATCGTTCGTTCTGCTGCTGCCACACTCTGTTTCGCCTGTCGTGGAAGTCGAGAGTGAATCTTGATTCATCGGAAAATTATACATTTACAGTAATTTGCATATTTTTATACTTACCAATGGCCCAGACTAGCTGGTGCTTAACTCAAAGTTATTAAGGGCCAAACACAAATTTTGAACCTCCCAATCCACAAAATGTGCTTGCAAAACCGAAAATTAAAAGTCCTATCTAGCCCTCCATACATTTACTCTCCGTGCATGCACAGACATCAGGAAGTGACCGAATTGGCGCCAACATCATTCTTTTTTTGGCCCTGAAAGTCATCAACACTGAAATGACATCTGTGCTTTGAAATCTCCTTTTTTGAGACACAGACACAAATCAATGCAAGAATTGGTGGATACAAGGCTGTTATTGAATGATGGAAGTGTTCAACAGTGGTTTTGGACGTTCAGGGCTGTAACTTTATAATATTTATAATATTTATAAAATTATTTTATGTTTCCCAATTTCGGGACATATGCCTGACATCATCATTTTTAAAAATGATTATTCCACTGTGTGTTAAGTATTCCTTCCCTATCCTTCCTTGAACCCTTCCTGTTAAACTCTTAAGCATTTTGGCTAATTTTTATTGAAATTTTTTATTAAATTTCTTGGGAGTTTAACATTTATTACAGAATATTATTCTGTTTCTTCCCCAAGGTTATGTCCTCACCCTACGGGTGTTAGGCCGTTTAGTCTTGCATCTTCTATCCAATGTATTGTTTTTTCTTCGTATGAAGATCTACCTTTGCATTTGATAGCATTTCAATTGGTTCTGATTTTGGGTCTTTTTGTGTGCCTGATGTCTTGTTTACATTGACATTGTTTACATTATCAACGTCCTCATATTTAGGTAGTTTCTTATATTCTATTACCGTAATATACTGCAGAATACATGGATTATTATTCCGGTAGTGTAGCTCAAAAATTGTTTGAATTTTGTCCACACTTAGGCTCTATCGGGATGCCCTTGGGCTCTTCATGTTCCCTTTGGGAACTTGGGCATTTTTCAAAAAAAATGTTTTGTTTACAAAAAATATTTTGAATTTAATTATGATTGCTATTATTCATGTATCTCAATTATATATATATATATTGTTGTGCAGTTTGGAGGACTGATATCGACTTTAGTTGATACACTCCTGGGGACTCTTGTCATTCTTGTGTTGCACTGGGATGACTGATGTTGGAGTCAGGTGTTGCGGTACGTTGTTGGCGGTGAGGTTCTGAGGATCAAAGCCTCTTACCACGTTTTAATTCATTCTGTCAGTTTCTATTTCAGTGGAACATGAACATAGTGATGATATTCTGACACCCATCTAAGTGTGCTACCGTCATCATGCTCCATGGAGCATATAGAGCTAGCTGCAGTGCTCATTATTGCAAGAGTTTGGGCCTTTGGGTAAAGGTTTTAATCTCTTGCAAGCAGCTAGCTCGACCGGTGAAGCGGTACTCCGTGGGTGCTGTGATGCCGGGTAAGTCTGTTGCGGTCTAAGAGGTGGATTGGGTAGAGCGGGCACTAAAATATAAATAGCTCACCCAGTGACGACGGAAATAGGAAGTCTTGTACTCGGCGAGGTCTGATAGACCTCGAGTGGGAGAGGCCCCCCCTCTCTAATATAGCAACGTCTGGGGTCAGATGTTGTTTGGAGAAACTTGCACAAGCTGGAGCATATGTCCGCCCTCCACTCGGGATGCTCTGTTTAGTCTGCAGCCAGAGTCAGCTTCAGTCAAGGCTTCCTCTGCTACGTTTCCAAGGCCAAAATGAAGTTTTCTGGTTGGAAACTTGCACGAGATGGAGCATATGTTTGCCCGCCACTCTGGACGCTCTGTCTAGTCTGCAACAGGGATTGGCTTCAGTCACGGCTTCCTCCGCTACGTTATTTAAGCATACATGACCGCATGCTAGCTACCCGACTTCAGATATCCAGCCTGCACGAAGAAGGAACCACTCTTTGCCCATGAAGTCGGACCATCCGGTAGCTAGGGAGACGATGCCTTAAACATCGGGACGCTCGGAGAAAGGATCCGTTTCTGACACACTGTCCCAGGAGTAGCATGCAGCTAAGGAACAGAAATCCACTGCTCCTCAGGACTCAATGACGGACTTGCTGTCGCAGATTGCGCAGCTAATCGCAGCATCCCAGCAAGTGCAGATGCAACCTCACTCAGACTCAGAATCTGAGCTGTCGGATGGTGCTTGGTCGGTCCAGTCGTCTGTTCATGCAGATTCAATGGACCGAGATTCGCAATTGATTCTCTCGAATGGTAAAAGGGATAAGGAAGAGGATTACCCTTCCCTTTCGGAACAGTACATGGTTGCGATGGCTTTCATCCATCAATACTACCCTGCTTTTGTTCCACCGAATCAGAATGCTGCGACAAGAGAGAAACTGCTGGCGTCCTTAGGCACAGACTTTATCTGGACAAAGGAGGAAGGCCTTTCTTTTCCGGTTCAATTTATGCAGGTGTCGCAGGCCTTTGGCCAAAAAGACAATGCCGTATTTATCCTCTTGAGTGCGAGGAAGAAGGCGGTTTCTTATCTTCATCTTCCATATACATACCGTTTTTTGGACTACGTTCATTTAAAAACAATCGAGGAAGATGCTCAGAGAGTTCTTCTGCGTTTGGATGAGCAGGCCGGGGATCTAGAGGTATCCTTACCTGTATCATTCACTATTTGCTCAGACACAATTGAGATGGCAATTTCTTTAAATAGAGCAAATTTGGACGTTCTTTCTTACGCAGATCACCTTACAAGAGCTATGGCGCAACGTCTCAAGGGAAGTGGACAGGGTTCATTACTAAGTCAACAATTTTTAGCTTAACTTGACAAAGTCAAGATAATCTATTGCCATCATGCGTGCAGAAGTCTGTGAGTCTGTTAGTCTGTCAGTCTGTTCACATTTTCTTTGGTACAGGCTACACCCCAAAGTTCTTGTCCAATGAACACGAAATTTCATATGCAGGTTCGAGGTCATGTCTAGATGAAAACTTCCCCTTTTGGTCATGATCGGTCAATCGTGATGGCTGCGAGAGCCTGAAACCCAAAAACCTTTAGCACAGTCTGCAGCTTGTATTTATGAAGAGATTTCATTATAACTTGGTAGGATGACTACCGGGTACATATAATGTATAGAAGGGAACGTCCCCATTTGGTCGTGATTGGTCAACCGTTACGGCTATGCAGACCCAAAGCCTGAAAACCTTTAGCACAGGCTACAGGTTGTATTTATGAAGGGATTTTACAGTAACTTCGTAGGATGACTCTGTATAATGTCTAGATGAGAACGTCCTTTTTTGGTCAAATTCAGTCAACTATGACTGCCACAGGGGCACGAAACCTAGATTCCTTTAGCATAATCTACAGTTTGCATTTATAAAGGGATTTCATTGCAAATTTTTGTAGGATGACTCAGTATAATGTCTAGCTGAGAACATCCTATTTTGGCCGTGATCAGTCAACCATGATAGCCGCACAGGCATGTGACCTAGATTTATTTAGCACTGTCTACAGTTCGTATATATAAAGCAATTTTATTGTAACTGTGACCGCTGAACCATCACATGACCTGGATTCCTTTAGCAAAGTCACAGTTATAGTTATGAAGAGATTTCAGTGTAACTTGGTAGGATGATTTGTCCTGAAATGAGTTTACTGTAACTTAGTAACTTTGGTTGACATACGTTAACTGTTAGGACAGCATCAACCCTGGCCTCAATTCTTTAGTACAGTCTACACCTCAAATTATTCTTATTAACTGGTAGAGTGCTGGAAGCCCATATTTGGGCTTTACTCTGAAGTGTCAGTACCAGCACTTAAAGGCTTCATATTTTGTGGATGTTGTTCATACCACCTTTGAAGTGAGATTATTTAGTCTGTTAGTATTTGCCTTATTACAATTTGTGGGAGAGTGCCTATTGGCACTCTCCCATAAATTGTAACAAGGCAAGCATATGTGAACAAATTTTGATGACCAAAAATAATTCGGCACTCTACCAGTTAAAAACATAACAGACAGGGAACAGAAATTAACATATTCTCAATTATCACAATTCTTGTCTTATTTCATAATCCTTTCATAAACATTGAACATTATCCTTTTCATCAAACACTACACACAGTCAAGTTAAGCTACAGTGTCAATGAGACTTTCATTTTTGTAACCAGAAAGTGTGACTAACCCTGTTCAATGCACAGAGTTAGTCACACTTCCTGGTTAAAACAATTGGTAACTGCCATATCACACACTACATGAAAATATACACTCACTAAAAGTGTGCAATGCAGAGGGTTAGTCACATAATAGAGGTGATCTTATCTATAGCCAGAAAGAAAAATGTGACTAACCCTGTGCATAGCAGAGAGTTAGTAAAAAAACACATACTCTGACTAACCATAGGCAATGCATAGGATTAGTTGATAGGCCGTCATACCACACACTACATGAAACTATACACTGAATAAAGCTGTAAAATGCACAGGGTTAGTTGGCAGGCCAGAAAATAAGCAGTCTGACATTTGCAGAATGAGGTCCCCAGAGGGTGAATTTGATGATGCTATCTCATACAGTTGGCTAATTTATCCTCTGGGTACCTCTTTCTGTTTAGTTTTGAGACCCTGATTCAGACTGAGGTTCACAGAGGGTAAATTTAGTGGTGCTACCCTGCTATGCAGATGTCAGTCTGCTTATTTTCTGGCTTGTTAGTTGGTAACATGTTGCACAGGGTGCAGGATTTAATGAACCAATGGAAATATTTATATTGGCTTGTGCAAAGTTTTTTAAAGTGAAGTCCAAAAATGAAAACATATTCTCTTTTCAATCAATAACTTCTTTTAAACTGTTTAATAAAACTTACTTTGCAGTTTCTACAATCACTGATGCTTTATTAGTGAATATGGGATTGATCTCTTCTTTCAACAAATGAACAAGACTGAAAAATGTGAAAGAAAACCCAATTTCAATGATTTACAAAGACAAAGCATGAATAATTTATATAACATAAATTTGATGCAGTTCCCCGAAAATCTTGCAGTTAACTCAGTCAGTATGTTAGTTCACATTTACAACCCACCTCAGACCGATATTTGAGAATTGACAATTACCGAATTTTGGTTATTGTTTACAATGGTCATTAATAATTGTCTACATATTGCCCGTATTTACTGTGAGATTTACCCATGGATTGTTTGCCTTAACATTTGATGCCACTGGAACAGATTACTTTTATATAGGTCAACAAGGTGCAATGCCACCAGTATCCCCAGGCAAGGGCTTCTGAGTTGAAAAAAGTGGAAAAAGGCCCATAACTCTAGAAAAAAAAATGGACAAAACCTGTTAGTTGTGAATATCCTTTCCCCCATGGTGGTCTATCAACACATCAAAGGTCATTGTGAATATCCTTTCCCCCATGGTGGTCTATCAACACACCAAAGGTCATTTAAATCGAACATCCACTGACTGAGATATGAAGGTCCAAAGTTGTTAAGGACAGACTGAGGGATGCCTATATGAATGGATGGACCTCATTTCTACATCCCTCCGCAAACTTTGTTTTGGTGGAGGATAATAATCACTGCTTTTTAACAGAGTAATTACAATTAATGGAAGATCTGTGAAGATGCAACTGCTTGAATTTAATTTTATGTCCCCAATGTCAAGCAGGAATTCCATCAGGCAATGTCCTTGGTCTGAGCTACTGAATTGAAAACTGTTAATTTTTTTGGAATGTGGCCCTGACGGGAATCGATCCCAGGTTTACGGCATCCAATTACCAAGCCACAAATGCTCTGCTACCATACCAACTGAGCTAATGGCAACCCCTAAAAATGGTTGCAATTAACTCAGCCTGTATGTTAGTTCACATTTACAACCCGATCCCAAAACAATTTATATATATTTGATCCAGTTTGCTTCATATTTAACTATTTGACTGCATATTGCCCAATAGAATAACCATTTTGAGTGCTAAAAGATTTCAAACACCAAACCACTTTCCTTTCCATTATTTTAGTACATAGTTTACCTGATAGGTGGTTCAGTGCTGGAAGACTATAGACTATATTTAGGCTTTATTAAAAATGTGTTGGGTGTCAACAAAAAAATCGAACGGAGGGTTCCCCCTCTCATTGGGGACAGGGGGCCTCTCCCTGACAAATTCGGAATATAAAATGTCGCAAAAAGTCCGAGAAAGTTAAAAAATTTATAGTAATTTATATATTTTTTATACTTACCAATGACCCAGACATAGCTGGTGCTAACTCTTAAAATATAGGGCCAAACACAAATTTTGCCCCCCAATCCCCAAAATTTGCATCTAAAACTAAAGAAAACATGTCCTGAAAGGCCCTCCACACTTCGCCCCTACTGCGCATGCGCAGTGTCAAGGACGTTCCGAAATTGGCGCCATTTATCATTCTAATAACCAGTGCCTGGTAAGCGCTATGTACTCAGCGGGGAGGCAAGAGTTCCCAACTCCTGGGAGGGTCATCCCCGTCTGGGTCATTGGTAAGTATAAAAAATATATAAATTACTATAAATTTTTTAACATTTTTATACTGTACCAATGACCCAGACATAGCTGAATAGTAAAAAGGCTGGAGGGCCAAGGACATAGAGCAAAATGGAATACGCTCAATAAAATAAAATAGAGTCATCCCCTGTAGGGAAAAGAAGTAATAGGCCTTACATGTATCTTTCTTATTTATGATAAATTAGAAAGATACAACACCTTCCAAAATTGAGCTTCATACATCCATGTACTCTATTAATATCCAATATAATCCTTATACTAATAATTTTTAAAGTAAGCCAATAATAAAGTAAGTCTAGAGAATAGAGACTCTTATACTCCTAAAAGTGTCTGAGAATTGCATAATCATGTCCGTTGACATATGCAATATTCAAAAGCTATACTTTAAAAACTAAGACTTGAATGAATTTTATAAACTTAAACTTCTCACTAAACAACCATCCCAATAACAGCTCAGAATTACTAACTCCGGAGGAGGTATCCCCTTGTTTTCATAGTAAAACAGGTGACCCAAGGGAACACCCTCCCCCCCCCCCCCCCCCCCCTTTTTCTTGCCCTGGGTCAAATAGCCCAGAGCGAAGAGGGCAGCCGAACGGAGACACTGCCGAAACAGACAGCCTACCTAGCTATAGTAGCAACTGTTAAGAGAATGACATTCTGAGCAGTAGATAATAGACCTACAAAAGAGGCCTCAAGAAATTGACTCGATATTTCTAAGATAAAATTCATGAATGTGGATGGCTGAGCGCAATGAGCGGCCTTCAAAAATCTATAATAGCGACACTATTAAAGTAAGCCCAAGAAGTAGAAGAACTCTTACTTCATGAGCCGAAATCTTAAGCACAACTGCTAAGTCAATGATATACCATAAGCAGTACCGATAGTTAATAGAATCCATTAACAATAAAATGGAGCGTAACGTCCTTCTACTAGACATCAAAGACAGAAGAAGCTTACGCCCTTGTAATAAACAGATATCTGTTTATAAATACATAAACTGTACCCGGAAAGAGTAAAGGCCTATGCCCATACGAAGACGGAAGGACCTTAAAATAATAGGTTCCGGATAATAGGAGCCTAACTCTTATGCAACAATCCAACCTAAATAGTAACGGAAGTATTGATTCCGAAACTATGAAAGTGAAAATCATCCATCGATAGTGCATGAAACTCACTGACTCTACAGTAAAAGAGAAACCAACAGAATTACTGTCTAAAAGGTCAGAATTTGAAAACTACTGTTTCCAGAGGCTCAAATGATTACTTAGCTAAATAAGAACCGAAGTTAAAATCCGTATAGGAATTTAATCTAAAGATTCTAAGTCTATTTATCAAAAAGTTACTAACTGACTTAGATAAAGAGACAAAAGACTCAATTGTAAACTATCGTAGAGTGCATAGGTATGAGGTAACATAAACCTATAACCTAAATAATAACAGGCTGCAGTAGATCTTGTGAAACAAGTATACTAAAAAATAGCAATGAGTAGTATGGAGGGATCAACAATATGAACATAATGATCCCTACACCACGACGGAAGAGCCTCCACTTTAGTCGCATAGAATAGCGAAGAAGAGGATCTCCTATAGTAAGAAATCGCGTCCAAAGCTCGTCCAGTACAGTGCTTACAATGCAATACGGACCACACAACGGAATACATGAAGGTTGCGACCTTGCTGGTTGTGATAAAGATGACACGATTTACCCAGTGAAAAAAGATCCTCACATAGAGGAAGATTTCACGTTAAGATCCACAGTAGACAAGAGAGTAAATTACTCATGATCTCTGTGAAGATAGAGATGCTATCAACAGAAATGTATTGTGGTTGTTTATCTTAGCAATACCTGCTAAAACAACAGCGCCGGAGGATACGCGTATCCTATCATTCCGTCCTATAGATCAATAGAGCGTTAACACTATTAGCTCAGAGATCTGGACAAGCCAACACATGCGTCTGCAATTGATTAGCAAGCTGTGTCATAAATAAATCATCATTGGGCGCTCCCATAGATAGCAAATCTGATTGAATACTTGTTTGTTGAGAGTCCATTCTGACAGCAACAAGCGACCCGTAAGAGAACGGGAGTCCGATAAAACAATCAGACGACCCGGAATATGACGGACCAAAACTGAACTTGGTGTACTATAACCAACAGACGGATTCTTTCCATTAAATTGAATAACGGAAACGAAAGAGTGCCTCCCTGGTTCCGGAGATACACCACTACTGTCGAATTAAAGGACAGGAATTTGGGCATGCGTTTCTGAATAATGTTCATGCAATGACATAAAGCAAGCCTAAAAAACATTATTCCGTGGAAGTTAAACTGATAGCTAAAAGACTGCGGAACCCAAAGACCCTGGCACTTTGAATCCGTAGGGATCAGTATATATCCCAATCTGTTTGACTGGCAACCGTCATAACAGCCACACTCGGGTCCGGCAACTGCGGCGGCACTCTCTGAGTCAACCACCGAATGTTTGCCCCAGTCTGAATCTCTTGTAACACTAGATAGACAAGAGAATGTATAAATCGAGCAATTCATGGATTGCCGGAAAGTTGCCGTCGAAGAGAAGCTCCTCCGAGAACGAAGCGACTCTGAGAGAGTTCTTAACCTTACTATCCATGCGTGTGGATGTAGCTAGGGCTGTGTCACGTCTAACCAACTCCAATCAGCCACTGAAGGGCGGAGTTATACGTGAACAAACTACTGCCCTCAAAAGAAATTACATTGAGAATAATATCCCGTAAATCTTTTCTTGAAGACGTAATGATAACGCCTCAGTAAGGCGGATTACGTATAATAAAGCGTCTAAGTTAAGTCTACTATACATAATGTCGTTCCCAACAATGAAATTGGAAAAGACATAAAAGGCGAAAAAGAATATATGCAGTCTTTAATCACACCGTCTAGACGCATATGAACTCTCGGTATGCCCTGCTCTGCCAAAATAAACTATTTGTAAAAATGATAAAATGGCAGAAATGAGCAACGCGGACAAGAAACTAAACTATCATGCTTAGTAGCAGGCTTGTATATATATATAAATATATAGCGTCGAAAAATAAAACACATGTTGTAATGACAATATTGGACTGCGTCGGTAAGTCAGGGACAATGTCCCTGTACCGATCGAAAAATCCGAGTCCAATGACGCTATAAGTCTCTTATCCAAGATCGCAGCAATGAAGTCCGAAAAATAATCACTGGAAGAAATGCCAGAAGATATGAAAGGCATCTTCCGATACTACTAAAGGGAAAACTCGAAATCTTTCGAATCCCTTTCGCCATCCTGTCGGACCCTATAAAGCGTTCGGTCATCCGTAGCTGATGCAACCGCGGACCGCACCGACCCAGCGCCGTCGGATAATTCCTGATTCGACCGAGAAACTGTCAATTGCTGGGATGCTGCGAAACAACTGTGCTAACTCGGATAGCACGTCCGTCACTGAGGCCTGAGGAGAAGCGGTCTTACGATGCATTGCCGCTGGAAGCTCCGTGATCGTTACCCCGTGCATACTTCCAATATGCGAGCGACCGGAGTGTATAGGCCTCGTGTCCCTTGGCTACCGGATGGCGCGACCTATTCGCCATGGAATCACTGAATGCCGAAACTGATCGGATACTCGAGGTCACGTAGCCAATGTGCGGTCGTGTGCCCTGCTGTGAGGATGAGGAAGCATTAAAGACAGTCTCTCGGACTGTCAATATAACGGAGCGTCCCGAGCAACGGACATATGCTCCAAATGTAAAATATCTGAACCACAACATGCGGTCCCCTATGTTGTTGGCTTCCTCCGATCTGTCCTCAATCTGCCGTCACTGGGTGAGTACTAAAGTAATTAAAGTGCTCGCATCACCCAAATCTCCTTCCTAGACCGCAACGGACGAACCCGGCAGCCGAACCATTCGATGAATGTACGCTACACCGGGTGAGCTAGCGAATGTCACTCCGTAAGCGATAGACATATTCCATGAGCACTTATTGCCGCTAACTCTTCATTAACTATGACGACAGAGGCACACTTTTGAAAGACATCTCCATAACTCTTCGAACAAGAAACCAGAAATGCTTGGATAGCAAGCATAAAATAATAATATATATAGCGTCGTTCAATAATTCGAAAGTTTGTGTGACATTATTGGACTATGTCGGAACTGAGGGACGATGTCCCTGAACCGAACCAAAAATTTCTAAGTCCACCGACGCTATCAGTTTCTTATCCGGCATCGCAGCATATGTTGTTCCGAAAGGGAAGGCTTGAAATCCTCCGAATCCCTTTCGGTATCCCGTCGGACCGGATGAAACTTTCGGACGTCCGTACCCGCTTCCGCGGAGCGTCCCG